>QVRM01001616.1:7500-63413 GCA_003439945.1 Dermanyssus gallinae
AACAGCAACTACAGCAACAGTGAGAGATGCTTGTTTACACAAGTAAATAGTCGTTGAGATCGTCGAGATTCAGTAGGAGAGGAATTCCGATTTCTAATGTCGACTATTACATATTACCACGGCTGGTCAGAGACTGAGGCCATCTAGCCAGCCAGCGGATACGAATCGATCTTAGCCATTACGGCTTCTGTTCGTTTGCTTGTCGGTCTGCCTTTCTGTTTGCCGATCGGTAGTGTGTGGGAGAGGCGTGTTGGGCATCGTTCGATGACAACAACAATAACAACAACATCATCATTAACAACAACAATAACAACGGCAACATCAACAACAACATCAGCAACAACAACAACAACAACAACAACAACAACAACAACAACAACAACAACAACAACAATAACAACAACAACAACATCAACAACAACAACATTCAGCGCAGCATTCAGCATTCACTCGCAAACCCAGTAAACCTGCTTCCCCTCCTCCCCTAGGGATCGGTAACTGCGTAGGCGTTGCTTCGAAGTTTCGGCAACCTGAAAAACGCAGTAGTCCTATCGTCGTCGTTGTTGTTGTTGTTGTTGTTGTTGTTGTTGTTGCTGCTACCGTTTTATTGCTATTATTTTTCTTATTTTGTATTCTAAGGTGTGCTTAGCTGTATTTCTTTTTTTCTATTTGTGTTATTATCATTATTACGATTAAGGGAATTACTATTGACAGATTTGCTGCTTCCGCTAAACGCAGTGCGTTGTGGAAACGACGAATAATTCATAGCGTGAGAACGACAGCAACCACAACGACACCGTTCAACAACAACAACAACAACAACAAAAACAACAAAAGAGTAACATCATCAAGACGAAGATACACCTGAAGGCAGAATTGTAACTATAAAACTCACGGAATTAGTAGCAGCAGCAACAACAACTGCTACAAACCAAAGGCTTCAAGAGCAATTTGTCTCAACAAGTCATTATCATATATATATATATATATTCGAACAACCACATCTATGCATTATAAAATTCCACGCTGGGCACATGTTTGTATTCCGTGTTTATCTTGAGAATAAATACAACTAGAAATGTACGTATGTAACAAGGGGGCGCAGTTCTGTATTTGCATGGTTACCGGTTTTTGGCCATAAAGTACGCTATATATATATATATACATATGTTGTCAGTCTGGAGTTCTTGTACGGTAAATTGTTTAGTACAATTCACCATACGCATTTTGGTATACCTTGTTTAATATGCGGTATACTGCATTGGCCTGTCTCTGTTTTACCAGACGGGGTCAGCGGAGTTACTGTTATATAAGTATATGAATATGAAGCCAGTAATATTCGTTTCGAGTCTACGACAACAGTTGACAAACTACCTCTAGATATCTGCATATCATTTATTCTCTGCACATACCGCTGTCCAATACAATATGGCGGTACCAAAAATGTCCGAGGTGTACTATCAAATACGATTAGCTTTCTTCATATTTTCCTCTAAATTCCTCCATACTTTCCTCTTTGAATTTATATATATATATATATATATATATATATACAAGTGCGTAGTCTACAATAGTCATGTGTCAAGAAACTTGAAGCGTCTCTTGGCAATGACACAGACATCATTCATTCACTCAAGCTGGGATGTCGATTTGTTCACACTCAATCATTTCTTGTGTGTGTGTGACTGCGATAAACGCCAGTCTTCAGCCTCAGCGGCGAATTCCAGAAATTGTCGCTGTCGTATAACCATCAGCATGATCATTTTCAGCGGCTCATTGTCCTCATTATCATCTGGGGTTTCGCTTCAGTGAAGCCGTCATCGTTGACGTCCGAGCGGGGTATGTCCACTAGACTTTCCCGGCACTACAGGTGACGAACGATGGTGCGTACAGATTGAAGTACTTCGACGACTATCGGGGGGCAATGGCATGGCCACATATTTGCTACCCCGCGGCGGCTTGTGCGTTCGATCTCCACCTCCTGAGAGCCGGCTCGTCAACAGGCCCAATCCTTTTGTTGACGTGGTTAATTTACCAGATAACTAATTCGACGCGTATCATAAAGGCTTGCTTTCTTCTAACGTCTATTATCTCATTTCCCTTTTTATTTATTTTTCTTCTTCTAACTCGTTTAAGTGAGACAAACATTGTCATTTGATTTCAGATACGCAGGACCTTAATTTTACTAAAAAAGTGATTTATCTTGATATATATATATATATATATACAAGGGCGGATCGGCACTTTCTAGTACTTTGAATTCTAAAAATTGAACCGAATTGATCAAAGGCTTTAATTTTCTTTTGCTTAGAGGCGCCGTTAATCAGCTACACGCATAACAAGTCAAGTTTTTTGTTTGAGTTTAGTTCAAAGAAATGAAGAAAACGAGGTTTGGCGATTTTTGAGGAACCGAAAAGCAATGCATCTGCATCGGGTTCTGTGTTTATAACAAAATCATGTGTTTCAAAGTGGTGTAAGTGTCACCAACTCCTTATGGTGATCATATAGTGCTCTATATATATACACTATACACGTGGTACCGTCGATTTTGCGACAGGCGTGAGGAGACCAAAGATGACCCCCATAAGGAGGCCTGCAATGACAATAACAGAAGAAAACGTTGACAAAGTTGTGATATTTCCGAACTACTATCAGAAAGATAGCTGAAGAATTTGAGATATCTTATAGATCAGTTGTGGCAAACTTTATGCATCAGAATACTTGCCGCGAAGTTTTGTTTCAAAATTGTTAAATTTCCCGCAAATGAACGCCCATCACTCTAGTGGTGCTTCCAAGGAAAGAGTCGTTTGAAGAAATAGACAGAGCAGATCCAAAATCAATAGTGACGGCTAAGTCAAGGGGACTAGTGCGCTAGTCATGATTGTCATCTACCGGGGTGTCACTGGTTTGATCCCTGTTGTTGATCGAACTTTCTTTGAGCGATGCTCATTGAAAATAGATGGTACACCATACCGCTGAGAATCAGCGGTCATGCTGCCACAAGAGCTATTGGGGAAATCTAGATATCTCTTCCACACATATATTTTACCTAGTTCTAAGATTTCAAGATCCATCCGACGCAAGAGGCCTGAACCCTGGGCAGGTGTAACAACTCTTGGATACTCCATTACGATAACACACCGGGGCACACATTGTTGCCGATTATAGCTTACTTGGTGAAAAATTCAATTTCTACATTTTCGCAGCCTCCCTATTTGTCGGGCCTGGCTCGGTGCGTCTTTTTTAGATTCCGTGGATAAACACACTAAAGATATTTATTCATGAGTACTTGCAAATACACTTGAAAACATACAGTCCCTGTGCTGAGGAGGTTGTCCAGGAACTAGATCGAAGTTGTTTACGTATATATATATATATATATCTCATAATGGGATGTGAACGATTATCTTCCAGTGAACGATACGACAAACTACATCATCCCTACGTTAAGACCTATCAAATGACGGCCTTTAACGGAGAAATTCTCTAGAACGTGGGTACCCCGTGGCTAATCTATGACACTTGCATACCCCAGCAACTTCCTCATTAATTGTACTAGGTCCCCTAAGAACTCGACGGCAAAAAGTCAAAAATCTATAGAGTTCCTAATAAATGCATACTTCCGGCATTAATTTCCTTCCCCTGCGAAATAGCATAACCAGCTTGGGCAGCACCGTGACTGACCATTGAAGGTATGAAAGGGCCAGCCACGATAGCGTGAAATCTCCGGCCCTTAAATGCTGTTAGAGTCATTCCGACAGGTCGACGGGAGCCGTCTAACTACAGGCTTATAGGTTCGAGAACCCGAGGGTGTCAGAATATCTTAGAGCATTGTCCAGGGTATTATTCAGAGCAGCGGGCGTTGTTCTACAGGATGACCTGCGGATGTAATTTAAGCCATGGTGACCAAAGGACGGGATCATCTCGCCACAGCTGCTCTTATTCTAGTTCCTCGACTAGTGGGGTCTCAGTCGCAGATCCTGACGACGAAGTACTCCAAGAGGGTTCGAAGGGGCAACCTCTATTGTGTATCTCACATTTCTGCGTGAATCATGCAAGGCAACAGAGATGTTGCCTTGCATGCTTCAAACAGAGGCGAAAGAACCTCTGTTATATTTATTCTAGTAGAACATTGAGTCATGCATCAGCTCCACTGGTCTATTTTATCTTATATATATATATATATATATATATATTATATATATATATATATATATATATATATATATATATATATATATATATATATATATATATATATATATATTTAGTGCAATTTAAATAAATAATCTGCTAAACACCTGCAATATTTTTTTACATTTGTGTACGGTTGCGCATGGATGCATCCAAACACATTTCCATCATTAGTACCTATATTACTAATAAAACTAAACTATACGGAAACGACCTTTACGACCCATCGGCGACAGGTGTCGGCGAATCTCTATTATATTTATTTTCCCTATCTTTCTGATATTTTATTTTCATTCGAAGATAAGAACTTTGGTGCTAAACTTTGGCTCTGCTATAGTTCCTGCTGATAATACGACACGACTGTTCAGGGTGATTCATCGGAATTTTGACACAGATTAGAACCAGTTGCTCCTAAACGTTGACAACATAATTAGCACTTCTAACAGTTTCGCACTACTTGTCAATGCCAATAAATAGTTTTTCTTTCAACACTGAGGCTATTGGCCTTACCTGACAGCCTCTTGCTAAGGACAGGCAGCATTGAGCTCTCGCAGACCGCTAAGTGCCTGGGGCTCGTTTTCCGGGAAAACATGAGGTGGATCCCTGGATCTGGATTATATTGCACCCAAGTTCTATGCTGTATTATAACATAATACAAACATAAAATCACCTTTTTGTCACATAAAAGGGTGTGTGGTACAATTATCATAGTCATATATGTATTGTTTTCAATATACGTACTTCTGAACCAAAAACTTAGTTAATCGCCAAATTGGCGAGTGCTATTTGAATTTGCGCGCGCCCATTTGGCCATCCGCCATACAATCAATCCGCTCACGAACTCACCGCGGGACACGGCTTATGGAGTGATTGATCGCTGACGTTTTATGTTATTTGAGCGTACAAAAAATGCCCTAGCAAATCATATTTGCGTGATAAAAAATGTCATAGCAAATCATATTTGCGCAACTTACGTAGAACAGAGATGTTGCCTTGCATAAAAAGTGAGTCAATACTAGTAACCACACCATCTAACACGCGATGAGGGCACCTGATGCTCAGGCGTCTCAGGAACGTGTCTCGAACGTTTTGCACTAACTTTTTGTATTTAGACAAATAAGGCGCCCAGACAGAGGAGCAATATGTAAGTTTGGGGAGCAATATGTAAATGAAACAGCCAAAGATGGTATTTATAGTGCGCAATGATGCCTCCATAACTCTGATAATGTGAAGGCTTAAATTGAGATTAGGCGTAATATATATGCCTAGGTGCCGTGTATAAAAGAGAGTCAATAAAATGCAGTCTTTAATTTTATAGTCAGGTTGCACTATGTTTCAGTACTACGCATTTGAAGGTGAGAGAATCATGTTATTTTCAGAACACCATCGAGCAATGCTGTCGACAACTAGCTGCAGAACAGCATGGGAGCCACTAAAGCAAACAGAATAATAACGTTTTAAGTCATCTGCATATTCAAGATACTTGACGTCGGGCGGTAGGTACGTCTTTATGTCCAAAACAGAAATCGTGTATAGAAGGGGGGATAAACAACCCCCTCGAGGCACACTAGATAATGCAGAATATGGCCGACTAAGTTTTTCACCAATATTTACTTGAAAGTGACGGTCGCTCAAAAATGTCTTCACTCATTGCACTAACATGTGTACACCTAGATGTCCTAATTTGCGGAGCAGAAGAGAGTTATCTACTTAGTCAGATGCGCTTTTTTGGTCAAAATAAACGCAGTGAAACGTTTCTCGAGTATTTATAAACATAGCCCAGTCTTGGGTCATCTCCAAAAGCTGTGCACATGCAGATCGATGGGTAGCAAAGCCATGTTGGGCAGGGTTAAGTAAGCGGTTTAAAATCATGAACCTATTTAAAAAGCTAACTGAAACTTCCTTAAAAATGCAGCACAGTATCGAGCATTGCGAAGCTGGTCGGTAGTTGTCAGCATTCGTTTTCAAGTCTTTCTTGTGGACAGGGGTGGACGGGCATAGTGCCGTCTTATAAGATCTTTTAAAGATGAGTTTTAGTTCTCGGTACAAAATAACGCAAACTTTTAATGAAAAAATCGGAGGAATGTTTTTAGATGCTTTATGACCGGAAAAAAGTGAATAGAATGCAAACTCAGAGGAGGTAACCAAGTGGTCTTGATAAGAAATGCAAAATGAGTTGTTTGTCACTGAAACGCCTGTACTAGAACCACAGAACAGGATATAATAATGTTCAGCGACACTCTAAGCTTTTTGTGAGTCAGAAACCGCCACCGTAGGGCCTAATTTGGTGGGGAGCAGGGTATCTGTTCGCTTAAGTCGTTTATGGCATACCGAAAAAGTGAGCGAGAGTCACTAAAGTTCAGTCTGGATTCATGTAAAATACGAAGTCTTTTAGTCACTTTTATTAGCTTATCTTCAAGAGACTGAGATGCAGTACTACACGACTTTAGCTTATGAGCAAGACGATTTTTATAAGCCTCAATATCCTTAATGGAGTCACACTGCTCAACCAGCAGAGCAAACGAGTTCAATAAAAATGAACAATAGTCAACAAATTTTGTATACATGACATTTACATTCGAACAGTCCAAAAAAGGTGAGCCCAGTTAACGCCGTCAAGATGACTCGCAATGAGAGCGGCATCCAGTCGTTCGGCGCAATAGTTAGCTGGTTGGGATGCATCACTAATTACTCTGAGGCTAAACTCTCCAAAAGAAGTTTTTCACTTCACTCTTACTAATAAAGTATCAGCATTTTACTCCTAAGATGCCCATATTATACTGAACAAGTCCTACGATTAACCCAACATCTGCACATCATCTTTACATCTATTTTCCCATGAACAGTATTCTACAGCGCCACTCTGCGCAACAACTCCCGTACAACGCCAGGTTTGTTCAAAGATTCATTAGAGTCCGAAAATAATTTATACCACATCATCTTTATACTGAGTCCCACAGATATGTATGCATAGGTAGACATCTAGCTACAGTGCACCTTTCAGCTCCCCTAAAGCGAGTCTTCGCGCTGTTTACTTGCTCGATTTGAGAGCAACCTTTATTTCTCAGGCGTCTCTATCTAGTCACGGCGTGCTGAGAGACGGCTGCGTGCAGTGCCAGCTGGTGAATCAAAGGGCATTCGGCAAAGTGCGGTTTCCATCGGAAGTATACTAAATCTTGGAGTAGTAGTACTCAATGCGAGAAAGATGAAAACAACATTCTGCAAAGATGCCCCATCGTCTACACATTCTCGGACCGTTGACCCCGTTGAGCCCCGTAAAGTGCAACAATGTTGAACTCACTCAGATAATTAATAGTGTCTTGCAGGCGGGCCACAGCCGAGAAAATCGACTCGGTGCTGAAATCGTTACAACTCATGTCTGACCACCGCACTGCAGCGATTGAGCTTGAAACCAGGAGGCTACGGACCGAACACGATTCGGCTACAGCTACTCTGAACGACATCACAGAAGGAGCGGACGGATAACGATACTGGATTCATTTAGCCACTATTTGCTAATGCGCGGGCATTAGCCCAGAGGCCCAAGGTGAATTTAACAGGACGCTGCAAACCGCCGCTCTGGATGTAATAGACATAGGTCTCCAACCTATTTCGACAATTAACAACAAACATATCGACCCCTCGACCGACTTGAATCGACTGCCCGCGAATTACAAGGATCGCGAGTAGTAGTTGTGCGATTCTTCAGTAGAGATTTATCGTGTAGACAGATGTATCCAGCTAGTCACTGCCAAATGATTGCCCCCAGGCCAAGAATCTGAGGAGGAAGAGACGGCCCCAACGAAACCGACTAATCCCAACATCACCCCCCCCCGCCTCCCTTACAAGGATCTATCCCGACAATACGCAACCAGACAAACTGCAAGAGCATCGACTCGATGACCCACCACTTAACTATGGAGCTAGGTATAAATATACAGGGTGTTGCGGAAACTTCTCATAATATATATAGGGAATTGTAGAGCTCGTCAAAGCAAATATTTTTTCCAATGGAACATGGTCTCTGAGAAGTCTTGTTTCGGAATGAGAGTGAAATTACGACAATTTGTGACTTTAGTGTTTTTGCCCGACATAGGAGCATAAAATGTGCTGTTGCGAGACGACCAGTCCTCCTAGACAGAAACTAAACAAACGGTTGTGTTCGTGAGCGAAAATTCTGCTTCTTCCGAAGAATAATACAAGGCCGGTCAGAAAATGCGACACGGTCGTTTAGAAGAGAATTCGTCAACAATGAAGTTCTTTATTAGCTTTCACGCCAAATACCTCAAAATCATAACCCTACGACCACCCACGTGTTCAAAGCTAACATATTTAGCAAATGCGCATTTCATGACGATCATTTTGGTACCAAACGAATGGCAATGCGAGCTGTGGTTGCGAAGCAATTAAGATTTTTCGGCGAACATGTCGAGATTGGATGCATGCATAAATTACCTACTCAGATACACCACTCGTCAGCGCTCTAGAAGAAAAACACACCACTATTTATTATCTTACAGCAACTGCTCGAACGTGTCTCCGCCAGCCTCTATACACTTTCGGTAGTGCCTGCAGAGATTTTGTTGGACGTTTTTAAATATGTCAGGCGTTGCTCGAACGGCATCAGCAGCGAGGTTTATCCTGGCGACCAGCTCCTCACATGATTCGACGAGAGTCCTGTAGACTAGATTATTTAAATGGCACCAAAGAAAAAAATCGAGACTTGTTAAATCAGGCGATCGCGGTGGCCAAGCAATCGGCCCGCCCCGGCCAATCCACCGATTCTCGAAGGCCTCGTTGAGGTAATCGCGCACCGCAGTGGTGGAGTGCGGTAGCGCTCCGTCGTGCTGGAACCACATCCTCTTGCGAACACCTTCTGCAACGCCTTCCAACAGTCCTGGTAAGATTTCACACAGGAATGTACAGTATGCTTCTCCACCAACCTGTTAGGAAGTATGTGTGGCCCTATGAGGTAGTTGTTCACCATGTTAGGCCACACATTCACAGAGAATTGACTCTGGCGTCCATGCTGGCGAGTCACACGCGGGTTCACGCTTGCCCAATCATAGATGTTGTTCCTCTTCAACACAGCAGCTTGTGTAAAGCGATTTTCCTCGGTGAAAAGCACAAGGGCATGGAACTCCGCATTGGCTTCTACTTTCTGCAGAAACCAGCTACAGAAGTCAAACCGTTGTTTGTAATCTGGATTTTGCAAAGCTTGAACCTGCTGCCGTCGGTACGGGTGTAGTCGTTCGGCTCTTAGTACCCTGTGGATGGTACTGTAACTTGCACCAACGTTTCGGGCCACTTCCCTCGTGCTTACAGAAGGACGATCAGCTAGTGCTTAAAGGTTGCGTTCTTCCGTGTCTGGTGTTCTTGCTGTCCTAGGTCTTCCAGCGTCGTAGTGACGGCCATGGTACGATCCAGTTTCACGTACGTGACGATGTATGTTTGCAAACGTGTTAATACTTGGTAAGTGTTTATTTTGAAAACGCATCTGGTATAGCCGTTGCGCCTGGCATGCGTTATACCGTGCCTCAACATAAATGTGAGAGATGTCAACTTTCTCTTTATCTGTGTACCGGGCCATCACGATACAGTAACAATAGCGATTTTAACGGAGAGAACAATACATATACAGGAATACGTCTTGCACGTAGCACAATCGCAAAGAAGATGGCACTGGACCGGTCTTCTCTCGGTCTATTTATTCACTCCAGAAACTCGAATGTTTCACCGGTGCTCTTTGCTGATTAGTCGATTCGGGCACGCATCATGGTAGCGCAGGTTGTTTCCAACGTTTACGACTTTTGTGGGGCGCTTATGGATGCCTGATGATGATGACATAGATGTTGTGGTTAGAGCGCGATATAGAAGCGGTAGCGAAGATGCATTGATGTAGGTAACAAGAGACTGAGCGGGCCTATTTCGGTATTGTTGATGATGGCGTCAATGTTTTAGCTGTAGCGCGACAAGTCGGCAGTAGTAAACGTGCTTAGATGTCGTTAGCATGTGGCTAAGCAGCCTAAATCGGCGTTGTTTATGATGGTGTCAATGCGTTCTGTCGGCTGTTGTGTCATCTTACTGGCGCCGTCCTGTATCAACATATAGTAGGTAGTTGTTCCGTTATTGTGGATAGCTTCGTCACACGATCACATTGATATGGCCTCCGAAAGAGTGGAGAATGAGAGAAGTGAGTTCAACCGATTCAGCCGAAATGCTCGCGGACACACGTTCGAGCAGTTGCTGTAAGATAATAAATAGTGGTGTGTTTTTTTCTAGAGCGCTGACGAGTGGTGTATTTAGTGGATTTTTTTCTTTGGTGCCATTTAAATAATCTAGTCTACAGGACTCTCGTCGAATCATGTGAGGAGCTGGTCGCCAGGATAAACCTCGCTGCTGATGCCGTTCGAGCAACGCCTGACATCTTTAAAAACGTCCAACAAAATCTCTGCAGGCACTACCGAAAGTGTATAGAGGCTGGCGAAGACACGTTCGAGCAGTTGCTGTAAGATAATAAATAGTGGTGTGTTTTTCTTCTAGAGCGCTGACGAGTGGTGTATCTGAGTAGGTAATTTATGCATGCATCCAATTTCGACATGTTCGCCGAAAAATCTTAATTGCTCTGCAACCACAGCTCGCATTGCCATAAAAATTGCGTTTGGTACCAAACTGATCGTCATGAAATGCGCATTTGCTGAATATGTTAGCCCTGAACACGTGCGTGGTCGTAGAGTTAAGATTTTGAGGTATTTGGCGTGAAAGCTAATAAAGAACTTCATTTTTGACGAATTCTCTTCTAAACGACCGTGTCGCATCTTCTGACCGTCCTTGTATATTCTTCGGAAGAAGCAGGATTTTCTCACGAACACGACAGTGTGTTAATTTCGGTATAGGAGGACTGGTTGTCTCGCAACAGCAAATTTTATGCTCCTATGTCGGGCAAAAACACTAGTGTCACAAATTGTCGTAATTTCACTCTTACTCCGAAACAAAACTTCTCAGAGACCATGTTCCATTGGAAAAATATTTGCTTTAACGAGCTCTACAATTCCCTATATCTATTATGAAAAATTTCCGCAACACCCTGTATTTTTCACAGTTACTATGCATTCAAGTAGATATTGTTTGCCACGTACTCAAGGCCATGTATCCCAACGTGCCCCATGCACGCGCCAGTGCTTTTTCTGTGTGGAGGCATGTGTGTGTGTGTGTGAGCACAGATTGGTCTAGGCATAGTTATGAGTGTATATGTATTTATGCACGAATGTTAGAATAATATATAGATTGCTGTGCATGTGCAGCTATATATCCTTGTGTAGACGTTGACATAGTAGATGCGTATGCAGGCCTGTATATATATATATATATATATATATATATATATATATATATATACATATATAATTATGCAGGCGTGTTTGTGAGAGTGTATGTGCATATGAATGTACACGAATATTATTGTATATATCAGTGTCTGTTCCAGCATACATAATGCAGCAGCATGCAAACGTGTGACGTACCACCTACATATGTACTCGTATGTGAAAGTGTACCTTTGTGTGAGAGTATGTTCTCTAACACGTGCCCCTACAAACGTATCTCTAGAGCTTCTAGCTAGAACAGTAATACCTAAATCGGTAGTTTTTTGGGACCGCAATGCGATCAGTATGCGCCCCCAGAGTAATATGCTAATGCAAATGGTTTCCTATTCATGAGGATCGGCCTAGAATATAATTTATAACGAGGTTCTTTTTTGAAGAGGAGTAACTGCATATACTCCTCTTCTTTTTTGAAGAGGAGTAACTGCAAATACAGCTTGCACACGCCGATACCACTGCAAGACACCTGTCTACAAGTGTGGGCTCCAACCCAATCAAAAACCAGTAATCTACTTATCCTCCCAACCGACCGGAAATTACATGTGCAAGTACTTCAAGCAATCGGGAAAGGTGTAAGTCTACTCGTGGCCAGCTTCTACCCCGGAGACCTGAGGGGTGCGTATCGTGCCGCAGTTATTTGCTGTATATTTTTTCCATGGCTATGTCCCTTCTAGCCAATCTGGGGCAAAGACTCCTGCATTAGCTTGGAGCGGGCCTACCCGCTAAAGGCGGGTAGGCCCGCCTTCAGCGTAGTCGCTGTTAATCCTGTTAAAAAACGTAGCGGAAGCACGATGCTTGGTCCACACCTCAGAATCGTGTGTTCTAGGGTGTCCTCGAGCCCATCGCCGCAGTGGACGCACGTGGAGCTGGGAACCTTCCCGAGCCTGAACAGGGAGGACTAGAAGTCCCCGTGTCCCGTCAAAACCTGGGTGGTGTGGAAGGTTAGTTATTCCCTGGGCCGATTTAACCAGTCTTTGATGTTTGGTATAAGCTTCCAGGGACTGGCGCCTGGTGCGCCCTTCTCCAGGCAGTCCCACTCCTCCCGCGACAAGGCGATGCTCCGTTGCCGCTCTTCTTTCTTCTTGAGTGCAGGGTCTTCCCACAGGCGGCGGCGCTCTTTTGCCTTCAGATCCCAGGAAACCGTTTCGGTGAGTAGAAACGCTGTGCTCACCGTCCGGTACGCCATGATCACCTTGAGGGCTCCGACTCGTTGCGCCCGGCGCAGGCGGCTTCGGTTCATTGCAGATGTTAAAGTGTTTGCAAGCCAGGCCGGAGTCCCTATAAGGAGGTTGACCACAACTGTCCTGCTTTCACCCTGTGCTCAACTCACCAGTGGGCAACCTATTATGTAATGAGACATCTAACCAAACAGATGTTCCTATGACAAATGAGCAATTGAGTATGTGGTAGTCTTCAATATTGCATCTTTTGACTTTCAGTACTTACATGCCCATTTGTCAATTCCATAACAGTTTTCGTTTAAGCATACATAGTGCCAAAATTGGCATTCGATTTGTTTGAAAGTATATAAAATGTCAAAGTTGGCATTTTATTGATTCGGGTCTCTCTAATGATATTTCCCATCTGCCACTGTAGGATATAGGCCCCTCTACGAAGTGACCTTTTATAAGTGGTATGTTGCAATTGTCTGTAGGTTTTTAAGATTTGTGTACAAAATAGCATCTTGTTTTGTTCGGAACTTTCTTCTTATATACGCTCGTGGCAGTGCAAGCGTTTTCAATGCGTGTTTGGCAAGCATAGCGTACGCTCAAGGTAATAGTTTATTTTATTTATGTTTTTAAGGTCTGACATAGTAAAAATAAGGGTCAATTGCGATGAATCATGCAACTTCCTTAACTCCACCGAATTAGCTACGCTGCTAGGACGCATCCTTCACTATAAAGTCTTATGTCATGCTCTAGACAAATTTATTTCCGCATGATGCCTACTTTGGACATCCCCTTCCCGACTTGCTGTCATAAAACCGTTATATATTATAGAGTCTTTATGCGGGGGGGGGATATATATATATGTATACAGTTTGTATGTATGTATAAAATATATATACAGTAAATAGCGTGGTCGACCTCGGCATCAATGCTAAGCCACAATAGCGTGGGACTTACGAACCCACTAAAATCCAATCGTCCAAGACTCATAGTCTTTAACAAGCATCTTTTTAAGAGCTTAGCCTGCCAGGGGACTCCCCAGTCTTAGGCTTGGAGACAGTGGCTCTCGCTATATATTTAAGAAGGCACAGCTTTGTAATGGTGTCTTACATTGTCAGCCTCTCCTAAGTTCTACATACATAGACGTAAGGGGGGAGTTAGCTTTAGCAATGCGGTATATGTATCGTTGACAGCAGATACCGTGGCCCGTTAGCAGAAAGCGCGCACGGGCAGGTAAACGAGCTGTGTGTTTAAGACTGTTTTATTTTTTGAGATCAAGGCGTATTGGCCTCGCTTAGCATTCAGTATGACCTTGCGTAGGGTAGGTAGAATAATAGTAGTAGTAGTAGTCCCTCTGTCCTCTCAAGGCTCATTGAGCGGCGTCTGGAAGCTAGTTCCTTTATTCTTAGATCCCAAGGAATTTGTCTGGAGATGATTCGTATGGTTACTGTAGACGCCTGACGACATGGCTGAGCAACTTGTGGAGCGCCATCAGTCTTTGAGAGCCCTGTTGAGGAGGCGGCGTGCTGAGCCCTGCTAGTCGAGCACTCCCATAGAGGTGCGGTATACAGCATAATAGCTAGCTACTACTAATGCTAAGAGGCAGCACCGAGAGTCGCTGCTACTCCAGTGGGATCATTTTTCCCCGCGGGAGAATTTTTCACTTGTAGATGCTTGGTCTTTTAGGTACGACGCTAGGATACGTCGCACGTGGCAAGATACGCCCTTCTCTACAAGTGCTTTTTTCATAGCGTTCTATGAAAGGTGTTAAACGAATTTTTAATATCTAGGAAAACCGGTTTGGAAACAGTACTGGCTTTTCGACACTGTCTCCCTGTCGTTTACTTCCATGCCTACAGTGTTTCGGGACCTTCCTTGATCACCACCATAAGCGGTTCGCACTTCAAGCAGATTCATTGCTTTTCTGGCTTCAGCTTCTTTAAAAATCCTCGTTTCCTCGTTTTTTTTACATTTTCATAATTCAACGCGATTGGTGCGAAGTTTGGCCTGTATTTAGAGATGAATGGCGCTTCTAAGAAAAACGATTTGTTTAGAAAACACAACAAAAGCAGAGTCGACTCGTCGCTGGAAAAGTTCAAATGTTAAGCAAAACAAAGCAGAAGAATATTTTTTATACAGTGGCTTTCATTACAGTATGTACTTATTTTATGGTCTGGTAGAACTTGGCCAGAAAATTGTTTCTCACAATAGAAGAATAAGATGGAAACGTCTTGTTTAGGAGTGAGGATGACATCTATAAAGGAAGCTATTCTGCCTTTTTTCTCCTACATAGTGGCGCAAAATCCACGTTCGCGGAAGAACACGTCAACGCATGAATGAACCGTCGTGTCAATCGGAATCAAACCGGCATGTTCGGCGGAAAATTCTGCATAATCTGAATGACACTCGACGCAAGCTAGAGAAAGGCGAATAGCGGGATTAAGGAAAGTCATAAAAAATCGATATGCTGTTATGTCTTACGCTAAAGCTTTCACGTGAAGAACCGTAACACCGTTCCATTAAGACCAGATTTGCTCGTTTAAAACACTATTCTCAGGCAATAGCAAATTTAATGCCCATCATTTCCCTACCAAGGTGATGGTGCGGCGTTACGTAGTTGTCAAGTAACTACGTAAGATTGTCCGACAGCCATAATTGTTATGTTAAAGCTTTCATAATCAGAACCGTAAAACGTTGCCAAGACGTTTCAGCCCCCTCCTCTTATTGGAAAAACATATTTTCCTGCCGAGTTCTACCAAACCGTAAAATATGTACCAAACGTTCTGACACACCCTTGCTGAAGCAGGCCATGCCAGCATGTATGCATGCCTTTACTTTCGATATGGCGGCAACTACGTTACAAGCACCATCACTTTGGTACAAAAATTAATAACAATATATTTGTTATTGCCTAGGAATAGTCTTTAGGGCGTATATTTTCTGGCCATAATATCAATTTTAAGGTTTTGAACGTGAAAACTTCAACGTAAAGCATAACAACATATTGACTTTTCATGACATTTCCTAATCCCGCTACTTGCCTTTCTCTAGCTTGCATTTGGTGTCATTTAGAGTATGCGAAAATTTCCGAACACGCTGATATGATCGGTTCATCTATGCGTTGACTGGTTCTCCCGCAAACGTAGATTTTGCACAACCATGTAGGAGAAAAGAGGCAAAACAAAATGTTTATAAATTTCAATCTAAACAAGACGTTTCCGTCTCCTCCTTCCGTTGGGAAAAATGTTTTCTTGCCGAGTTCTACCAAACCTTAAAATAAGTACATATGGCTATGGAAGACCCTGTATATGTATACTAAATACAACATTCAATACAACACTAAATATATTTGAAACGGATATATATTAATAACTATAATATGTTAGTTATTAACTAAGTACATTTAATACACCATAAAAGATATATATATATATACTTGAAGGGAGCACTAGACATAGCGAAGCATCGTTTATCGTTCGAGGCAAGACGCAAACGTCATTACCAGAACGATAGGAGGAAGTTTACTATATAATAACAATATTTTTTAAACAAGGTAATTTATTTCTTATATACACAATTACAGAAGTATGCTATTTTTATATATTTACAAATATCGCAACGAGTCGATAGTAATTTAAACCTACTACAGTTACTATTTTGTTGTCAAAATGTTGCCGGAATGAAATTTCTTTACTTTTCCTTTATGCAAGAGTCAAATTAGAAAGACTAGTGTAATCATCATTGACGGAGTAATAGGTGTGACTTTAAATTTTCCTTAAAGTTGTTTAAGGATTTTAAACAATGCAAGCTGACCGGAAGAGTGTTTCACTCCATGACAGCTCGAACGCCAAAAGCTTGGCTGCCCTTGCTGCTTCGATGCATGCGATATATATATAAAGAAATTGCAATAATAAAAATATTAATTATTATTATCATTATTATTTATTCTCTATATTACGCTACATACTTTCTCCGTTTGATGAAAATGATTTATTTTATACAGAAAGCAATATCCAATTTCCATAGTTTCCTAACCGACGTACAACTAATATATATGTCATAACTAAATACTTCAAACATATCTCAATTTGTCACTTTTATTTGAAAAATATTAGCGCCAATACTAGTGTGATGATTATTGAATCTAAAACGTATTATTGAATCGTTGAAGTTCCATCCTGACTTTGTGGCACTTTCGGAGAGCTGCAGCACTCAAGATACAGAACGTATGCAAATTATAGCCGGATATAACCATTTAGCTTAATCTCGAAAACATAATTTTGAGAAGTTAAGTTATCTTATATATGAACTAAAACTACCACATAATAAATAATTAAATATACAAATGCATTTAAAACCATTCAAGCAATAGCTCGCCAAGTTGCAATCCAGGGGCGTAGTGTTGTCGTAATTTCACTTTATATTAGCGACGGCAACTTGAATAATTTTAGACTAGCGTTAGACGCAATACTATTAGCTACCAAACATCTTAACAATCATATCTTAGACGATTACAATATCGACTGCGCAGAAACTTCTAGAAAAAAATTTTGCCTAGAATTTCAGCAGGCACTAGCAACGACTTCGTGATCTGCAATAAACGCCAATGACTCCCCACACACAAACATTTCTACTTTTAGTTAACTAAACAATCTGTATAGGGAACATTCCCTATTTAGCTCAAACATACAAATCCAAAAAATGCACAAACTACTTACTGATCAGTGGATTGGATTTGGAACTCGTACAGATGAGAGTAACAAAAGACATACTAGTTAATAAGGCCAAAAAGTAACATTCAAGAGCTCCTTTATTGCTTCCAAAGGGTAGAAAATTGTAGACATGGTTATTCACAAAAATCTTCTATTCAATATAGACAGTGCACAATATAATAGGCATAGAGAATTAGAATAATAAATAACATAATTCAATTAGTGATATGCTCAATGGTATAGTTTATATTAGCATATCACGAGTTCATGGCTCTCAACATTCTCGCCATGCGCCACGATAACATATTGCTGATTGGGTCAGATCGTGCGACTATTTTCGACGGTATGGTTTGCGTACTGCGCAGATTGCTGTTGCGAATATTAAAAAAAGATTGGAAGTCCATTCGACTAAGAGATTCGTGCGTACATTTTAAAATCTCGAGTGCTGTTCTGGTATAGATACTAAATCGAGACTGCTACACTCTACTTTACATCTCAATGCAACACGTCGAAGGAATTTTGACTGAACTTTTTGAATTGCATTAACATGGTTCTTCAAATACGGTCGCCAGGATTTACGGCTGTATAAACATTTGGGAACTACAAGACTAATATAAAAGCGGACATAGAACACTGGATATTCGATAATAAAGCAACGGAGTATTAAATCACATATAAGGCTAGCAGATTGAATAGTTTGCGTGATGCCAATGTTCTATCTATCCAAATCTAACTTTGGTGTTACCGTTACCCTACGATTGCGATTGCTGTTTACTCGGGAT
Source organism: Dermanyssus gallinae (assembly GCA_003439945.1). NCBI lineage: Eukaryota > Metazoa > Arthropoda > Arachnida > Mesostigmata > Dermanyssidae > Dermanyssus > Dermanyssus gallinae. The sequence continues at coordinate 25,740 of QVRM01001616.1, forward strand.
ATCTCTTCTCCATCAAGTGTGTAAACGTGGTTTTCCTTTAGCAACACAACGGCGCATTCAAGGACCGAAAATATCATATTGTTTTTTGTTTTATCTCCCTCTCGTTTTCTGTGCCAGATGACACTTAAAGTTTAAGATCATACGCGTAGAGTTTGTGCTTAATTGTCGTGAGTATTTTTAAGATCTAAGATGATTATACAGAATAATAATGGGGGTAAACATGATCCCTGAGGCACGCCCGAGAGACACACCGCATACCGACTAAAACTGTTGTTGACCCGCACCCAAAACTTCGGATTCGTTAGATAAAGTGATATTTGTGTGCTTATTAGTTCTGTAAACGTTTTAAATGGTTAACTCTATCAAATGCTTTGGAAAAATCAAAGTAAATACAATAAAATGCTTTCTTTTTATTCATGTAAATAGCCCAATCTTAAACCATTTCAATTAGTTGCGTTGCTGTAGATTTGTTTTTAGTAGAGCCATGTTGCTGCTCGTCGAGCACACAGACTGCATAGAGTTAAATATATGATCTACCAGTAATTTTTCAAACATTATACATTGTATTGGTGATTGTGCTACATGTCTATTGGTTATCAACGTTCGATTTGGATCCCTTTTTTTATGTACAGGCGTAATTACGGATTGTCCGAAAAAATCGGGCAGAACACTTGTTCGTAGGACCTTGCGTCCTTTAAATATTGGAGGAATAAGGTCTGAGGTGAGGCTACATTTAGATGGAGTTGATTAGTTTTGTTTACCGAGGATAACAGAGAAAATAAATCTTTAAAGGTATCCGCGTTGGAGATATCATCAGTGATAACCGCATTTTTTGTTTTTAATACCATTACATCTTCCCTTTAAGTGCCTATTCGCATACCTAAAAAACGACTTAAAATCTTTAAAATCGAGACTGGATGCTTCCAATACCAGAAATCTTCTGCTTGCCTTACGCAGTTTGGTCGCATACCGCGGACTTGCGTAACTTTTAATAACTGATTCTAGTCTAGAAATATACTCACGAAGCTAGTGCTTAGCCTAGTGTTATTTTTAGACCTGCCGGTGCGTTTTGTAATAAATTTCTCGATCACAGCGCGCATCTAATAAACAATATAATTATACATATTATCTTCGATATTACAGTTTTGGAATATATATCTCCATAGAACAAGTGTCAGCTTTGCTATTATTTGGTCGTAATCACCCTTCCAGTTAATCCAAATTATTAACACCTCTACATACCGAGAAAGATGGAAAAGTATAAACACGCTCTGTAGCAGAACATACAGAACGGAATTAGAATCACTTTGATTAACCACAACAACACTTCCACAACTGACCCCGCTGAGTAGCTTTAATACTTAACATACATTTAGTATGAATGGGTTATAGAGCAGTATACATTAAATAGGGTACAAGGTAAAGCCTAATTCAATTATAAGATTAATCAATTGAGCTCACATGACCAAGATACTCCCATTGAAAAATTTACACTCAGTGAAACTACCCCCGACTATAGTCAGATATTAGACTAAAGTCAAATAAACCTAAAGCAAACAGCGGTGGCTGCCAAGCGTATAATCCCAGCAAGTTTATTATCGGCAAGTTATAATGTAAGTATCAAATATTTTAGCAGCTATATTCAGCCAGTGTCTCACACACTCAACACAAGGGATATACCCGACACAAACAACTCACCATCGACCTAGAAGTTGCGTTCCATTTCTGGCGAAATTTATTGAATCAATCATCAATAATCAATTTCGTCTATATCTTGAAAATACACACTTTGTTAGTTCAATGCAATTTGGCTTCCGTAATGTTATACCAACTTTGCTCTTACTCATCTCTAACTATGTATAACTAAACGTTAGGAGTCGAATCAAATAATTGCTTGTATCTTTATTGATGTTAAACACTCGCTTTTAGAAGCTAGTGAACTAAATGCGAACGGCCAACTTAAACTTACTTCCAATTGGTACAAAAATGTTAGTTTTTAAGTCAAATCATCAATGGCAAGAATCAAAGTCAAAGATCAATGGCAAGAATCACCGACCAATAACAATTAAATTTGCTAATACTGATATACAACGAGCATTTTAATATAAATGCTTTGGTGTACCCCTTGGCGTGAACCTGATGGGATGTTGATTACATATATTTATTTATTTCCCTGCTGCATAACATACTGTCCGCTACTGTTCAGGTCAACACTTACGACACTTAAATATAAGATACAGGCTGTAGAGCATAATGCTTTAGGAGTCATTTTTGGAAACAGAGGGATCGAAAGTGTATTCAAGCTAATTACAAACTACTTAAAATTCCATCACTTTAAAAATGTGAATTTGGCGTTTGGGCGTATAAACAGTTCTCTGGCATGTTATCTCCAGGTGTATTATTTTAATCATATACAACACCAACAGAAATCGCAACAGCCCGCCTTTGAGACTCTCCAACACGCACCGCAAGTAAGAGCCTGAATCACCTTATATGGTAATGACCAAAATATGGAACGCTCTCGATAATGAGTTAAGGGAATGTACATCACTTAAGTTAGTCAATGAATGATTGCATCATTAATTACTCATTGAACAATGTCTCGGCCGATAATAAATTTTAACGATATATAGATCATTATTACTATATTTATTACTATTACCACACAATTTAAGCAGAGCGCTCTTAAATATAATTAATATTATAGCTAATTAGGATGACAAATATTGTATGCAACATGGATGTTATGTAAGGCTTACACAACATTCGTGCTGTGTAAGCGTGTGTTTGAAACTAAGAAACTAAAACTGATATCGAACTATACATAAAATATAATAGAGACGCCTTTATTTACCGAATAAGTAGTAGAAGGGGGCTGGTCTACAGAAAAGCGTGCGAATCTGCTGATATCCAGCTAGGCGCGATGCAAGCGTATCGTCCATATTGCAATACATTTAGGTATAATGAATATTTGAGTCCTACGACTGTTTATTTTCAGATCAAGAAAGCGGTCAATAGAATTTGAGCACACAAACTATGATATTGCTATCATGTCGTTGTTCTTGAATAAAATTGACAGTGACGAAACGTTAATAGCATTCGACCGATATCACATCTTCTGTGGAGCCTTCTCAGGAATCTTATCTGAACACACTCAATTATACCTATGTGTTGATCACCAATATTAACTCTAGACAGATGACCAAGACACAAATCTGGCTAACACAACAAATACCGACAATTTTTTGCCGTATGAAACAACGGAATAGCATGTTTGCAAATGCTAATGCAGATTTAAATAGATCTCCAATATGTGCACCTAGGTCCTGTCCAACATTTGCAATAGTAGTGTTGTTAACACGTTGAGCTGATCGTTCATCGGGAGAGCCATGCTTCAAACCGAGTCATTTCGAACAGGAGAGTCCATCCCATCTTTACTGCACTAGCAGCTGATGCCGTCGAAAGCGGATAGCAGCGCAGTGCGCACCGAGGGAAGTACCAAGGATGGTACTTTATACTCGAATATAGGATTTGATGTCTAAAACAAATATTTTTATATATTACCGAAGAAACGCAGCTCTTCCGCGGACGCCGGTAGTCGTGCTTCACTACGAGCTTTCCCGCATTTCACTCGAAACGATTGATCGCGCAAGAAGGCGGCAAACCATTTACGAGAGTGGATGAAGCGTCTTCAACTTGTCAACAATAAGTCTATGATCGGCCCTATCAAAGACTCGCTCTCTCTCTGTCTCGTTGGATCCACTCTTCCGGCGGCCGAAGCAGTTACAATGAAAGTCGTTGTTGTTGACGTCTATGTGCTACAACGGCCAATTGTTAGTCAATTCGAACAATTGCATGCACACAGAGCGTCAACACAAGCACAAATCCGTGCCGGTGTATGTCAAATAGACTACTTGCGGACATATAAATGGTTACGCGTCTGACTAATATATTTATTGATATATAAAACTCGAGAATGACGGTCATCTGGTCACTGTGTCGAGTGACGTTATACTCGTTGCTGCGGCTAATCATCCGGAAGTTGTTGTTGTGGTAGTATCATGTCCTTCGGTTTTATTGCACGGCAATGACGTTCACAGCGCATCTAAACGACGCAACAGTACAAACAGCTCTTGCCTCTCGTTACGGGGAAGTAGATTATGCCCGAAGACTCTTTGTTTTTTTCTTAGTAAGGCTCTTTATGATTAATAATATTCCGGAATTGATATGTGCTCTTGGAGGACAGGATATGGGATCACCTAACGCCGACAAATGACAAAACGGCGAAAGGCGTTGTTTGCCGATGCGCGAGTCGGTTTGTGTATAGAATCGCTCACAGCTATTGATACCTCGAGGTCAGAAAGACACGATTTGCAAAATGTGTCGCTCAGGTATGTTACGTCAGGCTGCCCACCAGCTAATAAAACAACCCGACTAAGGGGGCTGAATTTCGAAGTGAGAGGCTAACGCCGAACAGGCATGATGTCGGGGGATGTGACAGTCGCCACGTATGCTTCGGCCAGGTGCACGGTACATGGTTGTTTGCACTATCTGGTACGTTTCAGTGCCACCTTTCACGTTAGAGTACGTGTTGTGCATGTATCACGGTTTTTGCTGCTTTCGAATCATGGACGGAACAGCGACACATGTTGCAAATCATGTTTTTGATCCGAGGTATCAATAGCAGTGAGCACATCTATACACAGATCACAAGTAGTAGAGCAGCGAATTCTAAACATTACGAAAACGTATTGGTGAGCTATTCGACGAGGTCAACAACACACCAATGGGTGTCAACAGAACCAACTCGAAAAACAAAAAAAATATATATATCAAGATTCGTATACATATATACAGCAGCATCAGTGTTGCGACGGCCATCAGGCAATCATAGACAACACAATGTGGTACGCGGAGATATTATCGAACAATGTCGCATTAACTTTGACTTTAATGCCCGTAATTGGGGAAACAGTACAAAGATTCCGAGAGAGAGAGAGAGAGAGAGCAGAGCTAAGTGGCACATTCAGAATAGAACATAAGTGAAACGTGAGCAAACCAAAGCAGGACAGGAACGAACAAAATACCGGACCTTAGGGTTGCTCGCGATGAAAGTATACCGGGGAAGCCGCATTATAGAGGCTTTGTTTGTAAGTCGCTTCCAATTAAACTAGAGTAAGGGTGAAATACAGAAATACAAGAGTAGGACCTCGAGACGTGCCACAACATATGTAGGGCCATCACAAAAAAGTTTAGTCAGCAAGCCCTTGCCTCTCGCTTGCCCGTTATATGGACTAGTATACCACAGAATATTCGTCGTTTCACTTCCCTGCATTGTTTTACACGGATGGTCGAGCAATGGCTACTCACCAACACATTTCGTCATAGTTGAGGAACACGTTCTATTTGTGTAGTGTTTATGATTTGTGATACTTTATGATTGACTAAACTTATTTGTTGGCTGTTCATGCCTGACAGCAAATAATTTTTTGATTCCATTTATTTATTATATATATATTTGATTTTATGAGAACTAAAATATTGTACTATGCAATTTGTATCATAAACCACGTTTTTAAATATTAACCGAATTATAGATAACGACGCCAGGAAAAAAGTGACAATGCTAGCATGGTAGAATCAAACGTATTGTAGTTGTTAACATGTACAGGCAAACGCACATAATTTGAACAACCTATTAGATTCGGCGGTCTGGCTGGAAAGAGTGCATTTCCGACCATTTCGGGAGTCGTCCACTGTATCCCTATATCGAAGAATAGTAGCAGCCGTCAGGATTCGCAGACACAAGTGCAACAAGATGGAGGACCCAGGCGTGTATACCTTAACTCAACAGTAGACATGTATGCAGCGACATAGTACACATCCTAGAGTAGACCGCATCGAGATGTTTTTTGTTTGTGGAACGTTGAAAAACTAGGTTACGTTGAAAAATCACTACCGCGGTTAGATGGCAAACATTATTTTCATGAGTGTACTTTGATATTTCTTACGGAGGCGTTTGTAGCGAAACTAAATCATATCGTACAAGGTATATCATGGCCAAGTAATCAAGACAAAAAAACGACGCAGCAGGCGAACGTCGGGGATTGCTATAGCTGTGCCGACGAACGTATAGTCACAGGTATTATGAGCTACGAGTAGACGAACGGTTGTGGTCACTACAGATTATTACTCCAAGGTACAATTAACGAAGCGCATCATTTACAGAGGCATTGAAGGCCTAGAACTAGAAATCGAAAACGATATACAACAATGTATTACGTGTACGACGTGGACACACAATGACGTCGGCGCTCGCGGACCTGGTTAGAATAAAGCGCGCTTAAAACGAAACCGAAGTGTGAATCTGCAAAAGTCGGGAATGTCTCTAACGGATTCTTTGGATTCGTCTTCTAAGACGCCCTAGACGGCCAAATCCACTAATTAGCGACGATGAGCGGCTAGAAAACTTTACGGGAATATTAACCGGCGCCTCTGTCCTGCCAGAAATAGATGAGCATGAGATCGATGGCCCGTGGGCTGGCTTCAAGAACGAAGAGGCCACCAGGCTATCACGACAAAACGTGGAAAGTCTGCCGCACCCCTGACCGGATTGTTTACGAACGTTTTAAAGCTGCTACCTGGACAACTGGCCTCACAGTGATGTACAACACCTGCCTCAGTCAAGACGCGATTCCAAACGAATGGAGAGAAAGTACAATTAACAAACAGGACACATTTTGCAAATCATGATTTTGATCCGAGGTATCAATAGCAGTGAGCAGATCTTTACACAGATCACAAAGTAGAGCAGCCGCTGCCGGAAAAAATTCTAAACATTACGAAAACGTATTGGTGAGCTAGCCAACGAGGGCAACAACACACCAATGGCTGTCAACAGAACCAACACAAAAAAAATAGATATATATATAAAGAAAGAAACCTTGTGCGGCCGATCATTAAATGAAAATTCTTTAAACGAAAGAAGGGAAAACCAGAAAACAACCGCGTTATTGTACTCATGAGCGTAGTTTTAACGCAAGCCCTGTATATCGTATCTTGCAAGTATACTATTTCTAGAATCGTAGAAACAGGGGCTTCTTCTAAGGCATTAGGCTAAAGAAGCACTTGCATAAGTATTCATCACATTTATTTCAATCATATTAAGTATGCATATAACATTGCTACGTATACATTTGCCAACTCTCGGCGCATCATTTGAGAGAGGCAGTGTAGCGATCTCTTCATAAGGGCCAGGCAGGCGGACGCATGATACCTCGTACACGCTTGCGAGCACAGTCAACAGATGCACTCTGTATATTCCTCGTGGAAATTCGTATTCGAACAGACCAGGTTAAACAGCTATGAGCTTTGAAACTATATATCTGGTATAGACGTGGCGACTGTCTAGATGCAAGACCATACCGGAGGTGAGAGGTACTGAAAATATTCATGTCTCTAACTTTTCGTCGAACTTGTTCAACCTTATTTTCCCATTCGGTGGCAAAGTCTTCTAAGAGTACTTACGCGGCGTCTTTAAGCTCAGTCGATTTTTTTAAACAACCGGTGCACAGCCTGACATGCTCTTTCGCATTTACATGCAAAGTACTCGCTTTATGTGCAGTGTAAAACACCTTTCAGGAAAACCAGAGATTGCCCAACTGAGATGTCCCCCTACCATGTCAAGACCATACGTCAGTCGGGAAACAATCTTGAGTTGAAAGAGTACTGCAGCCGTCAGAACGAATAGTCGACGAATGTCGTCTACTTAATCGTCGCCAACTTCTCTATAAACGTCCAGTTTTCTACTAATAAAAACACGTAGCTCGACAAGGGTACAATTCGTATCGACAGCAGACACAGTTCACGCCAGTCATTCGCCACTGCCGATAGTGCTGTCGCATGAACGAGAGTGATATCGTCTCTTCCTCTTTAACTTTGTCTATTCTCCTGTGTACGCGGTCTCTCTACATTCTTTTTTTGTGTAGGGTTCGCTGCCCTTAAAGGAATTATTGACGTGTACGCAACCTGTGAAGTATCCCCTGTTCGTACGTCTCTATTTCGGCCATGACTATCCACAAGGCTGGCTGTTCGCCGGGCATATTCAATCTCCAAGGGTTCCAAGGCGTTCGCGGTTACCCCGACGCATCTGTCCCGGTCGTTTCGGTGCTTCCCGTTTCTTTTTTCTGCCCATCTTTCGCGCTTGGATCTGTTTGGCGTGCCTTACTGCAATTATCTGGCAACCCACTACATCTGTTGTGCTTGCAAGAACCGCGGCCTCGCCATTTACCCTGGAACAGCACGTACACGCACAGTGCAGTTACATGCAGCAACCTTTCAGAAGTCGCTCTTGTCGGCATTTGATCAAGGTCAAAAAAATGTCTCATAGGAAAGGTAAAGCAACGAGAAACAAAAAAAACTGAATTTTTATAAATTTAAAAATACGGACACATGTAGAAGGCCTAGTAAGATAAGGCATATATGTTGCACTAGTTTCAGTATATTAGTTGGACATGGAGGGACTCGCCACAATTTGAAATTCATTTCTGTATTTATAGCTATTTAGTCCAGTAGCAATAATGACGATTATGCGATTAACAGTAAAAATAATGTTATTATTATATTTATCCATCCAATAAAAACTATAGTTTTAGTAATTATTGAATCGGTGAATGGATTTATTCTTTGCTTGACATGTGTACTTAAATACGCATGCCGCCCTTTTATATAAGGGTCACCTAAACTGCAATGATGCATAGCATCATTGCGTTTCTCAAACTATTGTGATGTGTATCTATTATGTATAATTGCTGCGGCAATGCATCGGTCCAACGCTATCCTACAGACCCGGTAATAAAAGTGGCTTTCATTCGTTGTACCAGTTCATGTAGGATTGTTGCTGTGCCTTTACTGACAGGCCAAAGGTTTCCTATTATAACAAGTCCAAAGGCCAATGCTATCAGGTTGCCGTCTTCAGATATTTTCACCTCTTTTCTTCAGCTTCTGCGTAATCTGCGACATTGGCTATGCTTCAGACAAAGGAGAGCAACGGTGCAGAACAATCTGGGCTTATTATTATTATTATTATTATTATTATTACTGTAACAGTCGACAAAGACATAGCTCAGCCTTTGCTATTTGAGAACGGCAGTACGACGGATAAAACCGCTCAGTTCAACGGGCTTTTAACCGGCTAGACAAGGCGCATCGCCTCATTCTCGCCACTAGATCCGCCGGCTACGGTTGCTGTTTGTTGGACGAATAAGGTAGGACTCAACATTGCAGGTCGAGTCAAATTAGTCTGGCGGTCCAGCTGGTGCTAATGCTGCTGGTGCTGCTGTTGCCGCAACGGTACGTCATAACGATGACGTTGCTTAGCAAACGGTCAGCCCAGCATTGTGGCGGCAGGTGATCGCAATCAATTTTCGCCATAGGGCGGCAAGGGGGCGCGGCGGAGCGGCAAGGGGGCGCTCGGGCGGTGGACGCAGTGGACCCCCTTGTCCACTGCGGCCCATTGGCACGAAACGAGACCAGCAGTCCGAGAGCAGAGACCGCAATGTGGCCGCAGTAACGGAGTTGACCGTCGGCTGGCTCCACCGCCAAACGCGAACTGGTCTTCTCGCGCTCTAAATAATGTCGTTGCAGCCAGATGACCCGTTGGAATTGCGGCATTGCCAGCGTTGCGACACCTTAGCTAGCCTGTTGGCAGCCTTGTCGTCTGCCGATACTTGCAGTCATAGTAGTAGCAGCAGCGCGGAGGCCACTCGTGATTAGAGGAGAGGATTAGGATTAGACACGCGCCGCCACGGAATAGACCGGCCTATAAAGGCCGCCCCAGCCAGCACCCGTGCCCTCAATGACCACCAACATGGCATCACCCACCGTCACCACACCAAACGCTCGGGGCCTGGACAGCAGGAAAAGAAGGGCTGACTGTGGGAAGAGAGAGAGAGAGAGAGGAACGCCCCCTGAACTAAACGCACCCACTGTCTGCCCAACATCATCTAGTTGCCCGAGTACATAGGACGCCTGTGAGAGTCGGGCGTCTCTTTGATCCTCTCTCTCTCTCTCTTGTGTCTCTACCTTCCTTCGTTGGCGTAATTGATTGACTAAGCTGATGGTGGTGGTGGTGTTGGGGTCACTGTGGCTGCTAGTTTGCTTGTTAGCTCTTGCTACTGCTTTTAGGTGGCATCACTGGTAAAAGTGCATGCAACTCATTTGTGTGCTGCTCGCGAATCAGGGCGTTCGAGCTATTCTTATTGCTCGCCTCCCTGATTCGACACCAATGTTACCCGTTTGTACACGCGTTGGTATACGTATACGCATTCGTTTTAGGTGGTCTTATTTCTATGCTACCAACGTGTATGTCTATCAGCTAGGCTCAATTACGGCGTGCGTGTATAACCAGTATTAGCTAGGCCAGCTTATAGAAATTCGACAAGTTTAACCCAGAAGACTTGCCTATGCCGAATCTTTTTAGCAAGTTCTCCAGAGTAATGAATGACCAAAGACGGCACCGATAAATAGGCTAGTGTCCCTTAGTTACTACGTTATCAGCTAGGTAGGCGATCTGCAACGCTCTGCTCAGGTTCTGACGGGGTATGGCAACTTCCAATTATATCTCTAACGAAAAAGAAAGGCCCCGTCAGAGCACACACTCCTCAGGTGCCGCGCATGGGAAGAGACCAGGACCGTGGCGATCAGACACATTTGTGAGCTATGGTCCAGAGCGGGAATAACCCATTCTGAAATTCAAGACCCCGTGAAGTTGTTTAAAAGGTTTTGTGGAGTACATCCTGAATTCGACTCAGACATGGAAAGTGGTAGCAGAAGTAGCAGAGGAGGTGCTAAAAACAAAGCATAGAAGATGTAAGGAGAGGCAGAATCTTTTCGAGGCCGGTACGGCTAAAGAAAGCGCAACTTTGAATTAAACGGGTTCGCAAGGGCTGGGACAAAGTGCGCCTGACAGGTGGGGCAACCCGTGAGCGACCCTAACCAATTGATCTGATAGGGCACTCGCCACCTCTCAAGATGGCCCATAGCACTGTTCTATGGAGATCTAGACCATCAGAGAGTGAAGTTTAAGGGAGAGGTGCGTTTAGTGAGTATGGGTCTTAGCGGGTAACATCCATTCGCTGGGGTCAAGTCCCACACAGCTCGAGATGGAAAGCAATATTTCCTACTCGGAGCGGTAGTAATTACCCTCCTCCACAAAAAAAAAAGTTTTGATATATATATATTATTCGCTTGACATGTGTACCTAAATGCACTTAAAGCGGCAGTATAGCGGCTGATTAGTGTTCGCTCCGCCCGGCCGTTACCTAAAGAGTTTCTTAATGCCAGTTCTTTAACTCAGAGGTCCCAGGGAATTTGTCTAGGAATATTGACCTGTATCATCCGGCTGCTGTGGAAGCCGTGCGACTTCCTCGTGCTATGTTAAGGGTCATAGGTCTTTGGATCTTGTTGAGGAGGCGGCGTGTTGTAGCTCTGGTAGTCTGGTACCTATAAGGGTGCGGCGTATGATGCTGTATATTACTGGTACAAAGAGGCGATGCCGAAAATCGGTTGCTTCTCTGGTCCCTGGAAGGACGTTTCGTAGCTCTGCTGAGGCTTTGTTTTGTTTTTGCTGCATAGCACACATGAGGTTTTCTTGTGAGAGCCCTATCCAGGATCACGCCCAGGTACTTGACCATGGGCGTGGGCGTTACTGGAGGACACTCTAGGTGTAAATTTAGAATTCGTGGAGGACGCTTCAGGCCGTTTATAAGAATTGCTTTCGCTTTATGTAAAGCCAGTTCGAGACCTAGAATCCGTTGGCTGTTTCTTTAAGCCGATCCTCATTACGGACAGTAACGATCAGTGCCAGGTCGTCTGTGTAAACTCCTGGGAGGTGGATGGAATAAACTCCTGGGAGGTGGATGGAATAAACTCCTGGGAGGTGCGGTAGTCCAAGTACTCCTTCGTAGGTTATGTTTCACAAAGTTGGCCCAGCACAGATCTTTGGGGGACTCCGGCGTAACTGCGTAGTCCACGCCTTCGTATGTAGATGTTCGGTCTTTTAGGTACAACGCTGGGATACGTCGTAGGTATAGAGTGTCCGGCGCGGAAACCATGCTGTTTTCCATATCGCCTTTTTGTCTTTTAATTCTGTAACTAAACGTCAGTTGATAGTGTGCTCAGCTGCCTCGGATAGGCACAAGAGCATACCGTGTTGTCCTTGTAAATGCCTTCCAGTAACTCAACCCAGATTTTCGTAAGCCCCTACTCTAACATAATTTAATACAAATCTGTCCTCTTAACCGTATTATATTCTTTTTAGATTTAAAAATCCTGCAATACTAATGCGTTCCCGCAATTGTGATGCTTCTACAATCTTTCTTAATATTTGTTTTCAATTTAATTATGAATATATTACGCGAATTGAGTATAGTATACAATTCAAAATGTTTCATCATATTGCTCTATCTCCCTCACGCTGCTGGCAAGAGAAGTAGTTCAACGAGTTTTGGTCCAGCGCTGTGCATTCCACTTCACGGCACTTGGCATTCCAATGCAGGCACTTAATGAAAAATATTATCTTCTAGCCTATGCTCTTTTCTAAATTCGCACTGCCACTCCCCTATTCCCCTAGTGGTCTCTAAAATTCTCTGAACTCCATTATTAAAAACGTGCATAATTATTCGATACGTTATGGGTGTAATCTAGGGTCGTCTATGCTGTAAATTCCCATTATCTACTTCTTTCATCGCAAGAGAGATACCATACCGCCAAACATCCAAGAGCCTGCCGCCTCTAAACGCATTATTAAATTGCTCCGTTGCAAAACACACGTATTTATTTCCCAAAACAAGAATAATTTCTATCGAAATGCCATCACAACTACACACTTTATGCTTTCATTTTCTTTAACACACGTTTGATCCTATTTTTCGATGTATTCGATCTAAATTGTTGTAATTTCGGTGCACGTTCTTGCCTTTTTACGTTGGTTACGCCACTCGTGAAACGTTGTGCTTATACCGCGGTATCACGTTGTTCTACTGTGTACGTTTTATCCTTCTCCTTATTTGTCATCATTGTTTCGCCTGCCTGACGTAGCCTATAACTGTTTTACTCGCTGCCTCCTAGAAGCTACTGAAATTCTTTCTTGCCTGCCTTTTTAATTTTATCTTGAATTAACATTTGAGCTCTATTCTTGGCTTTTGTGTAAATGGCCCAATATTCATGCATATACTAGCGAACTAGTATCCATACGCTGGGGTCGTATCCCATACAACTCGAGACGGGAAATGGGAAAATATATAAATATATTTATAGATATATATATATATATATATATATATATATATATATATATATATATATATATATATATATATATATACATATATATATACACATTATTTTTTATTTTTAAATTTGAGGCCTAACCACGGATTTATAGCATGGATAATGAATTATATAACTTTCTAGGAGTAATGATTATAAACTGCAACTTTACAATGCTTTCTTCAATGCAATTACCCCGTTTTTAAACATAGCAAGCTTTCTTCAACATGTATCTAGTATTGACTAGATTTGTACGCGTTACCCATCTTTTCGCCTCACATACAAATGTTCTGACTGAAGTGAGCACGCGAATTTCCGTGGGAGGTTCGGTCCAAATAGTTGGCAGGGTGTATGCAAGAACATAGCGGGTGGTTTCTTTTAGACCTACCGGTCTTATAAAAACTGTTGCGTGCCGAGTGGGACATCTAACAGCAGCTGTTATAGAAAAAGCAACATCATCCGGAATAATTCCTCTATACAAACGCAACCAAGATCGGAGAGCAAGATTTTACCGTGTGTACATATATATTTTTAGCTTCAACAGCTAAATGTAGTAAAAACGCTTACGGAACAAATCGATACGACGCAAGTTTTAAACTGCCCTAAGGGCATCATTCTGTATGACTTTTGGCGGACTGTGAGTTATTGGCCTACTTTAAGTCCCCCAGATAGAAATGCCATAGCAAAGAATTTGGCAGTAATAGCATCTTATACTAGAATTAAAAACATGTTTAAGGAGGTTGTTTTTAATTCTAGACCATCCTTCGTCCCCTATGGGCTCCACCGAGCACCGAGGGCCAAACATGTAAAGATATCTAGAGTTTTCCAAACAGCTCTTGTGGTAGCATGGCCGCTGAGTCTCAGCGGTATGGTTTATCATCTATTCTCAATAAGCATCGCTTAAAAAAAATTCGATCAACAACAGGGATCGAACCTGCGACACCCCGGTAGATGTCAACCATGACTAGCGCACTAGTCCCTTAGACCACGCCGCCACACAATAGCATCTTAAACACCAAATAATAAGAGGCACTCCTAGCTATTTTAGTCGATGAATAGATGCATTTACTGCATAGCATTTAGACGTCAGAACATATAAGTGATCATGCCGTCAAGCGTCTCATGTAAATATGTTAAACCCAGGAATTTTATAGTCGGAGATAGTATCACTTCAGTTCTATTGTTCAACTTCAGCATCTAATCTTAAGCAGATTTAAGGCAATCTGTAAGGCAATTCAACGAGAGTCCAGTTTTGTACAAACGTTTTTCCAAACCAAATTTTTCAAACAAAAAAACAGCCTGCTCTACTGCTTGTATTGCTTTCTGTATGTCAGTCTGTATTGCAGACGGTTGAATACAAATAAGTAAATTTGTATTGTCAGCATAGACAGTGGGCAGCATAGACAGGACCCACTGTTACCCTCGAATGCGATTTTTCTATTAAAAAGTCGATCAAAATAATAAACTCGAAATGCGATTTTTCTATTACAAAGTCGAACAAAATAATAAACTCGAAATGCGGTTTTTCTATTACAAAGTCGATCAAAATGACAAAAACGAGATTGTCGTAAATTTGACTTTTATGGCGTCCCGACGTTTACCTAGTCTATAGGCGTTTCAAAACAACCTACCTTTACTGCCTGTAGCCTACTCGTTAGTTATGCCTTAAACCACAGCACGACAGCGTCGACACAAAAAAAAGTTCCAAACATTTGTAACAGGAATAATGGTTTTAAGCAGTTGAAGGTGACATAAATGTTTATAATGTAACCGAGGCAAAGTTGGTTGTTGCGGAAGGAGTTCCCGATCTCTTGATAGAGACGAGCAAGAGCAAGTTTAAATAAGCGTCCCTTACGAAAGCCAGACTTATTCCTCAAAAATAAATCAAATAAACTAGGATCTCCTCTGAGTTTGGACTTAAACACCTTTTCAGAGATTTTGGATTGGTAATACACTAAAGAAATTGGACGCGTTTATATATATATATATATATATATATATATATTATAACAAAAAAAACACAGAGAATCTTGACTAAAGGATTCACACTGCTCTCCTTACGGAATTAGTGCAAATAGCTTAATTGCTGCCTGCAGCAATTATTGTCCTGAGGGGAGTCGGAATGTTTGTAAAAACCGCCTGTGGAATCCTCTCCTAACGATCTGTTTATAGTCTTCATGGTTATAACCAAGCGGTTAATTTGCTCTTTAAAAAACTCTTGACAATTTAAGGGCTTTGTGATTGCATTTTTAGTCATGCCGTGTTAGTCACAGCGCGTGCGGATTTATACTCTAAACAAACTAATGCCGCGAAGTACCAGTTTGCCGTGCATGCTAATGGGAAACGTTAGGATCAATATTCTAGGTGATTCTCCTCCTATGAAATACGTATTTTTTTGGTAGCGAGGGAGTTTGTTCACACGATATATAGTGTAACCTGTCCCAGCTTAGCAACCTGTTCGGATCATATAGGTGTGGTAAATGTTTCTGTTTTTAAGGCAGGTTAGAGGTTTCATACATATTTTCTTTCTCCCCAAGAATTTGTGGGTTGAGGCATACAGTGATAAAGCTTATCGCAGGTATCGTATATACTTGACGCTTGAAACTAACATAGCGTACTTACGCTCTCGAATGCGACATTAACGAACTAGTTTCCAGACTAGAAGAACTTTCTACAAAACTCGGTTTAATGACATTAAATAGGACTGGCGGCGTTCGTGAAAACATATTTAGAAAACCTGTGGTAGGGAACTCGCTAAGGCAGAACTTCGTTCAGTCTTAACTTCCAATTCGGGTCACACGATAAACGAGCCGCGATTAATCGCCGATGAACAAAGTGGCCATTTTGCTACGTTGATTATCTAATTTTAAGCTCGTTAAATTAATCGCGTATTCATGGACACATTAATAAACTATGGTCTAAAGGGACCGAATAATTATCGCTGCCTCGAATGCAGACGTCTGATAACGAAGGAACTATAGCGAACCTGATTGCTAGCTGGTTTAGTGGAGTCATGGGTGTTCCAGGTAGCCTTTTCCGCTATTGTGGCGCTGGCAAGAGTAATAAACCCTTCTTTAAGCATGACTATTTCCCTATATGTTTGAGATCTACGAACGTAGTCTCATTATTCAAGGGTAAAGGGGAAAAGTGTCTTATGTCCAGCTATTGCCTTATCTCAGTCGTTTATTATATTTCAAATGTCTTTGAAAAGTTGATACTACAGAACCTAACTCGTCATTTAAAGGGTATTGACTTCAATTCGTGAGACCAGTTCGGTTTTTGGTATGATCCACAGATCCACACTGTTCTCTACAGGTAAGTTGTCTAGGTACTATACTGAAGATAGATCTTTCTATCTCTCTAGAACGGTAGGGCCTATTTAATTGACTTGGCAGTTTGTTGACTTGGAAGTGTTTTTAATTACTACAATGTTTTTTTCATACTGAGGAGCTGGATCACCTGTTTCCTATACATATATATATATATATATATATATATATATATATATATATATATATATATATATATATATATATATATATATAGATAGATATATGCTCACAAACTGCTCAGAAGAATACACAACCTGTACTTCTGGAGAATGCCGTGAAGTTCAACAACTTGAACATAACCACTTGCAACTCGGGAGCGGACACGCGCGACAATGCCAACGTCGCGAACCATCTTCTAAGAGACGAAATATGTCAAAATGGCAAGAAAGTGCTGCAAATAAACCTTCGCAGGGTACCTAGAGCGTGCAATCTGGCATCGTAGTATGTGGCCGAAAATAAAAAAAACAGTCCTGCCACTCTCCAAAACACCCAAAATATCGCTTTCTCAACTTGGACTCTACCCTTGCCATGAACTTTCTATCATTTAAGGTATTATGCTAGCATATTATGCTGTACAGCCTCTATATCAATCAAGCTCCCAAACAAGAATGTTTGTTAGTCTGCATCACAACACTGGTACCTGTTACGCAACTAAGTTTATACTAATTGAACAACCATGTCACACGTGGCTTGCTACGTGAGTTAACTCTCGTTCATTTTTAATAAACATACGTGTTACTATGGGTAATGTGTTTAACTTGGGCGAATGCTGAGAATACGCATTTGGCGTCTTCCCAAGTGCCACACCTGTCTTGCCTCACCACTTCTGTGGTCAAGGGGGGTAGATTGTAAGACTGAGGTCCATTGTCGTCGTATTACGGATTGAAAGCTCGTGATTGACGACTTTACCTAGAGGTAGTAGAGGTAAATGGGATTGTAGCATGCACGTAAACTAACATGTCCATCGTCTATTTTTTGTTTATTTAAAATAGTTGCTAAAGTACGAGGTGTGTTCAAAAAGTATCGCGACTTTTGAATTTTCGCGGGTTACGTATATTCGAATTTCGATTTTTTGTGGCGTTATGTTGGTACTCATGTCTCTCACTTATGCCGACAAACTCGGCCATTTTGAATGTTCACTTAATTGTTGACAGCTGCTTTGCTTGCACGTGTTTTGGATCGTCTTCGATTTTTACCTATTCAAAAAATGGATCAAAGAACCTGTATCAAATTTTGTGTGAAAAACGAAATTAAGTGCGCGGATGCATTCCGAATGTTCACTGTGGCATACGGAGAAGCTACCTTGGACCGAAGCAACGTTTATCGGTAGTACAAAATGTTCTCAGAAGGCCGAGAAGATGTGAACGACGAAGAGCGTGCCGGACGCCCGAGCACTTCAACAACAGACGAAAAAATTAATGAAGTGGAGAAAATGGTATTGGCCAATCGTCGAATCACCGTTAGAGAAGTTGCTGAGGACCTAAACATATCGATTGGCTCGTGCCATTCGATTTTTATCAATGATTTGGGCATGAGACGGGTCGCCGCGAAATTCGTACCAAAATTGCTCAATTGCGACCAAAAACAGCATCGCATGAACATTGCTAATGAGATGTTGGACTCTGTCCGCGACGACCCAAATTTGCTCCAGAGGGTCATAACTGGTGACTAATCGTGGGTTTATCGTTATGACGTGGAAACCAAAGCTCAATCATCTCAATAGAAGCTGCCGCACGAACCAAGACCGAAAAAAGCGCGCCAAGTTCGGTCGAATGTGAAAGTTTTGCTGACAGTTTTCTTCGATTGCAGGGGCGTGGTGCATCATGAGTTCTTGCCACAGGGTAGAACGGTCAATAAGGAATATTACCTGCAAGTTATGCGCAATTTGCGCGAAGCAATCCGCCAGAAACGCCCGGATTTGTGGAAGAACAAAAATTGGCTTTTGCACCACGATAACGCCCCTGCTCACACATCGTTGCTTGTGCGCGAGTTTTTGGCCAAAAACAACACACTAATGATGCCGCAGCCACCGTATTCCCCAGATCTGGCCCCCTGTGACCTTTTCTTGTTCCCTAAACTGAAGAGGCCCATGAAAGGACGACGTTACGCTACGCTTGACGAGATAAAGACGGCATCGAAGGAGAAGCTGAACAAGATAAAAAAAAAATGTTTTTTTGAAGTGCTTCGAAGATTGGAAAAAACCGTTGGCACAAGTGTATAATATCTCATGGGGATTACTTTGAAGGGGACAAAATAGATATTCATGAATAAATGAATAATTTTTGAAAAAAACACAAAAGTCGCGATACTTTTTGAACACACCTCGTATGCTGAGATTGAACCCTAGAGGGGGGTGCGTTGCGAATCAGTAATGTGTTAACTGAACCTGTGGTTTCCTGCTCAATCGTCAGTATAACGTATGCTAGAAACATGTATTTCGATTCTGATATTTGGCATATTCGACGTACGCCAGGGAGCTTTCCTTGTCCGTAGACTTTACATGACTTTAACTGCAATATTGTTATACTATACTATAGAAGTGTGTTCATGTATTTCAGTTTGAATAGTTTTGGCTATGGCAAACAGCTTAGCTTTAATATTTGTAATTTACAAGCTTTCCTCTCGTTGGAAAAGGTAAAACCAAACAAGAACCTCATTATTCGAAACAAAAATCAATAGTAAATATGAAGGGGAAAGAAATAGAACAGCCTTACCGCTCGTGAGTAATAGGGTTGTTTTTGAATGCAGACCCATCCGTATATGCAGTAATTTCTATAAGGGAAGACTTTTGCCTATACACGTTTTTTAACGCCATTTGCCAGTCTCCACCAGGCCACTGTTCCCCGTAAAGTTGATTTGTCTTACACATTTACAATCGCGCCACCCTCTTAGTATATAAATGTGTTGATCGAAAAAGATGATCGAGGTCATACCTCCTCATGGTTCTCCATTGCGTTTACGGTTACCGCTAGAAAATTCCCGCAAATCGGAAAAGGTCACAGTTCACTGTCAAGGAGACAATCTTCAAGTTTTCTCGCTGTTATTTCACACGAGCTCACGATCTGAATGATGTCGGCGCTTAAATACAAATAATTAACATTGCAGTGAGCATAATGTCCAATAACAGATACGCTATGAATATAGAAAAAACATAAAAATTGTTTTAAAATGTATGTACGAATAGTCTCAATGGGTTCCCGCATCTGCTGGATGCATCGCGTATAAATCGATCATCACAATATTCGTCTACCTAATCCCCAATCGGTTTGCCGTAAATGTGCTGGTATCCTAGGGTGAAAACATCGGTTATTCTAAACACCGAAAGCAAGTCTAACTGCGCCGCTTATATCGGTTTCACACGTTTGGTGTATGTGTGTGTATGCACATTTTGTGTCAACAAAAACAAGTGAAACAGAATGCTCTGCTCGTTCGCATAGCAGTAGCCGTAACGGCTTAGCATCAGTAGCAATAACAAACAGCAACAATAAATAAATAATAACATCGGTTACATTTTCTGTACATACCTTGCTTAGTTAGCCACGCCGCACACATAGATGCGTGCATACTTAGATACTACCGGTACTACCAACCTAGTTCTCTAGCCAGCCAGCGAACCAGCCAACCAGTATGCTATCGTTTCCTCATCGTGCCTATGGCGCGTATGTCGATAGTGTATGACGCCAGGTAGAGAGGAGTCGCCGCAGCTGGCTGGGGGCAAGCTGGAAGCGTATATTGCGTGCCTAGCAATTCGTCTAACACGATCCCTTCTGAAGTACGCCTTGACCCGAACCCCCGTTTGTTACTGTCTGGCTGACTGACGCCTCGTCCTAGGCCGCCCATTTGAGGCCAAGAGCCGATAGTGCCCTCATTTGTTTTACCGTTATCTTAGCAACGTGCGGCAGCAGCAGCAGCAACAGCAGAAGCCTCACTAGCGATAGAGCTAGCTTAATGGCGGCGTGAGGTCGTGACCGCCAATAGCGGACATGTATGTCTGAGCGTGTCCACCAGGCGTTATATTGTATAGTAAGATTAGACGATAACAACAAATTGTTGTTGCTACTGCTATTGTTGTGTTGTTGTTGTTGTTGTTGTTGCTATTATTATTATTGTCGTTGCTGTTGTTGTTGTCGCTATTATTGTTGTTGCTGCTGCTGGTGTTGCTCTCCCTCTCCAGTGAACGACGAGTGGCTATCAAAACACTGGCGATTCTCGTCGACCCCGTAGTTTGCTGTTATTGTTTGGACATCGTGTTTGTTGTTGTTGCTGCTGTTGTTGTTGTTGTTGTTGTTGGCGTTGTTGTTGGTATTGGTATTTTTGTTGATATTGCTGCCGCTGCTGCTGTTGATGCAGTTGTTGCTGCTGTTGTTGTTGTTGTCGTTGCTGCTGCTGCCCCCACGACTATGGCTACTACGACAACTAGCCCTTGTTCTTTTCTATTGTTGTTTGTACACGTGTTGAGCGGACGCAGGCACGTTCTGCCTGAGGAGTGCACTCGAGCACGCAATCGTGTCCAGCCAAGTGCGCAGCGAGTTCTCCCTCGCTCGCTCGCTCGCTCGCTTGCTCACAGCCTTTCGAGCCTAAAGCCCCGGCAATAACGGCCGAAGAATTGTTGTTATACGTATATGCAAACAGTACCAACAGTGGTCGTAGCCGTTATAGTAGTAGTAATGTTAGTGGCATCCAGCCTAGTAGAAAGAAGCGTAGCAGCGGCACCTGTATCGGCTGTATTCCGGTGATCCGTGTTCGAACCATTGGTCCCGACGCTCACGCCGCCGCCGCCGCCTTTCGCAGTGGATTTCTTGTACATTTAGTTTCTTGCAGCACAATCAAACAACTGCTTTGCTGCTGCTGCTGCTGTAACGCATGACGACAATTCTGTCAAATTGCCTACACGTACAGCGGTATTCAAACTATTCGACAAAGCCAACTCGCTCGAATCCGCCAGTACGGAATCGTATGGAGTCGACCTGTCCCAAAATACAAGAATCGTTTTTGCATAAGTGTACCCTTAGATAGATATGTAGCCATATATCTCTATCTTATTATCTCTCTCTCTCTCTCTCCCTCTATATATATATATATATATATATATATATAGAGAGAGAGAGAGAGAGAGAGAGAAAGAGAGATAGAAAATATTGTAATGATTTATTAATCATTTACAATACGTTTGCACACTCGGCAGTGCTCGCCTTCATAAAAATGGTGGTAAAAAAGTGTCACGTGAAGTTAAGAGTCAGTTGTCCGTGTCCTTGCTTGATGGTAGCCCCCGCTCTTATGGACCCGGTGCGAGCGGTATATCCTCAAGGTTCCTTGCAAAGTTAAAACGGTGAGATCCATAAGATTCCTCTTCGTGACGCCGAGCCCCAAGAGCGTCCTCGCAGATTCGGAGTCCCATACACCACTCATAGAGATAGTGATGGATCCGAATCTGCGAGGTCTTTGCGGGTGGGGGAGCGCCGCTCTTAGGCACTTGACGTCATATTTGGCGATCTTGTCTTGCCGTGCTTTTGCCAGGTCGCGGTTCGGGCCGCAAACCTCGGCATCTAAAACCCAGACCTCGGTAGGTGTTGTTATTACGAGGTCGGGCTTTAGACCCGGTGCGCCCGGTCGACGGAATACTCGCTCACGAACCACCTCATGACTCCTTTCAAACCGAATGATGGTCTAAAGACCGCTTTATTTTAGCGATTTTAACAACAACATCTGCGTAAAATCGCGCCATCGTTCGCGTACGAAACTTTTAAACAAATCTTACCACCTTTGTAGACCAAGACAACGATGGCATCACGTGACATATATACAGGTAGTTCAATAAGTTCTTAGAATGAGCTTCTTAGAATTCGAATTTTGGCACGCTTTCACCGCTAATAGGAACTGCAACTTTTCGACTGCTAGCACTCAATATATTATGGTGATTGGCCGTTGCGATTTCGTTTGATAGCTTTTCCCGTGCAACGTATCGGCGTGATTTTTAAAAATGGAGAAAAAAGAGTTTCGAGTGGTTATCAAGCATTTTTATTTCAAAGGTTGGAATGCGACCCAAATAAAAAATTGAGTTAGACGAGACGTACAGTGACTCTGCGCCATGTTTTGCCACTGTTTCCAACTGGATTTATGTGTTAAAAAGAGGTCGCAGGAGCACCGAGGATGAACTACGTCCAGGAGGCCAAAAAACGGCAACTGATGAGGAAAACGTAGAGAAAGTGCGAAAAATTCTTGGCACAGATAAGCGAGTGAACATTAAGGAAATAGCGGAGGCATTAGGGATTAGTTTAGGCAGTGTGCATTTTATCCTACACGAAAACTTGAAGATGAAAGAGCTTAGAGCAAAATCGCTGCCGCATTTGCTCAACCAAGGCCTAAAAAGACGCGCCTGTTTTGGCTTTACAGCGAAATTTGGCCAAGATGTCGAACAATCTGTCGGATTTTTGGTGTAGATTCATGACCGTCGATGAAAGCCGGGTTCATCACTACACTCCGGAGACCCAAGAAGCATCTTGCCAATGGTGTGCACCTGATGAAGGACCTCCGAAGAGGGTGCGGACAACGGCATCGACCGGAAAGGTGATGGCTACAGTTTTTAAGACCAACGTAGAATAATGCTGGTCGACTACCTTGAGAGCTGTAAAACGATCACAGGAGAATATTATGCAAGACTGTTGGACTGCCGTTAGCAAGAACTCATCGTGAAACGGCCCGCTTTGCAGAAGAAGGTTGTCCCGTTTCACCAGGGCAATGCTCCTGCACACAAGTCCCTGCAAGCATCGGCAAAACTGGCCCAACTGAGGTTCGAACTTATTGAACAACCCTCCTATTCTCCAGACCTGGCCCCCTCTGATTATTTCCTCTTCGGACATTTGAAGAATAGTCTCGGTGGAAAGCGTTTTTCCAGCAATGAAGAGGTTAAGGCTGCTGTCAATGCCTATTTTCAGTCTAAAGACGCGGAATTCTACTCAAGAGGTATGAAAGCTCTGAAATCTCGGTGGGAAAAGTGTATTGAGCTTCTCGGGGAGAATATCGAATAAGAAAAATTTAAAAACATGATTTGGAAAATTCTCGGTTTTCATTCTAAGAACTTATTGAACTACCTGTATATATACTCGTTTAGTTGAGCTGTCCTAAAAATGGCCAATGTGTACATAGCAAAAATTTATCTACGCGTTTAACTTGACAAAAAAACGACTAGTATAGTCATTGCTATTAGAGTAAATATTACTCTCTTTTTCATTGCTGTTGGCACATATTGAAATATACTGTATAGTAGTGGTAAAGGCGAAACATATAATCCTCTCCTCTATTTTTGGCTGCAAATTCTTGTTTGGCGAACGAATAATGCAAGCTACTTGCGCACAGTCACTAAGAACCTCACAAAGAGGAGCTTGTTCCTGCAAATACAAAGTAACTCTACGTACATCGTGCACGTTTACGATGTTTAAACTCTGTCAGAAGATCGTAAACCTCAGCTATCCGCAGACACACACAATAAATGCAAAACTATGTTCGTAGACTTTTTGTTCTTCGCAGCCCTTCCTGGAAAGTTTAATGTATGGTTCTTACTGGAGTACGTGCCCATCATGCGCGGTGTACCTTTGAATTGACACGACGTACTTGTATACGCTTTTCTGCGCTTTAGGAGATATTTTGCCGCGTGCAACAGTGCCGGCTTCTACTACACATACAAGAGCGCTGAAGAAAAGAATTGAAGCTTTCTTAGATCTTCTCCTTCGATAAAAGGGTATACACTGAAACTCTTTGGTAGCAAGTTTTTTCATGTGTTGTAATTGATCAATACCAATAAAAAAAACGTGTGTAACAATACTTTTGATCAGCATGCAGCTACTAAGCAATTTTCAGTCCAAGACAATGGCAATTTCTTGCCAAAATATTTGGTATAATGGGGTAAGCCAAATAATGTGTTGAAAATCTACCTGCTAAACCATTGTGTGATTTTCTTAAAAGAGACCAGTATGCCTTTAGATACAACGACATTGATTAATCACTTGAACATTATCGAGTTAATAATAGCTGCAGGCAAAGAAAATCGAAGTTATGAAAATTGCCGTCGCGATCGCTCTAAACACTGCCACGGATTCCGTACGAGAAGGGTAGATGCGCTATACGCTGCTGTGCAACGCCATTGCACGATCTTTGGCATTAGGTTGTAAACCTCTCCCATATTGAGAAACAAAAAAAGAGTTGTAAATCTGCCTGGCATTGGGACATCCAATATATGTACTATCCAATTCAAGCCAGGTGTCTTCCTCCTATATAAAAAAAAATCGTCCACGCGACTCTCCAAGACAAAGAAAATTGGACGAGAGAAATATTGGAGAAAAGCTAGCCTCTAGCGGCGTAGAGCAACGCAGGTCGATGGCTACGTATTTGCGGCACTAAAAGATGACCAGTTTTCTTGGCTAGCTTCCAATTCAAGCGTCGCTCTATCTAAGCTGCCCGTAGCGCAAGCATTCAAAATAAAATGATACAAAGCGTCACCTGCCTCCTGAGGTCAAGCACCATCAGCGCGCAGATGACCTTAAGGCCGAGTTGTTCCACTATGCCCGTAATATGCTGCAGGAGGCGATTGCTCTTGCTCGGTGGAGTGTAGAGAATCATATGCCACCATCTCCTAAAAATGCGGCATAGAAATAAAAAAATAAGTTATTGCAATTATTAAATGTAAAATGAAACATTGTAGTACATTTGTCAACTAAGCTGATTTTCCAGGTTAACTCGGTTCAATATTTTTAGTGTATTGGACGAAAACGAAAGTGGCTTGCGCGTCTTATTGAGTACTCCCCAACTGGCAACATAAACTAGTTTCTTGACGCAAGCTAAATTTAAATTGCAGAAACAAACACATCGTCATTCGATGCAAATACTACTCATTGGACCTAAGTAAAGTTTTCGGGCTGACCCTCAGCCAAGATTAACGTCCACGGAACTGTTTTTCACATTGCTTCATAGACGGACCCCCATAAATATAAATGTGCAACGGTGGGGCTCGAACCCGCGCACCTATGTGTCTCCTCCGGTTGCGAGACGCAGACTTAAGCCGCTACGCCACCGGGCTCGACACTCATTGGACCTAGAGGTAACGTAGAGTGATGGCCTATTTGTTGCTCAATTCTGTATCGTTTGTATCAATAGAATCAATGTCAAATTAGTCAAAACAAATACAATATACAAAAGATACACGAGAAAGACGCTGTCAGTGTAGCACCGGCAAGAGAGGATGTTGTGAATCAAAGCTGTCGAGCTTCTCATGGCCGACAGTTGCTGACAATCTTAGTAGGAACACTATGTCTATAGGGCTAAATGACCGTGCAACACACTCCACACATAAAATGATCGAAACTCTGTCCGTCGAGTAAATCGATGTGTCGACCGTGACGGCTGAAGTCCCGTAGAGCTTGCACTTTATGATCCCGCGCAGTATGGCACCTTCCACAGAGCGCGAATCGTCACAAGAGCTATCATCCTATTGGCGATATTCTGCAGAAGCCCTTCAGCCTGTCAATCAGCGTTGTTTGTGCTACATTTTCGGTTTTTCAGATAACTGCTGCCACGCCTACTAGGTTCCGGCTGGCTCTATTGTGGATTCACTATTCTTTCGTCAAATAATACTGTCGTTGTTGTTGTTGCTGCTGCTGCTGTTGATGTTGTTGTTGTTGCTGCTGCTGCTGCTGTTAATGTTGTTGTCGTTGACCTGCAGAAGGGACATTGAGGACAGGACCACGATAGAACCAACCGAATAGAGCCACCCGAGAAAATAGACAAAGAAACGGACGGAAAGAAGGAAGGAAGGGCGATCGAGCGAGATCAACAGGAACAACATCATCATCGAAAGCAGCCCAGGAAGGAGGCGACGCTGGTGGTTGTATCGTGTTTGTCCTCATTATGATACATACCCACAATTGTCCGGGTTTCGGGAAAAGATGCCGGGCGGTCTCAATCATCCTGACACCCCCCCCCCCGTCCGACGAGCGAGCGTCTGGCTAGCGTCTGCCCTGCAATGGCGCCTCATTTGCAGGCGTGGCCAGCCTCATTACGTGGAGAACACGACGACAAAGGCTGCAGCCCTGCAAACGCCTACGGGCTGGATTGGACAGCGCCACCCGGAGCCGACATATAACAAGCACACGGCCAAACGCACATTTGTGATCTGTGCGGGTATTGTCGCTGCCAGATAACATCAAACCTGAGCGGCACTGTTCCTAATAGCCAGTAGAGTGATTCTATATATATATATATATGTCGAACGCTTGTACCTCTCATCTAAAACTCTCATAGAATTTAGACAAGAATGTCGCACATTTCGGCCAACTAGGGGTGTTAGGTACTCTGTCCCCCCTTTTATTTAATCTAGTTCTCGACGACATTCTTTCAAAATTAGACAAAACTAATATTGGGTACCAACTTACTGATGACTTCCGCCTTATGGGCTTAGCCTTTGCGGATGATCTCATCCTCCTAGCCTTTACGAAATCTACTCTCCAACGGCTCCTCAATATTGCGGACCCCCTTATGAAATCCCGAGGCCTTGAAATTAATACTAATAAAAGCTTTACTATCTCCCACCTATTGAAGAGGAAGGAAGGTTAAGAGTTTATTAATACCGTACCAGAATTTAACGTTGGAGATCGGCAATTGCCAGCTAAAGGTATGAGCGATCGATGGATATATCTTGGAGTCGACTTTGACAGCAATGGCAGAGTTGACTCCACCAAGGATATACTCCTTAGTTTACTCAACAGACTCACGATAGCTCCCCTTAAACCACACCAAAGACTCATATTTTTGAAAGACTTTTTTATTCCCCGCCTCCTATATAAACTGGTCTCCGGTCCCAGACCATCTTACGCACTCCTTAGCGACCTAGATAAAGAGATCAGAAAGGTTGTTAAGTCAAAATGGCTTAAGCTCGAAAACTCGGTGCCGAACGCTTACCTGTACAGGCACACAGCAGACGGTGGTCTGGACATCCCCTGCCTCCAAAGATTCATCCCCAGACTCCGCCTCTCTCGCCTGACAGCACTACAACACTCCACGCACCTTGGGGTCCAATGGATGCTAACCACCGAGCACTTCAAAAAAGACCTTGCGAAAACAAGACTTCTTTGCGAGCGCTTGGGAACCTCCATTGAGACCGCTACACACGAGACCAATTATTGGTCTCAACAACTACACAACACGTTCGATGTGGCACATTTTAATAGACCACACGAAACGCCCTTTGTACATTACTGGATTAAGGGTATGCCCTACCTATCTGGTGAGGAGTATTTAAACATACTTAAACTCAGGATCAACGCACTACCAACGCGTGCCAGATTTGCCAGGGGACGCCCGGGCTACAACAAACGTTGTAGGCACGAGTGTCATGCGCCTGAGACGTTGGCTCATGTCGCTCAGATGTGCGATACAACACACAAACAAACTATAAAGAGACATAACGACGTCTGTGATCGCGTGGCGCGTCTTCTCCGCGAGAGGGGTCATGAGGTGATTCGTGAGCGAGTATTCCGTCGACCGGGCCTAAAGCCCGACCTCGTAATAACAACACCTACCGAGGTCTGGGTTTTAGATGCCGAGGTTGCGGCCCAAACCGGGACCTGGCAAAAGCGCGGCAGGACAAGATCACTAAATATGACGTCGAGTTCCTAAGAGCGGCGCTCCCCGACCCGCAAAAACCTCGCAGATTCGGATCCATCATTATCTCTATGAGTGGTGTATGGGACTCCGAATCTGCGAGGACGCTCTTGGGGCTCGGCGTCACGAAGAGGAATCTTATTGATCTCACCGTTTTAACGTTGCACGGAACCTTGAGGCTATACCGCTCACACCGGGTCCATAAGAGCGGGGTGTATATATATACATATACAGGGCGTTCGGATAATCTCGTCTAAAACTCTGGGGTATGGTGAAACTCGGTGAACAAATCGTTCTTACCAATAAAGAAAGAAAGCGGAAATGTTTCGTATTGGAGTGAGATGATTTTTTAGTACATTTTTCTAAGTTGTAATTATAGGGTGGCTGCCCGACATAAGTTTACAAAATGCACGATTGTGAGAGAACGTATTACTTAATTAAAAACCCGACTATCAAGTATACCGGCGCATCCGGGAGAAATGTCTACATTGTCTGATTTATACCTGGCTTTAGCTAAAGCAGGAACTATTGTGATATTAAGAAGAATTGCCAAAATTATATTATTGTATATATGTAGAGTTTCAGCTCTAGCTAAGATCAATCATATTTTTATAATTTACTCGATCTGCGATTGCATGGGCCCTTGTAATCATATCGACAAGCTAATCGCACCTACGTGTTTGAAGAACAATTTTGCATATATTGAATTGAATCATTCTACGTTAGTTCAAAGCATGATGCCCATGATGTGTTACGTTGAGATCAAACCCACAGCTTGTAAAGTTGAGGCCACACCCGGCCTGCTGTTGCGCCGTTGTCTAGCAGATGATCAATTTGAGCACTAGCCGCTAAAGACGCAGTTGATAGTCCCGCTTATGAGTAATAAAACGTCTGATTTCTTAAAGCGGTTAGCGTTGTATGCAAGCTAAAACCAAGCAAGCTGTGAAGGCAGGATACAACGACAAGTCCAGCCTTCGCAGTTTTGAGTCGACTTGTTACTCTCTTTTCGGAAACTTTTTGACACTTTTCGTTCTTTGAATGTTTCTACTTGTCGAAATATAAATCAGTTCTCAATTTAATCAGCATTATCATGTGCTATGGTAAACCCGTATACTAGTTCTCGAGTTGTAAAAGATCATACGACAAGAACTCGCAAAGCCATTCGCCCGTCTAGGCCCAATATGAGCCCGATCCCAATCATTTTCCGGGAAACGAATTCAGGAAACCAATGAAACTGCTACTGGGGGGGGGAGACAAGTTGAATTAGGGGAAGGATGACCACGATGAAGAAGATAACGATATTGCGACGTCCATTCATCAGGCGTGGCCTCTCTTCGAGAAACCGCGATTCGTCAAGCTGTCACGTGAGCACCGCGTGTCTTTCATATAGACTCCATTGAACGTTCTCAATCAATCGCAATGTGTAGGACCTCTTGGGGTCAACGTCTCGTAGGAGCCGAGTGTGGATGATTAATTGCAAAACGATTTTTAAATGTTAACATTTTTGGGCTAAATCGTCCGTAAATAGTTATCCATATTCGCAAAATAGTTCGACACCGGCTAGAGGGCTCTACCAGGCTTCCTTCCAGACGGTAATTTGTTCCGCACACATTACTTATGCCAGATTGTATATTAGTATATGGTTTCATGGACCCCAACAAGTAGACTTGTTGCTAACACACCATTCCGAACGGGATTATGGAATTGCACAATGGAACATGTGCTCATAAGTGCGTTAAACACGAACGTTAACCTAACACGAACGTTGCTTCGGTTACTCGAGCATGACACGACATCGGTAGTAGGTTAGAGAGTGATGATTAATTTAAATAAATAACAAGTGAATGACAAGTTAGAGTGATGCTCGACGATTAACATCACAGCACGAAGCAATCACATCGTGGTGCACTAGTACACTATTGTCGTTGAAGCGTTTTGCTTCTTACAGAAGTGTACGTAAGAGGAAATGCCTTTTTTCTCCCTTTTTTTCCTTACATATAAAGAGAGTAACACATGTGCAAAGTTGAAGTTGAGAGTTTCCGTAACGAAACTAACAGGCTGAAACTCAACCATTAAGTGTTCATAAAAAGCAGAAGAGAAAGAGCATAAAGTAGGCTCAGCCGCCAACGAATTTTTCGGTTACGGGACGCCGCAGCGCCGAAAGCAGCCAGAGAGGACGCCGAAAACTGCAGCACGCGACCCCCAACCGCCGTCAGACGGTAAATTCTGCTATCTTGCAGCACCTAAATCAGAAGGCCACACTCGTGCACTCGACGTACCAAGGCGGCATCTCCTGGTAACAACTCCAGCCCTGCGCTTTTTTGAGTGGCACGGGCGGGTGGGCGGAAGCAGTGAGGTAGATTTGCACGACTTATGCGGCCATATTCAGCCCAAACGTCCGCAGCCGAGCTACGACGAAATCTGCGACGACAGCTGATGCCGCAAGTATTGGTAGAGGATTGTTTTTGTTTTGCCGAACTTTGCTCTCGCTAAAAGCCAAATAGTAGTAGTAGTGGTAGTAGTTGTTGTAGTAGTAGTAGTGGTAGTAGTCGTTCTCGACCACCATCCTCATCCGCGCGGCACTCACACGCTATCGACAACCGCCAGCCGGCTTGGCCGCAAAAGCCTTTGCTTATAACCCCCAGGCGTACCCTTGGTACATGTCTTGGCCGCAAAGTCAAACGACGATAACGGCAAGAATGAGTAGGACGACAACGACAACAACAACAACGGCAACAACAACAACACAACAACAAAAACAACAACAACAACATAAACATCAACATCAACAACAACAACAACAACAACGACAACAACCACAACTACGGGACGCTACTTGAAGCCAGCAACAGCAGGCGCAACAGTCTCGCCGTCGAGGAGGCCACTTTGGCTTAGGGTCGCTCACGAAGGCCCGCCCGGCCGAGGTTGCGCTCGACCGCGGCCTGCCAATCAGACGGAGTGAGTAGTGAGTAGTGCATTGCAGGACCGCGCAACGACAAAATGGACGACTACGTTGTTGTTGTTTCGGCGGCTGCAGCTGCTGCGTTACTGCGGCACCGTTGGAATGGCCTGAAATTGGGCCAGATGCGCGATCGAGACCACAAGTGGTGCTTTTAGCGGGCCGTCGGCTGCCTGTCGGCTGTTAGCGAGCCGCATGTTGTCGATGCAGCTGCCGCTGCCGCTGCAAACGCAGCCTCGACGCGAAAAAAAAAGAGTTCGTTGGGTTGCTTTGCGGCGCCGGGAAGTTGCGCAATGTCGTTGTCGATGATTCGTTTTGCGTCGTTGGCTGACGACGCGATTCTTCCACCCACCACTACGACTGCGAGGTACTGACCCGAAGGGGATTTCGCCATGCCCAGACAAATACGGCCTCCCTCCGCGCTTTCGGGAAGGGGAGGGGGGGGGGGGTGGTTTGCCTTCGTTCATCTCTTCGCATCGCATAGGCCAGCCGCTTTCCGTTCGAACTGGTTGTTTGTCCGGTTCATGTACTTCTTACTAGCTTTTTGTTTTTGCAGCAGCAGCGGCAGCAGAATAAGGAGACGAAGAAGTACAAAAAAAAGTGCGAGAATAAATAAGGCTAAAGCTGATTTGCAGGCGTGAGATTGGCACCACTTAATTTTCCACAATTCTACAAAAACCTTAGCGAATACGTTTGTAATTGGCCTAGGGAAGCTAAAAAGGCACACAGATGCAGAAGTTGTTTGAGAAGTGGCTTCTTGACGTATGAACTATGTATGTCTTTCCATTTTCTTCGTGTGTTATTTGTGTTTTTTAAATAAAATAATATATATATATATATATATATATATATATATAATTCATGAGTAGGATCGTGGCGACCATCATCTTGTCAGCCAACCGTTGGCGTTTCGTGTCTGCGGGTGGAGATGCTCCAACGCCTGAACACGACGAGCTCTGGGACCTCATGAGTCCCATGGTCATGATGAAATGAACTCAAGTCCATCACCTTTGGCAAGTCTCAAGACCAAATAAGACTTGTCTCCGATTAATTTATTCGAAATTGTTCTATTTCTGTTTTATCTCGTATTTTTTTGGCGTCCTGTCACAAATCACGGGGCACCCATCTAGCAGATCGCTAGTGAGCCTGAGAAAAGCCTCCCGAATGCAATGCAAAGCCTTTGCCTTGCATTCGGGAGGACTGGGTTCAAGACCCAGACCGGGCACTCTTAAATTGGCTTGCATGGTTTCCAATTTAAACAAGGTAAATGCCGGAGTGGATTAAAATTAGCCATGACATGAATTAACCGTACACGGGCAATTGCCTTACGCAAAAAATTTAAAAAATATATATCATCCGCACACTTCTCAGCGGTAAGACTTCATCTTTAGCGGTTGGTCGAAGCTTTTCGAAACACTCATATGCACACTCACCCCTTGCTAGAAGTTGTACAATGTAACTGTACGCAGCCAGCCCAATTTCAGTTACGTATCATGTATGTTCTAGCCAAGTATCAACAAAGCGCACTGGCGCTGTACTTTTTCGAGCTGCCCCTTAGCCAGCATTTAAACGTCCACGGGATTGCTTTCGCATTGCTTTGTGAGACGGACTTCATAAATATACAAGTGTATAATGTGACTCGAACCCGTGTACCCCCATGTGTCTCCTCCAAGGGCCCTCATGTAAGAAGGTAGATCGAAAAGTTCTGATACATATTTATAAGAAAATTATTTACCTTATCTTCCAAATTGTTTTTTTTTATTTTCAAAATTAGCTCCGCCCGCTGAAATGCATTTGTGCCACGTTCTTCCGCACTTCTCAAAATGTCTTTTAAACAAAATCGCGTGGAATTGCTCCTGCAAATTTGTCGGAATCGATTTAAGATGCTCCTGCAAGTTTTTCGGAAGTGAGTCAAGTTGCTCCTGTGAATTTTTCTTTATCACATTTGTAGTCTCGAAACGTTGTCCTTCCTGATTTTTTTATCCGTGGAGACAAGAAAAGTCGCAGAAAAATAGCTCATGTGATTTGGAATGCTGTGAATTATAAAATTTAATTTTGAATAAGCGATATGTGCCAAGAGTTGTCTGCCCAGAGTTCAGGCCTCCGGCGTCAGACCTTCTTGTTCAATCTTCTTAAATTTTCGCTGTAGTCTTTTTATTGGTCGTAGTGCCAATTGGAATTCTCGATGTCGTAACCATATACCCATGACTAGTCATTCTCTGAAGCAATGCAGGGTCTTCCGCTACCGCCTGAAGTTCAATTCGGACATTTTCCGGGGCGTTCGTTTGCTGGGAATTCAATAATTTTGGAACGAACCTTGCCGCCAATGTTCTGGCGCACAATCAAATGGTCCATCAGATATCTCTAATTCCGCAGATATCTCCCTTATACAAATTCGGCAATTGTTGAGTACGATATCACAAACTTTTTCAATGTTCATCGACGTCTACTCCCTTCCTAAATGAGGGTGTTCTTCAATCTATTCACGCCCGTCGTGAAATCGACGGTACTATGTATATACGGTCTTTCGGCACACTGCTTGATCATCATAGGTAACTCGTTACATGTCCACCACCTTAGAACATATGCTTTAGTTTTTAACACACTAACATTATGCAGATTCGTTGTTTCTCCCCTTTTTCGACTCCCTATCAACCGCCGAACCTCGCATTGCTCACTTATTTGAACCAAATTCCTCCTAATAAACGCCGCCACCGATTAACGCGAAACGTATCCTTTTCTGCCGAAATATAATCTAGCTGATGAACGGCGTTCCAAAGCAAAACAAACCGGGAACACCTGGCAGACGAGAATTCAAAGTACTCGAACTTTTCGATCCGCCCTCATATTTACTATATTTAATAGCATGTGTTCCACATCTGTATAGTCATATAGATATGTCGGTGTGCGCTTGTCGGCGCGGGTGCGTACGTATGTTTATGACTGCGGGTGTCAGCCGGCGGCGGTGGCACGTGGTAAGATGTATGCACTTATAGGCGACGGTTTGCGAGGGTCGTAGTCATGCACCCCCGAGGGCAATGGACGTAACAGGATGATGGGACGACACGGCGGTGGCAGCAACGACCGGGGTAGATCAACGACCAACTGAGCAAGGTAGCGAGCGAATAAACATGCACTGCTAAAACAACAACAAAGTACCACCAGCAGCAGCAACAACAACAACGACTACAACAACAACAATAGCAGCAAACACGAAGCAACAACAAGAACAACAACCAACGAAGCAAAACAACAACACACACAACAACACAACAGCACAAACACAGCAACAGCAGCAACAGCAGCAACAACACAACAGCAGCAACACAACAACAACAACAACACAACAGCAACAACAACAACAACAACAACAACAAAACAACACAACAACAACAACAACAACAACAACAACAGCAACAACAACCAACAACACAACGAAGCAACAACAACAACAACATTGGTTAGATGTTAGTTGCCACGCTGCTCACATAGTCAGACCAGCACGTGTAATGGTAGTCACGCTCGTACACCGTGTATTATTGCACTGGCTTTCATTGTACTAGGAATAATGACGGCGGCGGTGGTGGGTGGCGGGGGGTAGTGTCAAGTATAAGCGAGGCAGTACTTGTCGTAGTAACAGCAGCAACAATTGCTGTACCAGTAGTAGCCCGCGGCAGTGGCGGGGTAGATAGAAGTAACGGTGGTGGTGGTGGGGGTACTGGTCGTTCGGCGTTGTAGTCGCAGGCGGCAGCAGCAGTAGGAGCAGTTGTAGAAGTAGCGGTAAAAGGTAGCTGACAGACAGTATTCAATTTGTGACACGCTTTTTGACACGATGCTGCCACTGCCATAGCTCTGCTAGGTGACAAGCAGTGTGGCCGGAGATGGTGGGTTGTCGAAAGAATGCACGTGATCGCCGCAACACACAGAACAACATCGACTAGCGAGAGAGGCAGATCTTGCCTGTAAGGGGACAATCTCATATATATATAATATGTATATATATATACATATATATATGTATATAATATATATATGCATATATATAGTATATAATATATATATATATGCATATATATATATAATATATATATATATATATATATATATATATATATATAATATATATACAGCAGTACAGATAATACGACAGACAGAAACCCAACAAACAACGCAACGCATCTCGTAGGTTGAGGTGCCTTGGTTTTGTGGCTGCTGCTGTTGTTGTTGTCGCTGCTGCTGCTGTTTCTATTGTTGTCGTCATTGTTGCTGCTGCTGCTGCTGTTCCTATTGTTGTTGCGGTTGTTGTTGTTGTTGCTGCTGCTCTGCTGTTAATCTCGCCGTGGTCATCGCCGTCGGCCTGTCGTGGGTTGTCTAGCTGCGGTTGGCTGTGGGTCATTTTAGAGTATCTGGCTCACCCAACGCTCCCCATCACTCTGCAGTTAGAGGCGTACCGAGTGAGGCCGTGAGGAGGCGGTTTACAGCGGCTACGAGGCAGACGTTCATAGGTACCCCCGGCATCCGTCGCTGTTGCCGCTGCTGGTGTTGCTACTAAACGCATCTCCATCATCTGCCGGCCCGACATGACGCTCAGCCCATAGCCAGACATGGAACGGCCGACAACGGGGGGGGGTGGTGGGGGAAGGAGGGAGGGGGGTAACAAATGGTGCGAATGTCCGTGGGGGAACAGGGGCGGCCACGTATCACTGTCGACTTGAACAACAACAACGACAACGACAACCAACAACAACAGAATAACCACCGGGGCCAACGACGATAAAGAGACACCGACTACGATCTCCCGCACGAGATGCCTAGGGCGGAGTGCGGCAGGGCACGACGCCACCGTTGTGACGACCCTTATTTATGACTCGACGACAACGATAGTGAGAGCCGGTACATACAGCGGCCGTTCTTGTTCATGTTGTTGTTGTTGTGGTTACTGCATGTGTTATTGTTGTTGTTGTTGTGGTTACTGCATGTGTTGTTGTTGTGGTTACTGCATGCGCTGTTGTCGTCGTGGTTACTGTAGTTGCTGTTAATGTTTGTCATTTCTGTTATTGGCTGTTATTTCGGTTTGTGAGAAACCGACTTGATAGTTAACACTCTGTGGTAAGCTATATATATAATATATATATATATATATATATATATATATCTATTTATAGAGTATATATAATATATAATATATATCTAGACTCTACGTCTATATCGTCCAGCTATATATATCTATTATCTACACTATATATCTATATATATATACTATAATGCTATATATATCTATATATCTATATATATATTTATCCATACGAGGGTGCCCAGGTAATCTCGTCTAAAAACTCCGAGGTATGGTCAAGCTCAGTGAGAAAATCGTTTTTGATAATGGAAGGGGGATGCGGATAATGTTTCGTGTAGGAGTGAGATAACAAAATGTTTTAAGCTGTGATTTAGGTAGGTTGTCTGGCATACGTTTATAAAATGCACGATTGTGAGAGAACGCAGTTTTAACGAGGCTATCCAAACACCTTGTATATATATATATATATATATATATATATGTTTTAGATAAAGATTATGTAATTGTACATCCATATGCGTCCGGTTTTATTACATATGACTTTTGCACTGATCTACTTATATATAAAGATAAATATTTCTCTCTCTCTCTCTATATATATATATATATATATATAGATTAAACGAAAAAAAAATTATATATATGGATATGATGTAAACATAAAACCGGACATGTAAGCTTGCTTCTACGTATATATTTCTCTAAAACTAATAAATAAAAAAGCATATACTTTTCTATTGGCTTTTAGTATAATCTAACCAAAAGCTAGATTAATATGGACCAGCTTCTAGCGTTTACCAGCTAACAAACGAGTCAGTGAAAAAGGTTTGAAATTGGAAAGAACCAAAGCATTGTTAAGTATCTATTAATACTTGGCTTATGTGCGTACATATGGCAACTTACAACATGTGTTTAGACTTGTAAAAGTATACTGGCAAAGACACGCGATAGCCTTTTCTGCAAAATACTCTCAATTATTGCGATTGTTGCAAGTGTGATCATTAGGGAAATTCTAAGCTTAATGGTAAATAATTAAATGTAAATACATTTGCCATTTGAAGAGGACAGCATACTATAAAATAAATAAATATCCTGGTCTGCATTTAGTATTATTTAATCCTGTATTTATTTCAGCATAAAATTAGTAGACAGTTGATTGATGCTTCGCAATGTGACAGTACGGTCTCACAATGTAATTAACCTTGTACGCACATTCCCCCAAGTTCCCGCACACACAAGTATAAATAGCATCCAATAACATACGCTCCACAAACGCTACAAACACATTCTTCATATTAAATTGTTTGGCTTCATTCACATGCGATGGT
>QVRM01001617.1:0-35000 GCA_003439945.1 Dermanyssus gallinae
TATATATATATATATATATATATATATATATATATATATATATTTATTTATATATATTTTATTAACTTATTGTGTAGATTTTAAGCCATGCTTATTCTCGGGCACGTATGCAGCTCACATACCTGAGTTTGTACTGCATCTACCCAATATGTTCTTTGTGGTTCTTACCTCTTCCGTTGCTTGTTGAGATGGCCGGAGATTCTGGATGACTAGATTCGAGTTCGGGACAACGAATACGCTTTTCAAACAACCTTTAATATTTGCAGAGTTAGATAAGTAAATAATTCGTGCCTGCAAGCAGCCAACAGTCGAAGACTGACCTTGGGCGTAATTTATAGCCCGTGCTTATAATGAAATAATAGGCGTCTTTTGATCTAAACATGTAGCCGGATGAAGAGATGGTTGACCTTGGCCTGAGCTTTTG
Source organism: Dermanyssus gallinae (assembly GCA_003439945.1). NCBI lineage: Eukaryota > Metazoa > Arthropoda > Arachnida > Mesostigmata > Dermanyssidae > Dermanyssus > Dermanyssus gallinae. The sequence continues at coordinate 425 of QVRM01001617.1, forward strand.
TACAGTCTTCATCAGAGCCAAAGTAGGTATACTCATGCTTCTACTCCCAGTGCATTTACTAAACGTTTACTGCCTTTACACGACGTCTAAGCCTATATACAAGTTGATATCAAATAGATGAGGACCACATGACTGGATTGCATCGACGCCACACCAAATTGAGGCACCAACTATATATATATATATATATATATATAATATATATATAAAAAAAAATATATATATATATATATATATGCACGACCCATTATTCACTTATTGTGTAAATTTAAAATCACATCATTTTGTCTCAGTTGATGCATATTTCGTCGCCGCGAACACGTATGCAGCTCACACCGCGGGAGCAGAGAGGCAGGCGATCAAAGTGCTTAGTGCAGCAACATATTTTAGCATAAAGACGAACCGAACAAGATCAATATTGCGTTAAGCAAGCGTTAGAACATCTCGTGCGTGCGGTTAAAAGCTGTACGGCTTCCAGAGAAGCCGAGGCGCCGTCTGTGTGTACACAGTCCGTTCTCATACTTCCTCCTCTACAGTGAAAGCTCTTTTCCTTTAAAGAATAATATATAAAACGCTGGCTACTTCAATAATGAAACAGAGAGATCCGAACGCACTAACGGAAGTAATAGCCATATAGATGTCGAAGGCTCAGGATACCTACCTGTTCAACGAAAATTAGAGTGCACCGCTCCAGCAAGGTGTACTGAAGGGCCGTAATATTACAGGCGTTCCTTAGGGCAAGCGTACTAGCAGAGAGGGGAAGACTCATCAACGCTGCCAAAATTAGCCAAACAATGAGCACCAACAGGCGTGGGCCGAATGTGGGTCAGGCAAAGAGCGCTGTGTTCCACATGAGGTTATGAATATTCTAAGAGTCAAAACCTAAAGTTAGCCGTTATCCGCAGCAGACAGTGGGACACTAGCAGAAAGCGTTATAACGAGGAAAACTAGTATTTTGTTTTGGATGAGAAAATTCACTTCTGAGTCGGCTTCAATAATAAGAAGATACAACTTGCTTGTTTGCGTCAATCAGACAACAATGCTAAACTAAAGGTGAACCTAATGGTGAAAGACGTACGATACAGCTTGATTGATCTTTTTTTAAGTACATTCGCATATATTATCAGGTTAGCGTGTATTTTTTTTTTTTTAGATTTTTTTGTAAGGTTATTGCCCGTTTACGGTTTTTCATGTCATGATTGCTTTTTAATCCACTCCGGCATTTACCTTGTCTAAATTGGAAACCATGCAATTAATTTAAAAATTTAGGAGTGGCCGGTCTGGGTCTCGAACCCAGTCCTCCCGAATGCAAGGCAAAGGCTTTGCCACTAAGCCATCTTGCTCGGTTGTATTTGCAAGATAAAGCGTAGTGTCAACCGTAAAAGGCTTAGGAAAACGATACCCTATCATGCATGCAGCCCTTTCATGCACGGAATATGAAATGCGACGTTTTTACCGCCTTACAATTTGAAAATATCGGGCAATTAGTCATTTATATAGCCTCGTGATATCGTTAACGTGCGTATTTTTACACTATAATATTAAGTTGACTGTTAGAGGGAACGCGGCTTCTATTAAGAGCTAACGCAAAATCAACTGATAAGTGTAAACGTTCCTTCATCACAATTGTAAAAGTAAATAATAATAATAATAATAATATTGCAAACAAAAATACTGTGCACTACATCCCTAATAAAAACGCCGTCGTGAGTACGCGCCTATGAAGCGTTGCAAGAGTTTGCACCTGATTGGGGATCATTTCGCGACCATTTTTCATCAGGGTACGAAGTCAGGTGTCGCTGCAGCATAACAGCGTACAGAGACATGCGTCATAGGTCATAGGAACAATATCGCTGGATTCCAGGTGCTCCAGGTACAGTCGTAGGCCGTACGACACCGACGTTTAGCCGAACTAGGGGGAATCTCTTCCCGAGCGGGGTATTGTGTTTTCCTCCTTCTCCACCTGCTTCACGTCACCTCCCCTTTCTCTCTCTTTAGTTGGTTTGTTGAAGGACATAGTGAAAATACCTGGCCGCTTTTTGTGTATTCCCCGCCAAGATCTGTCTGAGATATCCTCAATGTGCTATCATCAGCGAAGGCTTGCCCTGTTAGCATGCCCGTTTGTCCATGTACATATCCAAACCGTTTCCATTTTCCGCACCGAACCCGGTCTAGATTCCGATTTAATAATAATACTTGCCCAGTACATGAGAGAAAGCTCGAGTGCATGGTGTGGTTCTAGTAGTGGAACTAAAGCACTAGATGTAGTATTGTAGTTATAGTAGGAAGAGTTGTCGTTGTAGCATGAACGAATTGGCCCGACATGTTGCGGCTATGGCTCCTTTGGCGAGGACGACGCCGACAAAAGTAAAGACAATAACAACAACAATAAAGTCAACAATGCCAGTAACAACAACAAAACCAACGATACCCGTAACAACAGCAGCAACAACAACAACAACAATTTACGACGACAAACCCGGTTAAGAAGTGCTCCGATGGAAGTTCCTATAGCCACCGATAGCGAGAATACAAAAGCCAACGAGGTCAGTCGGGTTTCAACGAGGTTGAGCGGCGAACCGCGGTTGGAAGAAAGGAAGGAGGCCTGCAGAACTTGCGAGAAAGAAACGGGAGGGGAAGTAGGAGCCCGTAAAGCCCCGTAGGTAGTGAAGGGGATTCAACGGCTTCGGCGGCAGCAGAAGCAGCAGGAGTAAGGGACGGTCCAGAAAAGGGCCAGGAAGTCCTGTCGGGGAACAGCGAACGGGAATAATAGCTGAGCTGTTACACTTTTAGGCGGGCTGCCCTTTCGTTCGTTTGACTACTACTACTACTGCAAGCATACCACGGGTATGACACCCACCACTGTAGCTAGAATAATTATTCTATGAATAAACGTATACTACCATTTCGTGCACGAATTACAGACGGCAGAGATAAAGGCATGAACGTAGAATAGGCGAAATCATGACAATGAATACAAATGTAAGAATGTATTAATTATAGCCAATATGATTGCATGACATGTACTTGATGTCGCCCCTCTCCCGACACATGCCGCTGTATTTCTATTTTGTATACGATATCTGGCTTCAAACTAGTATCTATAGTATTGTAAATAGAAAATAGTGAAAATTTACCAGGCCTACAGTGGATCTACGCGATCATTTAATACTAAGTGAAGTTTTATTGGGTATGCTTTTATAAGGAAAATAAGTTCAAGCGTTCTTTTGTTTTACAACGTTTTGTTTTGTTATTTGGCATACCAAAGAGCTCTTCCTGCTCTACAAAACGGTGTTATTTTCTTATTAACTTAATTTTTGAATACCTTTTAGGCTTATAAATGTCCATTAGCTGTTGATATCATTGTTGACGCCGACTTGATTCGGCTACAACGGAAAGGGCAGTCCCTTGCCTGTAGGCAATGAACAAATTATCGACGCGGCGTTTCCGCGTTGAATTTCAACTGATATTCTTTGTAGCAAGAACTGCCGTGCCCTTCTGTCGCCGGTTGACGCAGCGACTCTGGATCCCAGCTCAGTTAGAAAGCTCCTTGTGATTTTTCCCATTAGGCCTAATGTTTTGCTCTAGTTCACGTGAAGTTTTGCTCCAGTTCACAATGCTTTGCCAACTTGCGATCTTCAGCGAGACAAGCGGCTGCTCCGACCTCCCGTCTGATATGGCGAGCATACGAAGCGGCCAACGTGCAAGACACGGTGACGTCGTACACGAGGTTGCGACCTTCATTCCATGGACCCAGAGTCAGGCCGTCCGGACGCAGTTGGCTGTTGGCTGACAGACCAACCGGCTCTTTGACTGCAGGTATGTGGGCTGATTGCATTGCCCAGTGTATTAAGTCGATCAACGCCGAATGCCTTGAGAACCTACCGGCGCTCCTCTTGCAAGCCAGAGCATGCTCACCCGTAGAAGACACCGGTAGGTTACATCTAGCACAGTTATGTGCGAAGCAGACTGATTCCCCCAAACGCAGGCCGGAGACGATGCGGAGTGTGGTATTGTCCAGCATCGTCCCCAGCTGCGGTGAGGGAATGGCCTGAAGCCATTTTCCGCTCATCGGATCGATCGCGGCTCTAAGCCGCGCCTGCTCTCTAACGTTGTTTGCCTGGATCATTAACTGCTTTTGGATCAACTTCACTACTTGCAAGTCCAGGGCCGATTGTGAAATGCGCTCCGGCAATGGACCCCACTTTTCTGCATAGTAGTAGTGTTCCGATTGGGCGATGAAACTTGTGTAGGCATCCGGCGGTGCGATCCCTGACACCAAAGTCTCGGCGTCCCTTAGAGACCCGAGGTAGGCAGAAATGTCAATCTGCGAAGCCACGCGAATCCCCATTCCCCCTGCGGACGTTGGGAGCGAAGCTTGTAACCACGAGGTTTGCCTAAGCTGAACGTTTAGTATGCCCTGAAGGGTACTTCGCAAGGTTTCGTCAAACGATTGAAACAGGTCCGGTTCGGCAAACGCTCGTGAGCACCGCAAGAGGTACATCAGCCTCGGAGTTGACAAACTTACGCGAAGCAGGAAGAGGGCTGGATGAGCGTCCAAGAGTCGCAGTCGAGAGCACCAGCGAACAAGGTCAGAGTCTTTTTTAGTTAAAGATACGCCAATAGAGTCGTCGAGAATTGGCGCCCCTAGAAACTCGAGTTCGTGATCAGCAATCAACCTGGCAGCTGGTAGAAGATTGCGCACCATTTGAAGCATGGAGATGAGGGGCTCTTTAAAAGGGGAAGAAAATTTCGCATTTGGCGTCGTTCAACTTGAGTCCTAAAACCGCCTCGAACTCTAATACCTGGGCAATGTGTCTTACCTGCTCTTCTTCGCTTTACATCGAGGTCAGACAGCTTTCTGATTGTCTAAAGCGAGACGGGTGCCGAAGCCGCTCGGGCCATTTGCGAAAAACTCCTAGCTGGGGTGTCTTACGAACTTGGCGAATTCAATCGAACGACTCTGTACCGGATCGTCACGGGAGATCAGAAATGGTGCATATACAATCAATATGATGCAGAGAGAGAAGTGGGTGGCTGCAGGAGATCCGGCGAAGCCGAGAATTAAGCTGGATCTTCACCCAAAGAGAACTATAATCTGCGTTTGGTGGGACTGGGAAGGTATGGTGCATTGAGAAATGCTCAAAAAGAATGCCACGGTCAACAAGGAGCTCTACATTGCCTAACTGCACCGCGTCAATGAGGCTATTCTACCGAAAAGACCCGAATGACAAGGCCAAACCATACTGCTTAATAACGACAACGTCAGGACCCATTTTGCGCAAATCGTCAAAACTGCACTCCAAGAGCTCGAGTGGGAGGTTATTTAGCTCCCACCGAACTCTCCGGACCTTGCGCCAACCGACTATCACATTTGCCGCTCCATGTCGAACCATATGAGGGGAGAACCTGCGATAACGAAGTGGACCTCACAAACTAGCTCAACAACTTCTTTAACACCAAACCGGGCGATTTCTGGGGGAACAGCATCAATTTAATCGAGAGGTGGGAGGAGGTCGTAACGGAACAACGGAGAATTTATTATTAATTCAATTATTGTTGTAATTATTTTTTGGGTTAAAATACAACTCTATGATAAGAACGTAATAAAAAATCCTTATATTAAGAGGTTATACTTTTAACGTGCGCTTATATGTTGTCGTGCCGCTCGTGGACGTGGGTTCACACATATGACATATGTATGGCCTTATGTTCGAACTTATTTATATCAATAAGTTCGAAACATCGTCTGTCTAATTTAAAAAAGTGCACCCACTACAGCACCGGAGAGAGATGTTCTTCAGAAGTACCAAAAATACGCAGCATGCGGATTGGTTTTAAATTGCGTTTTTAGTGCGAAACTGTAACATGTTAGACCCTTTAGTGACAATGGAATTCAGTACCGTGCTATGATTAAACGTTTTCTTTAGAGACTTAACTGCAATGGAAATGTAAGCCAAATAGATACAGTTTATGGAAATGCACCGGTATGTAATACCATCACAAAATGGATTGCCTTATTTCATTTTTACCACGACAATACGCCAGCCTACACGTTTACAATTTGGCTATGACCAATAAGCGAACTAAAGTTCCAAATTGTCGAGCGTCCCCATATTAGTCAAACGTGGCCCCGTGCAACTATTATCTATTTCGAAATCTTAATAAGTATCTCTCTGGGAAAATATATCAGAGCAACAATAATACGATTCCCACGTAGGCGAGTATCTCTGGACTAAAGATTAGGAATATTTTGCTTGTGGTTTTAAAGCTTTCGTAGATCGTTGGACTATATGTGTTAAGCTTTGAGGGGACTATACTGAACAAGAAAAAGTACGTGGTCTTTGTATATGCTACGAAATGTTTGATTTACCTAGAATGAATATATATTTGTATGTATTTCTATATTTATATATATATATAGCCCCTGATATACATACATATTGTTTATTTCGCAATAACTTTGCATTTCAAGATGGTACATAATTACAATACAATCATCATTATATACAATTTTAACACTTTAGCGACCGTCCCACCGGGCAAAGAAGCGCAAAAACCGCCGATACGACTGGCAGCTCGCTGCGTGGTATTTAGCGCATACCTGCGAGCAGAGCCGGCAACGACATTGATCGCCAACTTTGTGAAATCCTTGAGTCGAACACACCAGGTGACAAAAGCCATGTACAATGTACCTTGTGTACACGTGCCGACTAGTGCATGCCATTCCATCCCAGAGCTCCCTGGTGAGGTACACATCTAACTGCGCTACCTCAGCCGAGGCCTCGGTCATTTTTCCCTGCCACTCTAACAAAAATTGCTGAAGTGGCATTGTAATAGGTGACTTAAGCGTGACTCTGATCGTTTCCACTGCCGGTCCGCAACCTGCTAGCAGATACACAAAGCGATTCCTTGCCGTCCGCGGCAAACAAAGAACGCGCTTTATACATATTGTGAAGCATCTTTCTAGCTGCGCAAAATTTACCACGGAAAGATGGCCCCACACCCTGCCAAGGCTGTAGCTCAACATTGGCACAATCTTAAGCTCAAAAAGACGCAATGCGGCACTCAGAGACAGTCGTCGAAGGTCTCTCACCTCTGTGTGAATAGAGGCAATAGCCGCCCGACACCTGTCGCCGATGTGCTTGGTAAAGGTCGTTTCCGTACAGTACAGTCTCAGACCCAAATACGGGAAGGAGTTGACAAACTCTGCAGCCAATCGACCCCCACGGCGAAACTTAATGGCTTTCGTCTTCCGCGAATTTATTTGTAGGCCCTTACGGTGAAGATAACCTTCTACGTCGCCGAAAATACGACGAATGGCACCGCGGTCCCGGTGGGCCACTATTATGTCATCCGCGTACATAACGACGACGGCGATTCTAAACTCCTTCCGCACGTGGCGGGCTAGGTCTGCGATGAGCAAAGAGAAGGCTAGGCAACTGAGAGGGTCTCCTTGAGGGGTCCCTACCTTTTGCCTCAGCTGCAAGGTGTCTTCGCCCCTTTTGTTTACTTCAAGGCGGTCTTCAGAAAAGAAGCTGGAGAGCACTCGTAGAAAAAAAACCACCCACCCCAGCATGTCGAAATGATTTGACTAGTAAGTGACGGAGAGCTTTGTCGAAAACCTTGACACAATCGATAAAGACGGCGTACAAGTGGCCCCTGGGCACAGCCAACACCCGCTCAACTTCCGACTGGAGTACGTGGATCGCGTCCTGTGTACCTCGACCCTTCCTGAATCCGAATTGTTCCGGAGGTAGGGTCTTCTCCACAGTTGGAAACACCCTCGAGATAACCAACTTGGCGAAGATTTTCTTAAGAGTGCGTTCTGACGCGATACCCCGGTAGAGATTTGGATCGTCCACGTTGTCACCGTATTAGCCCTTGAATAGCAGAGTAAGCCTGGCCTTGTGCCAAACCTGGACTATGTGTCCCTCGCTGAGTATCTGATTAAACAGATTACACAGCTCCCCTGCTAAAACATTGGACGACTCAGCCCAGTGTTCGTAATAGATCCCATCAGGACCACTAATCTTCTTCTTGGGCAACCCGCGCAAGACCTGCACCACTTCTTCCACCGTAAACGGCGAATTCATGCAGTGCTGCTCCAAAGTGAGCGGTTGCTCAATAACTGGGTTAGGCGCGGGGGCGTTTGCATCGAGCAGAAGAGCACTAAAGTGCTGCCGCAACTGCTCCTTTGTCATGCTGTGCATGCCTTTGCTCAGCCGGCGAACAATGTAGACATGGGGTTCGCGCTCTGCTCTCTCAAGCATGCGAAACTCCTCCTCTTCATCATACCGGCGCTTATTCTCCACGAGCAGTTTCTTGTAGGTTGCTCTATGTCGGCCATAAAGCGCCCTACGATCAGCAACTATCTGGAGGTCGAGGTGCAGAGCCCGTGCTCGGCGCAGGAGCCCCAACACTTCCCGACGTGTTAAGTAGCAGGGTTGTGTATAGCCCCTGATATAAAAAGGGTGACATGTATATCTAAGTATAAATTCCAAGCGGACAATAAATCTAAATATTTATATATATATATATATATATATATATATCATCTCATTTATTGACCAAAAAGGTATATTACACGTCATATGATTTAAAAACAATGGTTAATTAGTTACTTTCTCTTGACAACCGTCGTAGGCTATCGAAGCTCTGGCACCCCTCGAAATGATATCGGGGGCAATGCTAAAGGCAATATCTACATATACAGGTTGCTTGCGGCTCATGAAAGTCTCTTCGGGAACAAAGCTGGTGATGGAGGCCATGCACAGCGTACCGAGTGATGACATGTCGGAGGTCCTGCAGGGGTTCCTTCCAAGCAGAGGATGTCATGACTCGTGTTCGGTAGAAATCGAATTCGCGACATCCCCACTCTAGAAATCCGTGGGGATGTCGCGCATCTTCTCTGCGAAGGTAGTTTTGAAGAGCAGATGTGGGCCGGAGCTGGAAGCGTGGCACGAGGTCCTCTAGATATGGTCCTGTCCCGGCCAACGCGTACACCAGTCGGATCTGGGCGTTCCGCGGTAAGCCCAAAACTCTCTTCAAGAACGTTGCTTTGACCTTGTTCAGTTGGTCCAGCTGATGTGCCGACAGGTGCTCCGAGATGACATCGATCCGTAGGAGGCAACCGAACATACCTTGAGGTGGAAGAGTTGAAGGACGGTCGACAGGGAGAGCTTCTGGGGCTCGCCGATCGTCGCCATGGCCACGACGCTCTTTGACACGCGCTTGGTGATGTGCTTGCTAAAGCACCCACCCCTGCTGGAGAAGACCACCCCCAGGTAGCAGAAGTTGCTCGCATACTCAATGGGCGAGTTGCGTAGTCGAAGACGATCGTGGCCCCCCCAGATAGACAACCTGAGTCCCTAGGGGACTCAGGTTGTCCCCCTGGGGGTACCCCGTGGTCTGGAGGAATGGCGGATGCTCACAGACTCCATCATCCAGAGCGATAAAGTTGGGTTGGAGAATGGATGCCAGGAGGGTGAGCAGTGCTCGGCCGATGCCGAAGCGGACGAGTTTCTCCAACACGGTGTCCCTAGGTGCCACGTAAAACGCGGATATTAGGTCCACGAAGACGGCGTGCAGTGGCCGCCGTTTTTTCTGCAACGATGAAGTTATCTCGTCCAGAAGTTCGCCGCATGCTGTCAATGTTGACTTGTGCCGCCTGAAGCCGTGTTGTTTTTGTGGGAGACAGGTACGAGGACAGTTGCCTGTACAGCAGAGACGACAACAGCTTGTACACACAGCTTTTCTTTGCTATCTCTCTCCATAATGACTCAAGAAGAAGGTCGCCTTTACTCTTGGGGATCACCTTCAAAGGGCACTCCCTCCATGTTTCAGGATTGCGTCCTTGGGATAGGCATTTGTTGACGAGGGTTGTCTAGAGGGGGATCCGCGAGGTGGCCACCTTTAGGTGCTCGTTTCTCACGCGGTCAGCGCCAAACGCCTTGTTGTTCTTGAGATGCTGAATGGCGCTGGAGACCTCGTCCTCAGAGAACGATGACTCAAGAGACCGCGCAAACTCTTGTTCCCAGGCGGTTGCGGGAAGAGTTGTAGCGGGGATGGAGTCCGGGGTGGTGGAAGCACTCGTGAACATACGCTCGAAGTAGGATCGAAGCTTCACGGGCGCGATGGGACAGCTCGTGAACTTGAACGGCCCCTTCAGGTATGAATACGGAGTTTCCTGTGCCTGTAGGACCAGTCGTTGCTTCTGTAGTTCAGCGAAGGCCACCTTCTTTATCTGCAGCAGAAAATGGTAGTCTCGCCGGAACGCGCTGTAGGCGTTTTTCATCACGTTGCATGCTCTAGACGCCATCAGAAGCTGCATTAGGTAATGCCTTGCTTGACAGCAGTCTCTGTCAAACCAGGGCGGTGATTTGCGCGAACAGACTCCATGGGGAAGAGCTGCATCGATGATGAGGCTGGTAAGAACGGCGGAGAGGCCATCCACATCGAGGTCCACCAGAACTGCAGGATCGAACCGCAAAAGTTTTTCCCGGAGTAGCCCAATGTTGATGGCCTTAGACTCGCCCTGTCTCTTGGCGCCCAGGGCGTCGGGATTGACAGCCAGAGCGACTGCGACGGGGGTGTGTTTCCTAAGTCCCATCATAGTCGAGCCCATTGGCCAACCTCTGAAGACGATATCAGAGCTGACACTGCTGAATGCAAAGACATCAATAGTGGAGCTGCCTGGTCGCCGTGGGTTATATTGGGGGCCTCGGGAGTCGGAGTAGTAGATGGGAAGGGACCGGTCTGAGCAAATCCAGAGCCCATACTCTTGGAGTGCCGCCAACACTGCCTCCGTACGAGGAGAGAGTGAAGGCTCGTCAAGCCTGCAGTTGAGGTCGCCGGCGAGGAGCACCGGGCGGTCGTCGGGGACGCAGGCTAACCCTCGGCTGATCTTGTCCAGCAGATCCAGCGTGGTGTCGCCGCCACCACTGCTGTACATTCCTACGAAGGCGAAGTCGAGAGTGGAAAGTACCAACGTGTTGTCTTCTGCTAGTAGAATTTCTGACTGACTAAGCCTGGGGCCGACCAGGAGTGAAACTCCTCCTATTGGCCGACTACGGGAGGGCTTCGCTGCGAGACAGTGATGAGCATAGAAACCTTCAACATCGAAACGTTTCGTAGCGAAAGTTTCAGTAAGAAGGATCAAGTCGAACGCAGCCAGATTAGCTGCGGGAATGCAACTCATCCCTGAAGCGAAACCCTCGCAATTCCACTGACAACAGTTTAGTGGGGGCGACGGGGGCCGCTCCCGAAGCGACGTCCCTTTCTTCATATATATATAGCTCCTGATATAAAAGGGTGACATGTGTATCTAGGTATACATACCAAGCGAACAATATATATATATATATACAATGCTCACGGTCTTACCCTCGCCATTGAAGCAAGCAGAAGCTGGTTTTCCGAGCGAGCCGCCACAGGCTCCAAGGTCCATTGCAAGCGTCGAGACATAACATGTACTAAAGATATATTAAATAAATATGTATGTTGTTATAAAAAAAAGTTTATACTTCTATCTCGGAATCGATTCCATCGATACTCCGGCAGTCCTCCGGAATTAGAGCAGCAACTCAGGTGAAAGCAGCGAATTCAAGAACCAACACAGTGTCGGCAACGGAGCACGTTATCTCGACATTCTCTCGTATTAGCTTCCCGGCTGAGGTGAGTTTGGGACTTGAGCGGCATGGAGTCGTACTATATCATGGACTCTCGCAGTGCTACAAGTGTTATAGTCTCTACACATTCGTACGGCGATGCGGTTCTATGGAGCAGCTCAGGAAAAGTTGCTCCCCTTTGCACAAACAGCAGCGCTGATGCCCGCTGCTGTTTGTGCTAGGGGAAGCATGAGGCTACGTGGGGAGCACACATGCAAAAGCTGCTGCGCCTGAAGCAACTAAAAAGAGCCACGCGAAGCATACTGCAGAACCAGCAAGAGGCCTTGCCAGTCCCGATCTGCATACCAGAACTCAATGTTTAAGCACCAAACAATGTTTTAAATCGCAGCTGGCGCTCGGCCGTGTAGAATGAGCGGAAATAAGTTGAATCTCAGAACAAAATACGAGAGATAAAAAGCGGGCGACGTCTACTGAAATAATTCCCTTGTCGACTGGCACGGGTGTTAAGCTCAATTAAAGCGTGATGAGTAATATTATTTCCAGTATTGTAGAGGCCGTGCAAGTGGAGATTTTCGACGCCATCGGAGAACTACTCCCCTTTAGTCTGAAATTCTGTTAAGTACTTCGCCAATGCATCGAGTCATCTTTGTGTGATATGCTAGACATATTTTTGCATCCACAGGGCCACAAAGGAGCCTAACGGGCGATGTACCTGAACGCTTATGACAATTCAATTTATCAAACCGTAATGCACTTAAGCCCGATGCACCAACCTCAGAATGGTGGGGAGAGGCAGACTTCACTCATCTTGCTACTTGAGATTTGTGAGGGTACAAAATTAAGCCTTTTGCCATTCTGCTTAGCATTTCAGTTTATGATGTGCTTATCATCACTGAGACTTGGGCTACCGAACCGCTCGTTGACCCGTCCCTGAAAATACTGCTGTAATACATGTTATCACATGTTTTACAGCAGTATTTGCAGGGACGGTTCTAGAGTCATCTGAGACGGGCATAATCACGCGCAAGGTTATGCCGCGAGTCGCGTCGCATTCCGCTCCCCCAGCACCAACCACTGTGCCCTATTCCTCTCGCTCTCTGCAGCTTGACCGTCAGGCGGACTGGAGCAAGCAGACAGTATGTATGCAAAAGCCCTGAACCACAGAACAGCCACCTGAGCTGGCTGCTTTTTTAAATGTTGCCGCGAAACACGTTGTACGAGGCTTGGGCACGGCTCGGTAGGCGATGACAGCGGTTGTGAGCGGCCGCCGCAATGGTGACGTGCGACGAGATGGAAAATCCGACTGCAGCAAGCCTACGCATGTCACTCGAATATCACCTCTCCTTTTTGTGCGCGCGCTCTTGTATTGCTCTCTGGCGCTACAAGACACATTCCGCAACGGTAACAGACAGAACCAGCTCCCTAAAAAGCAAAAGAAAGAGAGGGAGAGAGAGAGAGAGAGGGGGGAATAAGGCGAGTAAGATAGGGGAAAGAAGAAGACAGCAAGACAAAAAGTATAACGTTAGAGAGCCATAGAGAGCGATAGGGAGAGAGATATGTATATAAGGGTCCTCCGTGGTCCTAGCGTTTCCCGTTAGCTTAACAATGTCGAGCTTTCCTTCCTCCACTCTTCTCGGCGGAGAAATATGAAACATTTGTGTAGACAGATGTGTGTGTGTTGCCGCCAGCCTTTGGGCTGGTCCTGCAGGTAGCGTGCTCTACTACGCAGACGGTAGCCGCTACAGCGCAATTCATTTTCTGCCATATATTCAACGCGGCTCTTGCCGTGGCCGAAAATTGCTTCCCGCTGCTGGTTACTTCTCTCGAATGACGTGGTAGTTTTGTCTTTTTCAACTCTTTGCCTACCATTTGTAAACCGCGGACAGTTCACAGTTAGCAGATAGCAAGGAAAAGCGCTCAAGAACAGGTTCTCTAAGTGTCTGCATAACTGTCTCAATTTTAAATAAGAAGTGGGCCTATTTATTAGTATAGTGACGTATAAGTCTGACATTGCATGAACTGGTGGAGTGCTGTTTGGAAGAAAAGCGTTAAAGAAGACGCATGAAGTGCATCGCAGTGCGAATGACTAGAGCGATGACCACAGCTCAAAGGTTCACAAGACAAAAGAGTCCAAGTTGTAAAAACAGGTAGTTTATTACCGGATGCGCAATACATGCATGAAATGGGTTGCATGAAATATAGACCGAGAGCGAATGCAAGCTGAGCAGAAAATCGTGTAATCTGTATCATATCCAACAGTGTACAAGAACGATATCGCTGATGAAAGTGGTGCAGGAAAGCTGTAGCACATATGTGCAGATACCAAATACTAGTTAATAAACAGTACGTTCAAATATGCCGACAAATAGTGGCAATTTGACAATACCTAAAAGTTATAAGTACGCGTTATCGGCTGCCTTTATTTAAACGTTCTAGCACTGCATTCCCCTGTCCTTACGCCCACATAATCTACGTTAGATAGCTAACATATGTTAGGATCACCTTTACATCGTTTCTAGTGTCTCGAACGCCAAACAATGTTATGTGTACAAGAGAATTCGGGGTTCTTGCGTAAATGTTCGGCGATCGCAGACGCGTATCCAGGACGAGATGTCCTGTGACCGACAACAGATGAAGTAAGAGAACCAGTCACGGTACGGCCATTCGCGATGACAGCTATACCGTTAGATATTTCTTTTTCAGGCTGACTGCTGCTTCGTCTGACTCTGGGATGACGTGAGGCATCCGGGTGTGCCTAAAGACCCTATGTATAAACGAAATATAGCTTGGAGAAGCTTTTTTTGTACGAAAGGCTCCCGTCGCGAGATGCAAGCGAAGGGTCTCGTCGCTTCGGGTGCTTTACCATAATGTGTCGTGAGAGGCCCCTCCATGCGAACGACGAGTGGCAAACGGAGTAAGGTACCTTCGGTGGTCGGGTTGCCTGTTCCTGCTATATTATTAGCAGAGGCTGACTCAAAGGCGTTCCATGGGTGGCAGGAGTGCTAGTAAATGCTATTGCTGCCACTAATCACAAACGTCTGCTAACAATGTCAAATCCTTCTAAGACTGAAGTACTTTGTAATGTAACAACCTCGCGTAGGAAAACGCGAACGCGACAAACCTCCCACACAAAGTAACGAGCTTTGGACACGAGTATCAGGACGTCGAGGTAATGTAACATCAACCCCAGCCCCGTTAGAAGCAGGCATTTTTTGTACGTAGGACACCAAAAGCTTTGACGGGGCGGCTCTGCTTTCGCTTGATCTGGTGCTATTTGCAGATATTGTGGATCTGAGTGTATATACCATCACTCTAAAAACATTTTCAAATAAAATATTGTATGAATCAATTATATTTGCATAATTTCGTCATCCAGATTTCGAAATCGATTAGCAGCAACTGGTAAACTAAACTAAGCTAGACTCCCACAGTGTCTACGTTCTAGCTACTGAGCTAGCCGCTGCGCAATTATTCCACTAAGGTCCAACTTTACAGATCGAAATATATGATGTAACAACATGGTCAACATATAGCAACAGTGTCCTCTATAAGGCATACGACTCTAACTAGAAATACCAATACATATAAATATCTACAAAAAAAAATTGCAGAACATTATGTAGAACAGAAACATACCAAAAGACACAAACCATTTCGGGGTTTTCTTCGAGAAAACTAATTAGCAAATGCAATACGCACACGGCCACTATGGCAGAATTGTCTTCGACTGCAAGCGTGGGTCAGTAGTGTGGGGCTCCAGCCCACTGAAAACCAGTCATGTCATAAAAACTAAAATACAAGAGAAGTCGGCATGAAGGAGACGGCGTTGCGGTTCCCGCGCGAGGCTGTCCGGAAATTAGGACAGTACGTTCCGGTGTGCCTCCAGCACATTGCTACAGTGGATGTATATCGAGCTGACAGCCTTGGCAATGCGGTAGAGGTAGAAGCCGAATTCGCTATGTCCCGTGAGCTCTTGCGTGATATGGTAGTCTAGTTGCCCTTCAGGGCGACCATGTGATGATCTTGTGTCTGGGTGAGAGCCTTTGTTCGCGTCCGGGGCATTGGCTCTGGATGTTGTTCAACTCCTCTTGCCAGCGGTCTAATGTTGTCTGAGGCGCGGCGACCTTGCTTTGTGTCGTATCCTCCCAGAGTCGACGCCGTTCCTCGGCCTTAAGATTCCATGGCACGGTAGCAGTTAGCACCAGGGCCACTTCCGTGCTTTCGCGCAGGGCCGGCACCTGCTGCGCGCTACGAAGCATGCATCTCCGTGGGGTCTTTGCCTGTGTGGCCCTTGGCCAGACTGGAGCTCCGTATAAAACGTTAGGCTCGGCTACCGATATCAGGAGACGGCGCCTAGACTGGCGCGGGCCGCAGAAGTTACGCATCAGACGAGCGAGGTTGTTAGCCGCCTCGAGGGCTTTCCTGCAAGCGTACCGTAGGAGGCAATGTTATGGCTTCTCTCCAAAAACGACTCCGAGGTATCGGAGAGAGTTGGCCACGTTAATGGCCTGCCCCTCAAGAACGATCTGCAAAGTCCCGCAGCGCTTGCATCCCAAAAGTATTGCCCCACTTTTCGCCGGCGCGACGGTCGGCCCTGCTGAGTTCATCTAGAAGGACACGTCATCGAGGACTCCATTTCTATGCTTCGACACACTAACCGATCTAGCCTGGATGAGAACAGAAAAGTGGTCCGCGAATGCAAGGATTTCGGCTCCGGGTGGGAGGTCTCGTAGTCGGAGCACCTCGTCGTATGTTACGTTCCAAAGCAGTGGCCCGAGTATAGAAACCCGCGGCACTCCAGCCGTCGTGCTGAATTCAAAGCCTGTTCGTCTAGGTAGTTGGAGATGAGGCGGCAGAGGTGAACTTGTATCTTACGCCTGTAAAACATCTCAATATTTGCACCACGGCAGGTTGTGAAACGCTTTATATATATATATATATATATATATATATATATATATATATATATGTGGATCTATTATTTGCTTGGCACACACATAATTACACATGCCACCTTTTTATACCAAAGGCTGAAAAGTAAGGGTTACCCCAGCAGTAGGTATGGCCGCTGACTCCTAGCGGTATGGTTTATCACCTATTCTCAATGAACATCGCTCAAGCAAATTATTTAATAGTTATGATCGAATAATAACAGGGGTTATAGTAAATGACAACCATGAACGGTGCACTAGCCTCCCTAGACCAATAGATAATAAAACAGCAGTCAAAATGTCTGGTAGGCTAGCGTACCCCTTGACATATCCATTGCGGAGGTGCTCCTGTCCGGCTCCAGCATCGCTCAAAGAAAATTCGATTAACAGCAGAGGCCGAAACGGCGCCACTGCGGTAGATGACAGCCATGACTAGCGCATTAGCCGCCGGTATATATCACAAACGCGCTATCATTTTGAATAGCCGAGCTACACACGTGTAGCCGATTGTATACGCAACGGTAGATTGAAAAGTTCTGATACATATTTATAAAAAAAAGAATATTTATTTTGTCTTACAAAGTGTTTGTGTTCCCGCTAAAACGCACTTGTGCCACCTTCTTTTCCACTCTTCGAAACATTTTGTAAATGTGTCTTTCGGAATCGAGTTGAGTTGCTCCTGCGATTTTTTCTTTATTTTCCTCTATAGTCTAGAAACGTGGTCCCTTCAAATTTTTACCCGTGGAAACAGGAAAACGCACATGGAGCCAGGTGCGACGAATGGGGAGGTTGCGATAAGATAGAAATGAAACTGATCATCAAATATTCCAAAATCAGTAGTGATGTGTGCGCCAATGCATTGTCGTGAGAGTGGCGGGGTCAAAAGTTTTTTGCCCGGAATTCAGGCCGCTTGCGTCGGACATTTTACGTTTAAAAGAATCTGGTATTGTATCTGCTCTGTCTGAATTTCTTCGAATGACTTTCTCATTGGAAGCACCACTGAGAAGATCGGGCCTTGATGTCGTAACAATATAACTATCAACTAACTAGTCTCCTGTAAGCCCTCTCGGAAGCGATCTACACAACTTAGGTGCACGCGTACATCTTTAAGATCTGTGGCTGCGACGGTAACGGTGCCGATAGCCATATCATATTTAGTAAGGATTCGTTCACAAATCCTAAGTTTTCGAAATAAATGGGAGATTTCGTGAAAATTGTCGTGTACACGGTTATATATTTCAGTGCGTATGCGGCAAACAGGTCAACCAGCTCCCTTATATGACACAACATTGTAGCAACAAAATACACTCAACACAACAATATTGCTAACCTCTTGTATGGTGGCGTCTGCAACTCACAAATCAATTTACATCCCCACAGCTCGTCACTTCGCAACGCATGCCAATAAATACCCTTATCGGTCTGTTGTACCAGGGCCTAAGGCAAGATACGTATTTAATTCCTGCTTAACAGCACTCACAGAAGGGAGAGATTTTAAGCGGCCAGGGAGCGCGTTCTAAATATGCGGCAGCCGACTCTTACCGCCGTCGGGAGAAGATGGCACGAAGCGCATCATTTTGAATCAACTGAACCGATGGCTTAGTGGCAGAGCCTTTGCCTTGCAATCGGGAGGCCTGGGTTCGAGTCCCAGACCGGCCTCTCTTAAATTAGTTTTCATGGTTTCCAATTAAGACCAGGTAAATGCCGAAGTAGATTAAAAGGCGGTCATGACATGCGAAAAAACCGCATTAGCCTTACGGAACAACTAAAAAAAGCATGCCTCAGCTCTCACCGCCCCATAGCAAAATGCCATAATGTAAAATAGATAAAACAGGTCTTTGTAGACAGTAAAAAGTCCCTCAAGTAACACCCCTTATGCCACCACATATGCTTCTGCTGCATTAATGTTGCTATAACGGCATAGTACTTTGGTATCTATGTATCTATAGAAGAATACCGGGATAAATGCTCATGTAATACTGAACCCAGACACATTACCGCCTGAGAACGATCTATAGTATTGGGACCCAGTCGAAATCGATCGAGCAGGTTGGAGCAGTTTTATAGAGGGCCAGAACGCCAAGCTAGTAATTCTAATCGAATTCACTACCAATAGTGTTAATTAACAATCTTAACAACTTTTTAACCAGCTCAACTGAAGTGTTAATACCACTAGATGTGTAAGTCAGGTCAAATTGCAACCAGATTGTCATGTCGTCAATAAAAGCTATTGCATTGCCCAGGTTATCGCGTTTAATTCTCAATAGTTTGAATATCTGTAGTATTAGAAACATAGATGGGACTAAACACAGAGCCCTCCAGAGTTTCCAAATCGACAAACTGCCAAGTAAATGTATTAATCTTAACCTTTACAGACCGAGATCTATCCTTATCATAGGACCTAAACCAACTAAATCTAGGGAACGTACAACCCAAGTGGCAAAAAAAGACAAATAAAGACAGACGCCACGTCCCGGAATACAAACAAACCTGGTTTATTTCGACAGAATCAAGCACAGATGTGTTAGGGGTAAGTCTGTCGATCTGTTCTGACGAAAGTTGAATTGGTCTGATGAGCAAATTATTAAGACGAAGATTCGGAGACCTTTGGAATCTAATCAACAACAAAGATAGAACGGTAGCTAGACAAAAGACACCTATCCCCTTTACCCTTGTACGATGGGTATAATACGTTGGTAGGTTCCAAACATTTAGGGAAATAGCCGTATTTAGAAGAGAATTTAATAACTCTTACTAAGCTTTATATCTGATATTTTCGCATATTTACAATATATTGCAGTATGGTTGTATTTTTGTGTCACCAGATACCAAAGTTTCAAGGTAATGCTCTTTGAGATCGCATTTGAATTTGAGCCGAGACTTTGTCTGCCTGACGAAGACCGGTACTTTGTTCCAGTAGGGGGCCCCAATGTTTCTGATTGATAGCTTTGACTGGTTGGAGTTGGCGTGTGACAGAGTAAGCAAGTTTAATGTGTTACTCCTTGTAGATATGGGCGTTGCCAATGTACCCAAACAATATAAGTTTGGATGCACTCCAAGTAGTATACGCTTGATTTCAACTACGAGAGAGTATTTTATAAGTTTGGGGAACAGCAAAATAGCTTATATTGTTGTAGTGCGGTTGCACGGAGTCTCGCATCCAGAGGTTGTTCTCATTGCTTGTTTTTGGAGCCGATGAAGCGACCTGATAAGACGCATCTGTGTTAAGCCATAAACTTCTACAGCGTAAGTCAGGTTACTATGGACGTAGGCAATATAAATCGTCGTCAGGCAGTTTTGGGGGAATTCGTCGAGCTCTGTATAGAGCTGCATTACTACCAGGTATTTTCTCACGTATATGTGTGACATGCGCTTCAAATGTCAGCTTCTCGTCCAACGTAACACCTAGAAACTTCGTTTCCTTCAGAAGCGAAAGGGCTATGCCGTCGCACTGGGATCGGAGGGGATTGATCGTAACGGAACCCCGCGATGAAAGGAATTGCATTATACCTATTTTCCTCCAATTCATAGACAGACCGTTACTCCTGAACCAGGATGATAACCTCTGAAGGTCCTCGCGGACCATAGCCTCTACCTCAGTTGGGGAATTCCCAACGAATAGGGCAGTTGTATCATCTGCAAACATCTGCAAACAATGTCAACTTTGCATGTTTTGTTACGCTAAATATATCGTTAATAAAGATGTTAAAGAGAGGTGGACCACCTATACTGCCCTGAGCTACTCCAGCCGATATATTCCTTACATCAGAGAGTGCATTGCCCATCCGAACGACTTGCCTCCTATTTGACATAAACGACCGCAGCCAAGACAAGAAAATATCATCCGCTCCATATCGAGTCAACTTCTTAATTAGAATAATTACATCAACTGTATCAAATTATTTTCTAAGATCTATAAACACGCCGGTGACTGTCTTTTTAACATTAGGTTTCTGCAAACTTCTTCAACAAAGTCCATGATGGGTACAGTTGCCGACATTTTTGATCGAAAACTGAACTGACGTTGACCTAGGCCATTAAACTTCTCAAAGTGTTCGTTCAACTGTTCATATATAGCTTTTTCGAAAATCTTGGACAATGGAGGGCGGGAGTACTGAACGGCCTGTAATCTTCCTTGTCTTAGTCTGTCACCGCCTTTAAACAGTGGCAGAACGTGATAGAACTTGAAGTGCGTGGGGTATACCCCCTGGCATGTCGACAGATTAACTGTGAATGTCACTGCGTCAGCATTGACGTCAGTACATTAACTCGAGACTTGAGAGGGTATGTGACCTTCTCCTACCGAGCAAATGTTGGCCCTTTTTAGCAGATAATGCACTCGATCCACCGGGACCGGCTGAGACGAAATCAAACGAATTCAACCCAACCCCTCCAGATGTGCGCGTAACTTTTTTTTTTGACAATATTCAAACAAAATGCTAAACACTACTATTTACGTACCTCACTCTATTATCAGCCGAGCACGATAATAATCATAATGACAATAAATAAAATTATAAGAAGACATGCAATATAAGCACTCTATATTAGCCTTTGATGGCTTTAAGGAACTTCTGTACAAATGTGAACCTGTACAAATTTGAACTCATGAGGATGACAAAGCTTATATATCCATCAACGAGCTCAAAGTTCTATATCTAAAAGCGGAGTGTCGACTTAGTTCGTCGGCGATTTATTTATACTTGCTAGTCGTGTGATCCGGAAAATAAGACTGAAGGGAACCCGGCCTTACCGAGCTCTCTCGGTTTCGTTAATATATTTCCACAAACGCCGTGAGTCCGATTTAATGTCGTAAATACCGCTTTCAAGAGCATAAGTACACTATTTTAGTCTTGCAAATTTTAGTCTTGCAAAAAATGCAACAACTATGCGACCTATACAGGTCGCTGAGCTGGGACGGAATACAATATCTATCGTGCGAACAAACCCTGGCGCCACAAAAAAATAGGTACCTTATAAAGGGAGGATCAGCCAAAATATTGATATTAGTCTCCCATTAGCTTGCAGGGCAAACTGCAACTTTGCGGCAATAGGTTTTCTAGGGTATCGAGGTGCACGTTGCTGTGACTTCTACGGCATGAGTACATCAATACTTTGCGCTTCGTGTTATCGCAGACACGTACTGAACGCGCCGCTGAGAGGGATTAGTGCATTCCCTTACAGTAAACACACTTGGTTTCATTCGTGTAGTTAACCGCAAACTGTGCTCTTTGTCCACGGTACAGACAATCAGATTTACACCGGCAGTTTGTTACCATATGCCCAAACCTCAGACAACGGTAGCAGGAAAGTGAGGTACCAGCTGACATCACTGCCATATGGGAGCGGAACGCGAGAACAAATATGTTATAAGAATGTTAATAATATATATATATATATATATATATATATATACATATATACAGGGCCATACATATCGTTATGTTCTTATTGCGAGGTTTGGTGGAGCTCGGCAAGAAAATAATTTTTCCCAATGGAAGGAGGACGCGGAAACGTCTTATTTAGGAGAGAGAGTGAAGTTTATAAAAGTAGTTATTCTGCCTTTTTCCCCCTACATAGTTTTGCGAAATCTAAGTTTGCGGAAGAACCAGTCAACGCATGAAGAAACCGATTATACCGTGTTCTGTGGAAATTCTGCACAACGGAAGACACTTCACTAGCTTGCGTAGCAAAAAGCGAATAACCAGATTAAGGAAAGTCATAAAAAGTCGATATTTTACGTTAACGCCTCATGAAAAATCGTTAAATGTTTCCATTACGACCAAAAATGTACGTCCAAAATACCAATCTCATACAATAGCAAATTTAATGCCCACCATTTTCGTGCCAAGGTGATGGTGCTGCGTTACGTAATTGTCAAGTAACTAAGCCTTTTCGACAGTCATGGTTGTTATATTTTACGTGCAAGTTTTCACGTTCAGAACCGTAAAAATTTGCCAAGACCCCCTCCTTCCACTATGAAAAATTATTCTCGCCGAGTTCTACCAAACCTCAAAATATGTACCTAACTTTTTCATACACCCTATGCAAGTATGCATGCCTTCGCTTTCGATATAGCTATCGAAAAAGCTTAGTTACTTGACAACTACGTAACGCAGCACCATCACTTTGGCACAAAAATGGTGGGCATTAAGTTTGCTATTGAGTGAGACTGGTCTTTTGGACATACATTTTGGTCGTAATGGAAAAAGCGTTAACGTTTCACGAAAAAGCATTAACGTAAAACATAACCACATATCGACTTTTTATGTTTTTCCTCAACCTGGCTATTCGCTTTTCGTTACGCAAGCTAGCGAAGTGTCTTCCATTGTACAGAATTTTCCTCGCCGGTATAACCGGGTCCTTCATGCGTTAACTGGTTCTCTCGCAAACGTAGATTTCGCACAACTATGTAGGAGAAGAAAAGGACTTTTAGAGCTACTGGCCTCACAAATTATGTTACTAGTTCTACTTAATTCTGGCACTAATAGCATCTTATACTCTAACAAGACCCTCAACAGGCACTTACAGTCCGCTTACTGGACGAATAGATGCAATTACCGCATGCTATTTAAGCGTCTCATGCAAGGTTAAGCCCAGACATTTAATAGTAGGAGAGAGTGCCACTTCAGTTCTGTTGAGCTTCAGAAACTGAATCTGCGCAGTCTTTTAGGCAGAGCGAAACAACGTGGGTTTAACTTTGGTTGCCTTTATCGCCGGACCGAATTTTTCTGTGCCAGCCTGTGTTGCAGATGTTTAAATCCGAAAAAGTACAGTCGTATTGTCAGCATAAACAATAAGACTACAGGAACCCCCCCCTCTCCCAATGCGATCTTCTCTGCTATGAGGTTGCTCCAAATGATAAGCATAAACCGTCCTAAAATTGGCCTTTTGCGTACTGACATTTACTCTTTCTAAACTGTAGCTTCTCTTCTAGGTATGACTTAAACCAAGATACGACAGTGCCATCTCAGCCAAGAATTTCAAGCTGTGTAAGAACAACAAATGCTTTGGGCAGTTGAAGGCAGCAAAAACGTCCAAAAAGACACCGAGGTAAAGTTGGTTGTTGAGGAAAAAGTCCACGACCACCTGGGTGCACCTGAGCAAGGGCAAGTTCAGTTGAGCATGCCTTACAAAATTCAAAATGAATCCTCAAAAAGAAATTAATTGAACTAAGATGCCCCTCAAATTCTATCGGAACCTTTGCATGAAACAATTGCAATGCAGAAAGGTTACTACCGCTAGAACTAATAATTGAGTAAACACTTACATGCGTGTCAAGTTCGGGGATCAATTTGAGAGTGGACCGCACACGGCAAAAGGCCTTCCACCAGGGTAAGGAGGTACATAACAACCGGAAAGATTTTGGCGATCGTTTTCTGGGATGCAAAAGTATTCTATTAATTGACTACTTTTTACAGATAAAAACGATAACTGATGAGTACTACGCAACACTCTTACACCAGCATCATGGCAATACGGTCTGTGATGCAGAAGAGAACTGCGCTGTTTCATCACGACAATGTCCAGGTCTCTTCTGCCATGGCCGAAGACCTGGTCTCGTGGGACTATTATCTGTTTATAAACCTCAAGAAGTATCTCTACGAGAAATATCAGAGAAACAATGATGTGATATGCGCCGTCGACATATGTTTTAGGTCAAGGTTAAAAATATGCTGCTACTTATGCTGCTACAAGGTTATTGAAGATTGTTGAAATAGATGCTTTGGGGTATCCATACTGAACAATCAAAGGTACGTGGACGTCGTCCGTCTAATGCTTGGTCGAATGATACGAAGTTTTTGATTCGCCTGGTATATATATATATATATATACCGAGCAAGGTTTTGCTCGGCTCACGCATGCTTCAACATGCGCAGTTGTCGACGCCGGCGGCCACCCTGGTCGTTGTCCCGGATCCTGCACCTACTCGGCCCGGCACATCTGCACCAAGCACCTACGCGGCGGCCGTACGTCGTCTGGTGATACCAGCCTCCCCGGATGCGGCTCCGGAGCCTTCGGCAGCGCGTGCTGAGGTCGTGCTTCCCCCTCTTCGGCCGATCCCCGCTCCGCGAAAATGTATACTTCGTGCGAAGACTCTGCCACCTCCGATTGGCTCCGAGTGAACCGGCTCCGCGCGGCCGCGCCGTCACCCGTGTTCGGGCGCGCTCACCTAAGTCGACCGACGACCTTATTTCGGTTCTTTGTCCAAGGCCGTGTCCATGCTCGCTCGCATCAACCCGAAACTAGGCGACACTCTTCGAGGCATGGTGAAGGCACTGCGTCCCCTGCTCCTAGCCCCGTTGCTGCAAGGCTTGGTGTCTCCCGGACCAGCTCCCAAATGATGAACCCTGAGCCTACTCAGTCCCCCGGCGCAGCCCCCCATCCCCCTCGTCTGCCCGTTTCAGTAGCAAGCAACCCTCCCGTAAGGGTCACTTGCCCCAGATGCGGCCGGACTTTACTCGCCGCGGTCTCCCTATTCATTAAGCTAGATGTCGTCCCACGTATACAACTCCCGATTCGTCTTCGACTGCTTCCTCCACGCCAGCACTCCCGTCACAGCCTAGAGTCTCTGGTCGACAGGCTCATACTTGCGTCGCAACAATCTAGGGTAATGCGTGTCGTCCCCCGGGCTGTGAGGCCTTTGGTTACCGAGTCCCTATGCGACGTCCTCGACCTTGTGGCGGCCAACAATGACGTCCCCTCGTGGGAGTCGCTCTTGTCATTCGCTTAAGTGGTCCTTCAACTGCCACCTCGCACTTCGTTGCCCACCTCTTTGGCAGCGACTGTTCGGTCGAACCTCCGTGCGTTCCGCGATGGCTGGCGGTTCGAATTTCGCGTAGGTGGTGATAGAAGAGTCACATCAGTTGCGTGCGACTCCCCTGAGGACTCGGCACGCCGCGTTTCGTCTAAACTGTCCGAGGGAGACGTTTCCGGGGCGGCCCGCTTACTATGCTCTACGGACTCGTTTGTTTCGGGAGACGAAGTCCTGGCCTCGCTTGCCGCCAAGCACCCACCTGCTCCATCGGGCTCGGTTTTTCCGGACCCTCCTGGCTCTATGACGCAGCGTCACTCTTCAGTCGATGATGTCTTGGGAGCTGTTGCCAGCTTTCCGGCCAGTTCGTCCGCCGGTCCTGACGCTTTGCGTCCGCGTCATCTGAAGGACCTTCTTGCACCCGTGCTTGGACCGGTGGCAAGGAGACTGGCCGCAGCACTTGCCAGAGTGGTGGACGTCTTGAGATGGGGTACACTGCCGACTGAGGTCAGAGAGATTACATTCGGCGCCAAGCTATTCGCACTCCGCAAAAAAGACTCATCTATTCGCCCGATCGCCTGTTCACTCACGATACGGAGGATTGCTGCAAAAATAGCCTGTCGTGAGGCCAAAGATCTTATCCTGGAGCAGCTTGGCCCGCACCAGTTGGGTTTTGGCTTAGCAGGCGGGGCGGAGGCAGCTGTACATGCAGCAAGAGCCTTCGTCCAATCAAGCCCGCCCCGAACCGCACTCTTGAAGTTGGATTTTCGCAATGCATTTATACTATTCGAAGGGATCATATACTTCGTGCAGTTCGTGATGCAGTACCGAAAATTTTCAACTTAGTGAATCACGCATACAGAGAGCCATCCGTCCTGTTGTTTGGGGCTCACACGTTGTCCTCGGCATCGGGTATACAGCAGGGAGACCCCTTGGGGCCGGCTCTATTCAGCCTGGGTATACGTGAGCTGGTCAACTCAATACAAGTGCCTTTCAACGCCTGGTACCTCGACGATGGCAGACTCGGTGGACCGATGGAGGGCTTACTCGGGTCATGTCCAACGCCTGCTCCCGCCGGGAGCTTGGGCATTGTTTGAGGCAACTCGCGACGCTATAGCGGCTGGACTCCAAGCTTCACCGCCTGATATGAATAGACTTGCCTGCCAGAGGGCCTGGGCCGAGAAGGTTCACGAATCTTCGCTTACTGAGTTGCTTGAAGAATGCGGTGACGACCAGGATAGAGCGCGCCTCCTTGCCGTCGCTCGCCCAGGATTGAGCGACTGGCTACACGCACTCCCCGCTGACTCATTGGGTACCCGCCTTGACGACCAATCCAGCCGGATCTGCGTTGGCCTGAGACTGGGAGCCGATTTGGTAGAGCCACACAGATGCACTTGTGGCAAGCCTGTCGGACGCCTGGCCAGACACAGCCTGTCCTGCGCTCACTCGGCGGGCCGGCGACCACGTCACACCGCTCTGAATGACATTCTTGCAAGGTCGTTGCGAAAGGCCGGAATCCCTTGCGTCCTGGAACCGCCTGGTCTTTCTAGCCCGACGGCCTGGCTTTGATACCTTTCTACAAGGGTCGTTCCCTGGTGTGAGATGCGACGGTGACCGACTCTCTGACCCCCTCCCTTGTCGGTCCCGGCGCTTCTCGCCCAGGAACTGCCGCTTCCCGCGCCGAGACATCAAAGATAAGAGAGTATGCGAACTTAGGCCAGGCGTACCACTTTTCACTCTTCGCATTCGAGACGCTGGGTGGCCCTGGGCCCCTCACAACGACGCTAATTTCCCAGATTGGCGACGCTTTACAGCAGGCTACGATGGACAAGAGGGCGGGCACTTTCTTCTGCCAACGGCTTTCCCTAGAGATTCAGAGAGGCAACGCGATTTTGGTGCTCGGAACTATGAAAGTCTGGATGGACCCGCGTCTTCGCGTCAGGGATTGGGCAAGACTCCCACTCGGACACGAGTGATAGATGAGGAGTGAGCCATCGGCACCGTGGATTTAAACATTCACATGTATATATGAAAGAATAAATGCATACTGTTGTGATATATATATATATATATATACACACACATATATATATACACACACAGTGTATCCGCAAGACAAAGTCGAACGATTTTATTATAAGCACAATACCTTGCTAAAGGTTGTTGTAGCTCGTTCAAACGGCTGTCGTGTGCGGTTTTATTATATCAATCTTACAATGATAATTTTTGATAAGATATCTAAAGCTCATATCTGGAATCACTATTTAATGTTAGACGAAGTCGTTACGCCCCTGGAGCTGTTACATCTTGAACAGAGCATAAGTGGCACTCGCTCAAATGCAGGCTTGCCGTTATCCTCTCGCAATTGAATTAATAAAAAATAAAATTCTGCAGCCGTACCCGGTGACGGATCCCAAGATCGCAAACTATTGAAACGTCCCTACTTGCAACTAAACAGCCTGTTCTATTCACTACGCATCTGCCATAATAGAGATGTAGGTATCTATCAGGACAGAAACAATATCACCGTCATGCTCTTTTTGGCGCAATGCTTTATTGATTGACCAAACGATAATCACTACAAATGTATGACTTGTCAAACTCCTCCCTCGGCTGGGCTGTCGTCGTCTGAGATATCGTTTCTACTCTACTCAGCGAAGTGCTAAGCAACGAAACGATACTGCTGTTCCGCAGCCACCTTCGTAAATAAAGTCGTCCTCTTGTAAAACACAGATCATCCACAATCACGACGAACATCAGCGGTACTAGTCACTTCTTTCGTCCGCTTTACCGCATGTGGATGATGTCCGCCGATCTGTTTTCCGCAGTCGTCCATTGTGTGTATTGATGTGCTAGCTTGCAGGCCGGACACCATGTCCTCATCCACCCACTCCACTTCTCATAATAATAATTATTATTAATTATTGTACAAGACATGTTCTGACTACTGAAATGAATGTACTTCGCTTGATCTCTGCACTGTACAGCCGCAACCGGGAGATCATGCCGCTGTTTAGAGTGGCTAAATTGCTTTCTGAATAGCTTATTGCTGTCTCCCGTAGCTACTCCTCCTTGACTCTTAAATGTTGCGTGTGGATTGTTAGTTATTTTTGTTTGCTGCTGCTGCGTTATTGTCGTGTGTTATATATGCAATTAAATTACGTCTCTTCGTTAACTTCGTTAACGTCTCTTCGTGGTATTGCTCCGAAACAAGGACCCAAGTCTATGTTGGACTTCCGTTATGAACTGCACAGTTAAGCGTTCAGCTCCTTCATGCGGTTGAGGGCCGAGCCAGCCTTAAACCAAGCAATTTGGCCTTCGTTGAAGCTGTGGTTTAGCTTAATTTTATCCACTGTACCGTCCTTGTGCTTGACGTGGCCTTCCAGAGGCTTTCCCGGTGCAAAACCTGTTGAGAAGTGGATCAGAAACGATGGACATTGTTGCCGTTAGTAATGTATAAATAATGTTTGTAATATGGAAATAGCAGCCACCCCACAAATGCATGGCGGTTAGTTGTAAGTTGTACTGATGTTACTAGATTCCTTCGCTCGTCGAAAATTAAATGCAGATAATACAAAGTGCTGCCATACACCCTAGTTATCTAATATTAACGCATAAATTACAAGCTCTCCTTGAAAATCGTCCGCGTTAAAAATAAGCATTACTTAAAAGTCCATAAATACTAATGTCATGAAAGTTATAAATGTGAAATCGTCATCAAAGGCAAACTAATATTATTGATTGTGTGCAGCTTCGAAAGAAGTCACATGCTTTGGAAGAGAGAACATAGTATGTCCTCTCAAATAAACACAAACTTACTGTCGAGCCCAACAATCGAAATTCGGTCGTCAGATTTGATCTTGTCATAATCAGCCGGATCGGCGAAGGTTAACGGAAGCAGACCCTGCTTCTTGAGGTTCGTCTCGTGAATTCGGGCGAAACTCTTCACGATGATAGCGCGACCACCGAGGTGTCGCGGCTCCAGGGCTGCATGTTCTCGCGATGAGCCCTCACCGTAATTTTCGTCTCCAATAACCACCCACGGCACATTCTGAGCCTACATGTTACACAATAATTCCAGCAAATTCAAACGGCCAATATGGATAATCAGTTTAAGAATTTTTGTCACATGCAGGCAAACTAAGAATCATTTAAAAGTAAAACCTACAGAATTAATGTAGCGATAGCTCCGTAAAATAATTCCGATATATATATATATATATATATATATATATATATATATATATATATATATATATATATATATATATATATATATATATATATATATAATGTAAATCTCAACGGGTTATTTTAAACGAATATGTGCTACCAGTGAATACTTGGCGAATAAAATGTAAGTTATATAATTATTAAATATTAGCATGATTGCCCCTGCCTACCTTATAATGGCGGGCTGTGTCCGGCACGGCTCCCCAAGCGCCAGTCAGGCGGTTCTGTACTTTGTTAGCTTCGCCACTCTCCTCAGGAATGGCCCCAATAAACATGTTGTTGGAGATATTGTCCAGATGCCCACGGAACTTGAGCCAGGGGCCAGCAGCTGAAATGTGATCGGTTGTGCACTTTCCTTTGGCCTTCAGCAGAACGACCATGTCTTTGAGATCGCTGCCGCTCCATTTGTCGAAAGGCGACAGGAGCTGCAGACGCTGCGACTTAGGATCGACATCAACCGTCAAGCTGGAGCCATCAGGCGGCGGGCCCTGGTACGTGTTCTCTCCAGGATCGAAGCCCGCACGAGGAAGTTCATCTCCCTATTACAAATTACGTGCGTCACGTAGTCAGTCATGTCATATCGGTAAATCTAGTAACAATGCAGTATATATGCACTAAGTAATTGTTCTAGTCGTGCAGGTATGTATATCTGCAGTCAGATAATCAATCATATATAAAAAGAACTAGTATCTAACTAAAGTAACCTTTGTATTAAATTTGAGAGCTCGACGAGCACAAAGGCGGATAAGAACTCCAGCGGGAAGCACATACACAATAACAAAGCACATTCGAGGAATTTAAAATTCTCTTGTCATATTATCTAGGTAATTTCAACTCAGCAAGAAGTGCTAATCACTACAACGCAAATTACTCAATAACAACGAATAATATATAATTAATTATATAAAAGTATGTATTATAAATAGTGTTATTATTGATTACAGCTCTTATTCAATTCACTTACCACAGGGGGCTTAAGCTTGAATTTCTGGCCATTAGAGCCAGTGAGTTCGTCCGTCAGGGGGTTGAAGTCGAGCCGGCCAGCGATGGAGAGCGCGGTCACCATCTCAGGGGACGTAACGAAGGCGTGCGTCTGCGGGTTGGCGTCATTTCGCGAGGTAAAGTTACGGTTGTACGAAGTAACAATCGTGTTCTTTTCACCCTTCTTTGTGTCCTGTCGGTCCCACTGACCAATGCACGGGCCACAGGCGTTGGCAAGGACCATGCCGCCAAACTCCTTAAGCACCTTAGCCTGGCCGTCGCGTTCGATGGTAGCACGAATCTGCTCAGAGCCAGGCGTGACGGTGAAGAGTGACTTCGATTTGAGACCATGGTCTAAGGCCTGCTGCGCCAACATGGCGGAACGAGACATGTCCTCATAGGACGAATTGGTGCACGATCCAATTAAGCCGACTTTGACGTCCATTGGCCAGCCCTTTTCTTTGGCTACTTTCCCAAGCTGGCTGATAGGGTGCGCCGCATCAGGAGTAAATGGGCCGTTGACGTGCGGTTCAAGCGTATCCAGATTGATCTCGATCACCTGGTCGTATTTGCAACCAGAGTCACTTGTCAGCAGCTTGTCCTTGACGCTCTCGGCGGCGTCAGCAATATCGCGTCGATTTGTTGACGCCAGATAGTCAGCCATTCTAGAGTTGAATGGAAACACGGAAGTCGTAGCTCCAATTTCGGCACCCATATTGCAGATTGTGCCCATACCAGTGCACGAGATGCTCTGCACGCCTGGGCCGAAGTACTCGACGATCGCGCCAGTACCGCCCTTGACAGTCAGAATACCCGCCAACTTAGTGATCACGTCTTTGGAAGATGTCCAGCCGGACATCTTACCGGTGAGGTGAACGCCAATAACATTCGGGCACTTCAGTTCCCATGGAATGCCTGAAATGGATTACAGAAAAGTATTTTCTTTTTAATTTATTTCTAAGACGGCAAAAGAATAAGAGTAAATATGGATCGTACTCCGTTTTACAGTCTGTTGTTGATGACATTGCCATGTGGCGTAGTGAGAAGGGCATGCTTCTATCACCTATCAATCTTGCTGTTCTAAAGAACTGCGCACTTGATTTTATTTAAAATTATTTATACTGTATATTCAACTGACTTACGTATGCACCTCGTCTACGGATACCGTGCGTAACTTCACAATATAATTTTAGTGACTACATTACCGAATTAGTTCAGGCCTCATCGTGTCTTGCAAACACAATTTGACGTTGTTTCCATCTAGCGAGCGCCGAAATATAAAGTGGCCTTTATAAATACACTGTTCTCTGGCATGGGGACATCATATTGTTAAAATGCATATACTATTTAAGCACTTTACCATAACGGCAGATGTTTTTTTTTGGTATTAACTCACGATCTGACAATGCAAAAAAACACACTACGTCGACTAAACAGATATGACTTGCCAATACAGTAAAGGTGCCTTTAGGGTTGTTATAAAGTTTGTCGCTACCATCCTTACCGGCCATAACGTCGACGGCATCGGCACCTCCGACACCGATGCAGAGTCCTCCGAGGCCACCACCATTTGGGGTGTGGGAGTCAGTGCCAATCATTAGTAGTCCTGGGAAAGCGTAGTTCTCGAGAATAATCTGGTGGATGATACCAGAACCAGGCTTCCAAAAGCCGACTCCGTATTTAGCACCAGCACTTGCCAAGAAACTGTATACCTCCTTGTTGATATCTACGGCACGTGCCAGATCCTTGACGCCTCCCAGCTGGGCCTCGATCAGGTGATCGCAATGGATCGTCGAAGGTACGGCCACCTTCGGAAGGCCCGATGAAATAAACTGAAGCATGGCCATTTGCGCTGTAGCGTCCTGCATTGCCACACGGTCAGGTCGAAGCCTAATCATACCAGAAATTAGCGTTACATTACTATATACCAAAGCTCTTACTCGGGTCTGTACTACCACCTGCATATCTGCCCTCCAAAGCTGTTGTGTCGCTAAGACTTTAGCGTCCTGAACGCCGGCATGGCTGACATACAATGAAAAACGCCATCATACTTCCACGAGAACACGCACATTAAGCGGTTAATATTCAAACACAAGGGAGCCCTCGCAAGAAAATAACAATAGCATTTACGGTCGAACTGGTCTGCGGCGAAAACAAAAAACCAGATCCTAAGTTACCTTCAGAAGTGGAAGCATAACCCAAGAAGCCACCACAGGTCCAGAGCATCACCTGAGAGGTGTATTGCTCCTGATGTGCACACGAATCGAACGAACGAACATTCCTAGCGGGTTCGAGGTGCATCATGGATCGGCAAAACCGAGGCACCATGACTCGAAGAAGAGGGAGTGTAAAGGAGAGAGGAAGAGTACTGCCAGATATATCACCACGTACCTAAGGTAGCTCTGCCCGCGGACAATTTCTTCCGACTGCGGCTGGTCGAGGTGAGAGTAGAGAATCTTCTCGGAGAGCGTCAACGGTCGATTGAGCCGCTTCTTAACCACATCGACGTTGGCGCAGAGCTTGTCGTACGGCAGAAACTTGTCCTTCTCGAGGTTAGACATCGGCACCTGTTTGCAGGCCGGTGCCGTCGAATGGATGAGGCGAAACCCTGCCGCGGGCTGATTATAGCCGACGCGTTGCAGTAGCATACTGCCAGCCTGACGGTACGCCATATTGCTGAGTACTCTCTCCGTAGTGATTCTGCAACGGCACGCATAAGACATATGACGTATTATGTAAGTACTATAACAACAGTAGAAATAACACTATTACTGTAATAATTTATATTACTATCGTAACTTCCCTAAATGCATTAAGTGCACTGCCCATATATGTTGCACATCACAACAGCAGGACGAATAACCGAAAATATTAAAAAGAAAAGTCAGAACGGGCGTTGTCATCTCATCGTCGTGATTTGTATAAATGCAATTATAATAGCGTCAGTTTCATGATTATCAGTACAGCATGTAAAGCACTGCATGTAGAAGAAAGGTATGTAGAATGACGTCTGGACATCATACACAGTTAATTATATAATGCGTAAACCTTCAAACAAATATATATATATATATATATATATATATATATATATATATATATATATATATATATATATATAATTAAATTGAGCCGCAGAAATTGCCCTGTTCTTAAATCACTATGAAATACATCACACAAGCCATGGAGAGCCCTACTTATGACAGTTACATGCATGTCGCAAAAGATAAAGAAATTATGCTGCCCCCGTGCCAATCTTATTAAGTTAAACAAGACTATTGTTCCAAACGTTTTCAACATTCATTTATCAAGAGGGAGTCACAGTAATTGTCACATTTATACTCATACAATAACTATATAGTAGTCTGCCTAAATACGCATGTCGCCCTCCATACGCCACATGAGGGTCGCCTGGAGCGACAGCCGGCGGCGTTAAGCCGACACATCCAAAGGTTGCCCAAGTCCCCAGTTCTTGTGAAAGCATGTGCGTTGACTCACAGCGGTATATGTCGATATGAAGAAATACGGCATTAAAATAAAACTTATATATATATATATATATATATACCGTATCTCTCTCAAGGTTGATACTGTTTTCTGCATTGAGATTGCATGCCTGGTTTACGACGTAACAGAATAGCGAACAGATTCATACATAGTAACACGTGAAGGTAAAACCAGAAAAATGCGATAAAGTATTAACAACAAGAACGCCTTTGTCGTAAATGCGTATCAAGGATCAACGAGTACAGTACGCGGTCTCTCTCTCTCTCTCTCTCTCTCCGTGTTTACAGTTACAGTATCAACCTTGAGACCCTAGAAAAATATCTGTATTCTGTTTAAACGTACTGTACTGCAGACGCCGGGCAAACCGGGCAAAATTCTCACACCGCATGCAACTCTAGGCATTAAAACATTGTAAATGTTGTTTTTGTCGATTTTTCATTGCAGTTCGTTCTGTGTAAGAACCACCGACATCTTTATTTGGCTAATAGGGGTATGCTAGAGTGAACCTAACCTGCTCGGGACCTAAACCTTCGAAAAAC
>QVRM01001617.1:40000-366922 GCA_003439945.1 Dermanyssus gallinae
AGGCCGCGGTCTTGTAGTCTCGCCAAAAGACTACTCGACAAAGTATCGCTACTAAGCAGTGCGACTTGAACGATGTATATTATTAGGTGTGAACTAGTAACAAACAAATAAGCATCCGGGCTGCTTACGAACGCGGCGGCCACTGGCTGAAAGCAGTACTCATTTTTTGGCATAGGCGGCAGTACCCTGGACATTTTGGCACAGTATTTCAATTACAGTGCAGTGTAAAGTATTATAATCGTTTCGAAAAAATTAAATGAACTTCACTAAGTGTAGCATCGATCGGTTAGGCCGCTGATAGGCCACAATTTGGGGACAAATTAAAGTTTCTCAAATGGGCGATCGCAGATTGTAAATAAAATCAATGATAAATATCGTTGGACAATGGCGGTAACAAAGTGTATTATGTAAATATAGAAATGAAATAAATCATAGCATTAACAATATAATAAATAAGTGTGTTTTATTGATAACATAATTGTCTGTATTGAATAACATAAATGTACGACGAAAATGACTCAAGTATGCCGTAAGGCTAATACCCGTGGAAGGTTTTGCACTGAAACATCCAAGCATCTTAAAAGATAAATTATGTGTAAACACACGTTCCTAACATGGGTCTACCTAAGTATACTATAGGAAGCCAGGGTTGTTATATATAAATTATAATTTTTCATCAGGCTTATTTTCTGCTAACCAAGGCAACAAAATGTCTCTTTCAACTTATTTCCAAAATCCAGCATCTGACTATCAGCTGTTTTATAAATGGACAGCATTAGCTTCTCGGAATACTCATCTGACAGTAGTAGCAATTTTATAGCAACAACAGTTACATATAGTTTCATCTTGTCAGAAGAGTATTACAATACTCCTTCTAGTAGGTGGCAATTCGGCTTCGTTCCCGTTCAGTTCACGGTTATGGCCACCGATCATCATTGTGCGGCAGCACTATTGACGCTGTAGCAGCGCTAAATTAAAAAAATATATATATTTTTGTTTGAATGCGTAAATGTATTGGCTTTCCGTAATTAACCCTTGTCCTTCGGCGCTTTTCCCAATCTCGTTTGCTAGCATATTTTCCAAGATTCTGCGCGATACGGGCGAAACGGGCTTTTTTGGCTCAGTCTATTTATTGTCTTTCGGCACTAAGTACATTCACTTCTGGTACGCTACGGTAAAAAATTGCCCAGCGCAGCTCTTTTGAAGAAAACAAATTCTTCCTTCTTCGAATCCATCAAAGCTTAGTTATGTTCTAGCTCAAGTTTTATTGCTTTTTGACATGTATATAGTGCCACTCAACTGTATTAAAGAAATGAAGATTTCACTGTGAATATTATATGTCGAATACAAGCAAAACAAATACATTTAAAATAAAATCAAAACCTTTGTTTTGCGATCAATCGATCTGGCGTCGAACATCACAACATATGTGTTTATGTATTATCTATGGTATGTATTTTTCAATAAGAGCAGACAATAAATGACACAGGAAATTAATTTGCATGTTCTGGACATTTTGGTGGAAACGTAGCTATATTCTCATGAATTGCAATACGTGCATCAGAGAGTTCTTCAGCGCACTCTCTTGGTCCATCCATTTAATGCGAGGGTGGCTGCAGGAGTGCATTTAGACAACCCCTTTACTCTCGTGCGCGCTTTAAGTACTAACTTTTTGTCATGGCGTACCATTGGTCGGATTGTTCACGAGGACCTCAGATGTGAGTATTACATCATAAAGAGTCTCTTCGCGACCGATAAAGCGAACAGACTTGCTCGACGTCGGCGCTCGTGGGTTCCAAAGCAAGCCTAAACCAGCTGACCGTGTTGGGATCTTCTCTGACGGGAAGATATTTACAGTAGAAGCAAAAATCTGCCGGCTAAATGACCGTCGGCTTGCCAGATTATCTTCTGGTTCAGTCGGGTCATTAAGTTAGCCTCATCATTTAGCCGGCTTATGAAGAAATAGTCCAGAATGTGCGCCCTATTGTAGAACAAAGCAAATTTACAGCTTATGTGCACGCTATGAACGTGATGTCTAATGAAAGAGACGGCACCATACTTTTTTTTAAAAAGATCAAACAATCCGATCGACCTTTTTTGCTGAAAGAGGACGTTTTAACCTTAAATATATAACCGAATCCAACCACTCGAGATTGGTGTTCGAGCTCGCGGAAGAAGTTGAAGTTAACGAGGCAACTATTGTCAGGACGCTCCAAAGCTTTAAAAAAATCTAAGCTCTGTAAGTGGGTTCCTTACAACCTAAGTAGCGTCAACAAATTGGATCGCATGCGCGTCTGCACTTTTCTCCTAAATCGCCACTCAGATATAAATATTTTGCCATGAAAGTCCGACAGATTCTCTCTCGGGCCCATAAGCGAACAGATTTACTCGATGTCGGGTAATCCTAGATTCCCTCAAACATGAAGCAGCAAACCGTCTTGGGTTCTTGTCTAACGAGAAGATATTCACCGTAGAAGCAACAATTAATCCACGAAACGACCATCTGCTCACGATTCAGAGGATGTCCCTATTGTGGGATAACGCAAATTTCTTGTCCTGAGCGTGATGTCCAATCAAGGAGACGTCATGGGACCATAATTCTCAACCAGACCAAACGTTTTTTAAAAGTCTAACAAGGATCGGCAGAGCAACATAGTTTCGCTTACTGCATCCAGTTCAGCAGGTATTTGCATCATGCCTATCAGCGGCTTAGGTCTAGAATTGAATCCTTGATGAAAGCAAACGGCGGTTACATTGGATACATATGCTCGCCAGGAATGCCCCCATGCAAAGAAATTCAATAATATAATTGTTCTCATTTAAATACAACATTTTAATTAAGCGACAAGTTGGTACAGATTTAGAGACATATTTAACTGTACATAATATATATAGTTTTTTCACAAAATACACGAATAGATATATATACTTCTAAATGTTTATTATTGTATAACGGTGCTCTGGGTACGATTCCGATAAAATAAATAAGCAGGAGCTCGTGTTCGTAATAAGCCTTTTTTTAACCGCTGCACTGATTACGTGTGCAGCTAGTGGCACGATCATTTTATTAACAGCGGCTGTGCATATCAGTGATTTGAAACAATGCTAGCCTAGAAGATTCACTGGAACACTATATACACAAAAAACGACGACTTTACAGCATGTATATAGATTTCATGAACAACTGGTTAATTCAATATTAAGGATAGCGTTGAGCATGCGCAGATTAATTTCATACAAACATCAAATGTTGATTGATTTTGTATATCTTCACCGTCTGGACATCTCTCCCAAAAGAACACGGCTGCGCTTCCTAGGACCTTACCAATAAAAAGGCTATTTCGGCTACTGCGAGCAGTTCGATAAATCGGTACGGTTTTGCTTCTGCCCTTAGACCAAGCGCGCGGGTGTCGTCTGCTAGATTATTATCGTCTGACCGGCACCGTGAGAAACACGCAACATAAACAAGAATGAAGTAAATATTTTCGTTTCATAGAAGTAGTTTTCTGCTAACACGTGTTTGCTTAATCCACGAAGCCACCGGGCTCGACAACACGTGTTTGCTAAGTCGTTTGTGCTTCACTTGTTTGACTTGGGATTTGTCATTTGGAGTCGGTTCGGGTCTCAAAGCGAGATGAGGGCTCGTCATCGTGGAAATCGAACGCAATCGACAACCGCTACAACCAGACGCATACACTGCCGCGCATGGCATACTCTCGACTATCAGACAAAAGGTAGTTGGAGTGCCACCGTGTAATGGCAACCGACCGAGAGAGACCACGCGAGGAGTAAACAGGAAGACGCAAAACTACTTTCGAGCTACCTAGCCTCTAGGTGTAGCTAGTACACACTCTGAAGCACATAGACAGGCTTCGCTCTCTATCCGAACACCTCACGAAGTGTGATGTGACGTGATGGTGGGCGAGGGCGACACATTCTACAGTGTGCTCGGTGTCGATCGGACCTGTTCTCCGACCGAGCTCAAGCAGGCCTATAGGAGATTGATTCTCAAATATCATCCCGACAAAGGGACGGGAAACGAGGAAAAGTTTCATGCTGTTGAGCGTGCGTACAAGGTACGTGGGATTTGTTTGTTTACAAGTCGTCTGGAAGAACTTTACATGTCGCGAACAGCTGACTGTATAATTGTATAATCTGTATAATTGTCTATGTTCTATATGCATAACTCAATATGAGTGAAATAAATATGATGATAAATTGTCTGGAAGAAGCATGTATGTACGTCTTGTACTACTATCCGTTGTTGCGTTCAGCAACTCGAAAAGACTCAAATCGAATGTTTGCTAACAACTTACTTATAGATGACACTTTTAACAGAGGTGTTAGTGGACAACTGACTTTGATTAGACATTGCCTAGGAGCACACTTGTTGCAGTTTTGACTTGATATATCACTATTTCCCTTTTATCTGCAAATAAAAGTGTATATATTCTCTATATTAACTTGTGGCAAATAGATGGTCTCGCTTCGTGGACGTTGTATATATATATATATATATATATATATATATAGGACAGTACTTTATCATATATCTGTCGCCTCTTGATTACAACAATGCAATGCGCTACGTCAGCCTAGACGTGCAAGGCTCGTAGATGAATGTTTCTGACACAAAACGTAATACAAATCATCCAAAGTATACATATACTCTCCTTCACTGTAGCTCGCTCTGAAATCATTGCTGAGATGTGTTCGTGTCTATTGGCACGCGAACATCATTGTAATCTGTTCGGCATTCTCACAACCTAGCAATCGTAAGTTTGAAGTACAGAATAATTAACCTTGAATTGTTAGTTGTAGAATTGTAAGTTGAAAAAAAGAACGAGTGATATGAAGTAACTGTGACACAGACTTATTAGTATGGACCGCTACTAATAAGTCTGTCACAGTTACCCCATATCACTCGTTCACTAGCAACAGAGAGAGATATTTACACTCCCGCCGCCAACGCAGGTTAGGCGTTGACATATGGCAGGATCGCCGCCGGCCCAAATTGACAGGCCAGCAGATCCCCCCCCCCAACCCCCCCTAAGTCTATCATAGCCACTCCCGCCGTTTACCCGCTCCAACTATACAATAATCACTCCATATCACTCTCGCTCTCACTATATAAGTCTACTCTATAGGCAGCCCATATTGACTGTATCTATCAGATGAAACCGTGAAACGGTTGAAATGGTGTCTCCTTCTTTGTGCGCTAAATGAACACACGCCTGTGTTTTGTTTTGTGTACCCATATGCGTGCAGGTGCTGTCCGACCCCGTCTCACGGGCCGAGTACGACGTCGAGCTGGACAACGCGGCCCGGCTGGAGCACGCCGTGTGGCAGGTGGTTACGCTCGACGAACTCGAGCGCATCGACTCCCACTTCACGATGGACTGCCGCTGCGGCTGGCCCATCGAGATTGATTGCACGGTCGCCGATCAGCTACCCGCCATAGTTCAGTGTGCGGACTGCTCAACGCTGGTTCGCGTGAACGCCGCGTGCTAAACACCATGGATGACGATAGAACGATTGGAACGGCCTCGTTGGGCATCTAGTCTGTTGTTAATATATATATATATATATATATATATATATATATATATATATATATATATATCTGCTGCTAGTAGTAGCCAGCTCTGTGTACGCATCTTCCGTATACGATGAGTAATGTGAGATGTGAAAATATGTGATATCTTTTTGCAACGCACACACGATTGAGAACTAATTGCTCGTATGTGCGTGCCGTCGTTACGATAGCCGCAATTTAATGCCATTTAAGTATGTACATTAATAAGGAATAAATTACTTATATTGTTTAATGCATATGTCGCGTTTTTCAGACAAAGTTAGACAGAGGGGATGTCCTCTTCTAAGCTCCAGTAAAGAATTTCTATAGCTATCTCTAAATATCGCGTATATATATATATATAGAAAAAATGACAAGCACAAACATACCGGTAAACACACTTGCCGTACCGAACATTTGGGCTGCGTGCTGTTATCTTGTGCAACCTCTTGCGATGTTTAACAAGTACAACAAAAATGTGGCTCGTGTGAAGGCTGTGATTGACGTAAACGCAAACATCATTCATGAATGTTAGAGAAGATTTTGGGCTTGTCTGCCAGCCCCTTAATAAGATACTGACGATCATCTCGGACCTACCAAAAAAATCTGGTCGATAGCACCTCGTAATTTGTGACAGAACAAAATAGTGGCGCGGGTCTTTCCGGCTTGAGAAAATCTGATAAAATTCGTCAAGGGTTGGTCTTCTCGGTTTTCGAGACGTGTCACAGGTAATGAGATTTTGATGCATTTTCATGACCCTCAACTATCCGAGCTCGCAGTAGTCAGGTGTTCGAGCGCTTCGATCCACAAAAAGAAATACCAACGGTCGACTGGCGAAGCGACGGTCGACATTTTTTACAGAAGTGAAATTATGGCGATGGTCGAATTGAAATAAGGTGGTACAGTAACGAACGATTAGCATACTGTTTAATGTCCATCAGAAGTTTGAACTGCGTTCACCGGGAAGAGCTCGAAAACGTCTCATAGGCGATAGTTTAATCCACCAGTGGCCCGGTGCATTCGTCTGCGCCTCGCGACCGGAGGAGACACATAGGTGCGCGGGTTTGAGCCCCACCGTTGCACATAAGTATAGGGGTCCGTCTATGAAGCAATGCGAAAAGCAGTCCCGTAGACGTTAAATCTTGGCTGAGAGAGACCACTACAACGCGCCAGTCCACCAAGCTGAAAACACGGAGATTTTTTCACTAGATCTGGAGTGACGCCTGTGAAAGATTTTAGACTTGACACCCGTGCAGTTTCTCCCTCCATTCGAAAATTAAAAAAAATAGGGGATTCGTTTTGATTTACGCAAATTGGTGCCTAAAACCGTCAAGAGCTAGAAAAAAACGCGTTTTAGAGTTGTGCTTCGATGCACGCAATGCCTCTAAAAATGTTTAGAGATTGGTTGGTATTACATCGAAGTAATAAATATACTTTCAGAGATGAAAACTTCTATTGGCTGTTTCTCTCCATATATATATATATATATATATATATAAATGGAACGTGCGTCCTGAAGGAGAGTTCACGTACTACATGATGCAATTTCTGACAGGACACGGCGCTTTTCAGGCGTATCTGCATAGGATACAAAAGGCACCTTCGGCGTCCTGCCTCCACTGCCGGACGGGAGCCGATGACGACGCCTTCCACACTCTAGCCGTCTGTGAGGCACTGCAGGCGACTAGGGATAGGCTGGCAGATAAAGTGTTAAGGAGGCAATCCGAGGAGGCATGCAAGGATTCGCAAGCTACATATGCGGATTGGGTGAAAACCTGGAAAAGGGGAGATGACTGGCTTAAGGGGTACTGAGAGAGAAGGTTAATCTCAAAACAGAACGGCTTCGGCGACTTTCCGGACAGCAGGAAGACGACACTGCTTACAGAAGATCGGGTTCACATGTTAATGGGCAAAGCGTGTCTGATGAGGCGGGGTACCCGGGGGTGACCACGGCCGCTTGATCACCCGATTGGCACCCGCCACAGCTCCTGTCAGATCGTAGCATTATTAAATGGAGATTCGGGCTGACAGAGTGTGAAGCTTAAGGGGGGAGGTGTGTTTAGTGGGTATGGGTCTCGATGGAACAAGATCCAGCCGTCGGGGCTGAGCCCCACACAGGGCGGGTCGGCTCCCATGCTGCGCGCCAGTGCGTAAATGCATTCACCTCCCCCCCCAAAAAAATATATAGCCTATGACGTCGCTATTATGTGAAGGCCCGGACGCCCCAGCCAGAACGAGCCGTCTCGTTCAAACAGGTATACCAGGCATCAGATAAGCCACATTTGGGTCATTCTGATAAACGAAGGTAGCGAAGATTGCAAGAAAAGCGCCTTGTGTATATTTTCTTCGGCATAGCGGAAATCACGTGGATGCTGTTATTCAAGTTAGATCATTAAAGGCCGTAGTGATCCACAAAAGTTTAAAGTACTTTTACTTCAGAAAGTATGACACTAAACAGTATAGTCGAGCATGCTGTGCCAAAGAGAAGATACCTTCTGCAACAATGTTTAAAATAAGAAATAACCTATTAAATATCTACCTATTGTTAGTGCATTCTGCTTGATCCCGACCAATAGATGTAAAGCATTCTGATTATATCGTACATCTTAATATTGAGTAATTTCATAACGTATGGTATTTTATGCTGTCTGGAGACCACATTCCTGCATAATGTTGAACAGCACGCTCCGATAGTAAAAAGGAACGCCTGAATAATAAGATACACATATGAATAAGATGTCAAATAAAACCAATCCGCTAGCATATGTTTATTTAATGATAGGATATAAAGCGTACTATTACTGTCAGGCACATACTGCTACATTCATCGCACTACTCTTTGCTTTCGACTACGTCTTGGGCGCACTCGAATCGCCAAAACTTCTTCACCTCCATGCCCTTCTCCTGAAGCAGTTCGCCTACGCTCGTATCTGTATCGAACACAAATTCCTGCAAAAGTAGGCGACGCTCGTTGTCTCTACGTGACCTCTTTCGGGCCTCCTCAGCTGCGCTCTCAGCGTCATCCGAATCGGCCGACTGCTGCTCGGTGACAGTATCCGCGTCACGCTTCGTTTCATCGGCTTCGACCGCCTTATTAGCCTGTTCGGCCGCCTTATTAGCCTGTTCGGCCGCCTCATTGGCCTCTTCGGCCGCATTTAGCTCTTCGAGCATCTTCATTGTACCGACCGATGACGGTTTCATGCCAATGATGTGACGACAAATCCTCTCGGCAGTGTCGTCGTCTCCACCTAAAGCATTATGTACGAAAACACATATATATATATATATATATATATATTCAGGCAAGGGCTTGTACTGCATTCCAAATACATGCTTTATAGACATTCGTGTCAGTATATGTATGCAGACTTAATTCGAATACTTACAATCCACGTTTCTTTATAACACGTGTACTACTATTTTATTTTCTGAACATACTTACGTACACTCTAGATGAAGGTCTCTGTTTTCCAAAGTACCCTAAAGGCCATTTTAAACATATGTCTCCGTATGCCTTATTTGCATCTTCGTACATTCTAACTATATACAAAGCCTGTTAGCATCTTCTTTAGTATTTAACTGTGACAAAACAAAAAATATATGAAAGGTACGAATACATTACGGCGTGAACACGTCTGATCTCGTAAAAATAATGTTTGAATAAAACAGTTCATCTTCTGAATGCAGAGTTGGTGTATAGTATAGTAATAACAATCAGTAAGGTTATCATATTTCAATTAAGTAAAAAAAATAGTTCTCGCTTGCTTGGCTCATGCACAGCCTACTGATAATGTTCTAATGTTCCTGCAGGGCAGAAAATCGACGACTAATATTATTATGTTTTGGAAAAGAAGAA
Source organism: Dermanyssus gallinae (assembly GCA_003439945.1). NCBI lineage: Eukaryota > Metazoa > Arthropoda > Arachnida > Mesostigmata > Dermanyssidae > Dermanyssus > Dermanyssus gallinae. The sequence goes on from QVRM01001617.1 coordinate 49,432, forward strand.
CACAAAGTATTGCTGAGATAAAATGTATTGTTACGCATTTTGCTAAACGTATCTGCTTAATAGTATATTAGAAAGCAAAGGCTGACCATGGCTGAAACGGTTCTTCAACTGGTAAATTAGTTTAATACGGTGATAATTATAGAGATATCAAGAACAAAAATTGAAGGGGAATGTAATCACTAAACATTCTATTATATATATATATATATATATATATATATATATATATATATATATATAATGTTTGTATATAGGCATATGTATGCCGCAGAGTTTACGTACCTTTGTACAACAGGACAGCTCCATATTTTCCGAAAATATCGTCTGGATGACAGGCTGCAGCTATACGTTCGCCGTCGCCCGCAGCAACGACCAGCGAGTGCCGAAGGTTTAGTTTTTCACCCACCTGCGATTGCAAATCATTTTATATATATATATATATATAGACGGAGCATCACTACAGTAACTTACTTGGCACTTCTCAAACAACATTAAGAATGTATTTTTTTTAGACACATCTCTTAGTGAGTATACTTAGCCACAGCAAGCCAAGTAATTTCGTGTAACGAAGACTGCTCGGATCTGTGCATCCGTGTGTTGTATTATAGTTTACGTCACACAAAAGTTGCACCTAGTAACTGCAATCTGCTGTTTGTCGCGGCAGAATAGAAAAAAATACGTGATAGAAAAGTGAGAACATTGGGCACATATACAAAACGCATAATCATATGAAGCTGCTAGAAGGAAAGTGTAAGTTTCCTCCTTACAGGTCTGTCATTATACGCCGCATTTGGCTTAATGGAAATGTGACCAGCTGGCCGCATTTTTTGTAGGCTTTCCTATAAAAAATGTCTAAATCAAGAATCTTTAATTAAATAGTAGAATATATAGGACGCTGGACAAAATATTTTAAAATGTGTGGCAGCATTATCCGTAATTTTCAAGTAAAAAATTATATATATATATATATATACACAAGTACAGACACACAAATATATATATATATATATATATATATGAAGGCGAGCACTACCGAGTGTGCAAACGTATTGTAAATGATTAATAAATCATCACAATATGTTCTATATATATATATATATATATGCTTGCCTCTCTGCCAACAGGCAACTTCTTCATAAATTCAATTAAGAAATATCGTTGCCACAAACCTTAGCTACCAGTCTAGCTCGACTCTCTTCGACGCTCTGACCATCCATAATAAGCTGCGAAAGCTTCTCCCACGGCACAGTCTGCATTGTTGCTGGTGGTGCACTCTTTTGCACCTCTGAAAATGCGATATGGTCGTTAAGCTCAATTTATCATCCAAGCAACATTCAAGTGTACATACAGGGTGTAACTAAAATGCTTGATAATCGATATAGGGAATTGTAGAGCTCGTTAAAGCAAATATTTTTTTACATTGGAAATGTAATTCGGACAAAAACACCAGTGTCACAAATTGCTACAATTTGTGACACTGGTGTTTTTGTCCGACATATGAACACAAAATGTGCTAGACAATAAGTGCTCCTGTAAAGAATGTCGAGATTAAATGCATACATAAATGACTGTTCTCTACCGCCTCCGACGTGTCGCACTTAATGTCGGCATCCCGCCGAAAGATCGTAATTACTCCGCAACCACAGCTCGTATTGCCATATATTTGGTACCAAAATGATCATGAAATGTGCGTTTGCCTGATGTGAATATATATATATATATATATATATATATATATATATATATATTCACTTGTTCAGCTGGTTACTACCAATCAAGTTGGCAGCTGTTTGATAACGCCTACCTTGACAGAGAGTTTCGGACACCTTCTTAGCGAAGCCACGTAGTTCACTGTTGCGAGCGACGAAGTCCGTCTCGCAGTTAACTTCTGTGACAGCGACTAGGTTCGTGCCTTGACCGGCTAGCGCGAATACACCCTGCTGGGCGACCCGGGCTTCCGCTCGTTCCAGTTTCATCCATCCCTGCTTGAGCGACTCGGCTTCGAGCCAGGTAATGGCTTGTTTCACATCATTGTTCGTCTCCTGCAACGCCTGGATAAAATATGAATAATATGAGTAATAATAATAATAATAATAATTATTATTATTATTATAAACGCGCCTTTATTTGTCGCACTCCTGCTGTCTCACTGAAGTCATACCACAAATATTATTAGTAATTTAGGTTGGGGGCCACCAGGTTTTTAGTGGGTTTGAGAGTCCCACACTAGCCAGACCAACGGGTGTTGTGCTGTATTATGCAACCTTGTGTCACGAAAAAAAAAATCCAGCACCCTTAGTGCAATACCAATTATCAAATACTCCAACATGGCAGCATCATCGTGCAATGAATGATGACCTTCTCCTTCTGACCTGCCACCGATATACGCACGCACGCAGGCAGATAGATAGATAGATATACCCCGCGCGCAACCGGTACCTTTTTGCAGTGTTGGAACGAATGACCGGTAGCTTTTCGAAGCGACATGAGCGTCTGTTTGCTCACTTCGGTCAGTAGTAATCGTGATAGGAACACCATGTTGACGATGATGTTCGCTGTGCCGCAGATCGTTCACCACCTCCTGCAGATTCAACTCTTATTGATCGCAACAGCAGCACAGTGACAGAAACAGGCAATTTGACAAGACGCCTATTCGATATTCAGGTCTCATTCACGTTCTCACGGCGGGCTCACTGCGCGAATGAATGTTCTTCGGTGTTCTTTGCTTGTTTCTTTCTTATCGCGCACCTCGCTCATCGCCGATGGCTCACATGGATGAATCGAACCAACGAGAGGGAGCAGACGGCCGGTAGAACGAGCCGGCCAGGGCGAGCGGCAGTCCGTAGCAGCAGCAGCAACAGCCGCAGCACCAAGCAGACGACGCAGCGTCAACACGCCAGCCGTCTCTTCGTCGGCGAGGCGGTAAAGGCAGCGCTAGTGCAGGGGGGCCCCGCACAGATTCGAAGTTGCAAACAAAGGGGCCCAACTCCTGTCTTCTACTACTACTACTACTTGGTATTTGGACGACACAAATATGCAGCAGCATACTTAGACGTTACCCAAGAGGTACTGGATATTCGTTGCTAATTGGATACACTTGGTTTCCTTTTTGTTGTCGGTAACGAAATGAGTCTGGTGAGCTCCTGTTATCGGTAGCGCCTATACGCGTGCCGTATACATATATATATATATATATATATATATATATATATAGGATGCGAGCACTGCCGAGGGTGCAATATTATATATATATATATATATATATAATCCTAAAAATGAATGAGGCAATTAAGTAGAATAACTATTCCTGCGGAGATCTTGATGTCACTGCGGAACGAATCAACTGCTTGATATTAACATCTTTACCTTCATGGAGAAAGTGCCACCAAAACGTAAATGCTCTAGGAACAATTTTCAGAATTAGCCATAAAAATAGGCTCTTTGATGTAAACATAAGTCTTTGACTCAATTCAAATACTCAATAAACAACTTGTTTACCTGGAGAATGCTGCTGCAATAACTTCGTACAGAAGAAGTCTCCGGTTAAACTCCTGTTATTTCAAATAAAGCCGTATATATATATATATATATATATATATATATATATATATATATATATATATATATATATATATATATATATATACATATATATATATATATATATACATATATATATATATATATATATAACACCGAATAAAGGGTGGAAAAGGAGACTAGGTAGGCAATGACGCCCACGAGGCCGCCTTGTTGTGCGATTCTCTGGCTACACGCCAGGCGAACATATTATTGATTGTTTCAAGTCTTGCAATACATTTTGGTAAAAACATTATTTGACTTCTGCGATTGTTTATTGTCACATCGAAGAAACAGTCGATAAGATCAGCACTTGCAAGTTGCACTAGCGCACGCGTGTCGTTTTTCTTCAGTAAAATCGACAGCGATGGAAGGTTAACAGCATTCGGCTCGATATCACACCTTCTACAGAGTTTTTTTAGAAATCTTCTCTGAACACCTTCGATCATGGCTATGTGCTTGCTCAGGTGTGGGCTCCAGACGGGTGAGCAATATAAAAGTTTAGATAGCATCATTGCTTTATACAATGTATATATATATATATATATATATATATATTCATATATATATATATATACATATGTATATATATATATATATATATATATATATATTCATATATATATATATATATACATTGGAACATACAGGGACAGAAAAGTAACATAATGGAAAAGTAACATCCATTATGTTACTTTTCTGTCCCATCGAAATACAAATGTATCCAAATTCTAGCCTTGGAAGACACATTGCTGTATCGTAGAGCCTTCGAGTCGTAATAACAAATCAGACATGAATCGGTTTCTTTTTTTTGTTATCTAAATCACAAATGGCTTCCAAAGTATCCTAAAGACCCTGTTATGAATGAACAGTTGACGGGCACCAAAGTAAGATGAAACAACGCTAAGGCCGACTGAACGATCGAACGCGGGGCAGATGCGATACGTTCATGTACATCAACAGAAATGTCCAGATACACTCGACTATGGAAAAAGACTAATCTAAAAACTTGAGTATACGTATGAAGTAAACGTGAAGCGACCGTATAAGGCTGATCTCTTCCTGCGTCGTGGTCCAAGTGTCTAGAAACGAAGCAACATTTTGTTTGGTTGAAATCGATCGATAGGGTGTTACCGCTGTACCTTTCCAACCGTCAGCTTCTACAAGTCGATAGATATCTCGATCTATCCGATAATGGTCTATGGAAACGGTCAACATCGGTAAGCGCCTGTTACCGAACCGCGTCAGGCTCGGACGCTTTTGGCAGGCATATATGTGCTCTCTATATAGGTTTGAACCTCGATTCGGCCAGTTATGTCAATGGTAGTCGCAACTTGTGCAGACGCTTTGTCCTGATTAAACAGGATAATCTTTTTCTTCCAAGCTGGCCGTTTCTCAATGAGGTGCTGCGGGCGTTCAAAAGTCCTGCACAATATACATCTGTGATCGTTTTACTGCTCTCAAGATAGTCGACCAGAACTACTCCACGTTGGTCCTAAAAACGCGTAGGCATTTCCTTTCCGGCCGATGCCCTTGTTCGCACCCTCTTCGGAGGTACTTCATCAGGTGCACATCATTGGCTAGATGCTTCTTGGGTCTCCGGAGTGTAGTGATGCGCCCAACTTTTTACGACGGTTATGAATCTGCGTCAAAAAGTCCGACGGATTCTTTGACATCTTGGCTGAATTTCGCTGGTAGGCGGAAACACGTGCGTCTTTCTGCCCTTGATTAAACAAAACTGCATATTAATAATATGCAAGCGTTTCACCAGCTGGCAGTTCTACTTGCGGGAGGCCGTGGTAGGCCAATGGGTGGATTATTAATCTACTTATATAAACGTTTACCGCCGGCGCAGTGTGTGAGGAGAAACGATTTCTGTGTGGGCCTCTCGTCTATGAGGGTGAACATAGTCGTCTTCTACCTCCCCCCAACGATAAAGGAGAGGTGCTGCCCCAGTTGATGAAATACTTTGGTGTGAGAAATGCACGCGAAGACCACACGTATATAAGTTATAGCGGAAGCAGCACCATTGACCTACTGTTTCACAACCTTGTCCATGACGAAGTAAATTGCTTCGATTTTCTCGAGGTGGCTGCAAGAAGCAATTGCAAATATTCCCAATATTTAGGCAAAACAGCGAGGCGATCCACTTCTGGTTGCCACGAGGTATGTAGACTGTTTACTGTTGTACAGCGGTTGATAGCCTCGAAGTGAGCCGTGATATGGATACTTTTTGTGAACTGCTTGACAGAACCATGAGAATCGCAGTCAGGTGAAAGAGACTGGGCCAGAGGAGATCACGACAGTGGTTTTCTCAGGCTTGCTATCTCGCCCATTGTGAGGTGCTCGAGCTCTTTTGTATAATAGTATAACCATTCTAATCCACCCCTTTCCGATTTCATATTCCCGTTTACATCCATTAAACTAGTTTTTTGCGTACTTGCTGCCCGCCACTTAGTATTGTCTGTTCATGGTTTACTACTAAGCCCTATCTGTCTTGGCGCAAATTACACCCTCCTATCCCATTTTGTTTTTACTCTCATTGTTTTTTTGCCCACTCTATCTTTTTAATCGAGGAAGATGGCTTAGCGGCAAAAGCATTTGCCTTGCATTCGGGAGACCTGAGTTCGAACCGCAGACCGGCCACTCCTAAATTGGTTTTCATTGTTGCCAATTTAAAACAAGATGAATGCCGGAGTGGACTAAAAATCGACCATGATCGAAAAAAACAGGGAGCACAGATGTCTCAATAAAAAGAGACGGTGCATTATCATTAAATCCCTCATTAACTCATCGTTCGTTATTCAATGCCGTAGTTCTACTACACAGATTGAGTATGCATATAACATTGACACTTATACCGTTGTCAGCAGTTCTCGGCATGTTATTCGCGAGAGGCAGTGCAGTGATCTCTTCGCTAGGGCCAGGCAGGGAGACGCATGATACTTTGTACACGCCTGAAAGCACAATCGACAGATGCAATCCGTGTACTCCTCGTGGAAGCTCGTGTCTGAGCAGACCAGGTGAGGCCATAAACTATGTATCTGGGCCAGGTGAGGCCATGAACTATGGATCTGTATAGACGTGGCGATTGTCACATGAAAGACCAGACCAGAGGTTAGAGGCAGTAAAAATAGTCAGACTTGTTCAACTTTATTTTCCTATTCCAAAAAGAAGCTTTCAGGTGGTACTGTACGCCCCAGTATAAAGGAGCTGAAGCCCCACAAACCGGAAAGAGTTGATGTAGTGTCCACCACCCCCATGACTGGCCGGCGATCGTTACGAGTTCGCCATTCTCTCGATCAAGCAACACACGTCCTCTGTCTGGCTCGCAGCAACAACTAATGACTAATTTATTCTCATGCCTCCTTATATACTCACAGATTGCCCGCGCATTTAGTGACTTCCCGCGTCTTCGCTAGTAGGATGGCGGCATCTTCTATTTGGCGCCATATAGTTAGCTTGCTTCGGCATTGCCGCCAACCGAGGCTGTCTATGCCCGCGCTGCTTAACGGACATTGCTATCCTACATTCTCCCCCCTTCATAGACTTGCTTTGAATTCTATCCCGTCTTTACTCACGAACTCTCGTAAATGGCTTGGTGCGCGTCTAACCCGCCGTGGACGTCCTTCAGAGCGGGGCGCTGTCGTCTTCATGTTCATCATGTGGCGCACCCGGCGGCGGCTGGCCTTCGTATACTGACCCAGTCGCCGGGCACGACCGCACGAACCTGGTTCTGACTGCCGTTCTTCTTCCGTCTGCATGCTCCTTCGGTTCGTCCACTCGCGCTCGCTCATCTTCATGTGCATCCTCCGCCACCTCCAGGCATTCGCCGTTGGTCCAACGATCCCAGCGTTGCCGCTCCTCCTGCACATTCTGCCGCGTTCGTACACTTCCGGCCGAAATGGCCAAACTTGCCACATTTCTGGCTCTTCACTTGTTTTGCCGGGCACATTTTAGCCCCATACTCGTGACTTGTCCATCCGCACGCCTGGCATCCATCCGTTCCGTGTTCTCGCCCTGCCGTCAGCCTGGGTCCGCTTCGTTCCGCCGGCCCTCGTTCACCAACTCGTATCGTCCTGCAACCCATCATGGCCTCCGTGACGCACCTCTCCACGTCTAACGCGGCCGTCAGGGCCTGTTCAACTGCTCCGTACTTGGGGCTTTTCCATTCGGACCTGGCATCCACCCGCTCCGGGTTCTCGTTCTGCCGCCGGCCCTTGTCCGCTCCATTCCGCCGGCTTTTGTCCGCTCCATTCAGCCGGCCCTTCAATTTTCCGCTACTCGTCAACCATCCCGTGTAGTGTCCACCATCCCCATGACTGGCCGGCGATCGTTACGAGTTCGCTATTCTCTCGATCACGCAACACACGTCCTCTGTCTGGCTCGCAGCAACGACGATTGACTAATTTATTCTCATGCCTCCTTATATACTCACAGATTGCCCGCGCATTTAGTGACTTCCCGCGACTTCGCTAGTAGGATGGCGGCATCTTCTATTTGGCGCCATATAGTGAGCTTGCTTCGGCATTGCCGCCAACCGACGCTGTCTATGCCCGCGCTGCTTAACGGACATTGCTATCCTACATTCTCCCCCCTTCATAGACTTGCTTTGAATTCTATCCCATCTTTACTCACGAACTCTCTTAAATGGCTTAGTGCGCGTTTAACCCGCCGTGGACGTCCTTCAGAGCGGGGCGCTGTCGTCTTCATGTTCATCATGTGACGCATCCGGCGGCGGCTGGCCTCCGTATACTAACCCAGTCGCCGGGCACGACCGCACGAACCTGGTTCTAGCTGACGGAACCCTCTCATATTATAGATGTGCAGTTCCTCCCGCTGATAAGTCGCAATATCTACCGACGTAAGCATGTCAATTGACTCTAGGTCAATTGCTCTTCTTAGTCCCTCACAGTTTCAAAGAAGCAGGTAGTTACGGCGTTAACATCGCTAAATCTGTTCAGTCACTTGTGAAGTGCCCGACCGCCAGGCGCAATAAAGCTTTCCTTAGCCATTTTCTCGTAGGGAGAACCATCAGCCCAACGACGAAACAGGATACCTTTAGGTCAGAATTTACTCTTGCTGCACTTGCTGCGTAGTCACCGTCACCCAGCACTACACAGAACACGGCATCATTCTTTTGGGTCCGCATTTTAAATACCGCCCTCACCAAAATGCTCGTTTAGACGAGCCATGCGTGTAGGGTAACAGCTGACGTTCTGGCCTCTAGCCGTGCTACTCTTAGCGCTCTGAATCTGCCTGGCTTAGCATACACTTCTAGATCTCGCACTTCATCAGCTGCGCGGCATCTCTGCATTGTGCGATGACAAAACCGTCGCTGTCCTTCTCGTGTTTCCTCGCCTCTGTGATAGTCTCCGTTGGCGATGTTGTGGCCGGTGCCGTTTTGCCGAAGGAATAGATTGACTGCCAAAAACGTTTTATGTTGCGGCGGCCACTCCTTGAATTCATCAACTCTTTCCAGTATCTGGGGCTCCATTATACTGGGATGACTGCACTGCGCACATCATCGGTACAGTGCGCACAGCTCTAGTGTCTCTTTATGGAGAGATTGGCGACGTCAGGCGACTGTCCGTCCCGACGGCAGATGGGTCAACATTATATCAAAGCTGATGTATGGTCTTGACAGAGTATAGGAACACCCTGCTCGGGCAAATTTTGGCCTGCTTGAAAAGTGTTCCACAATGTACATGAAACGAGTACTTTGCCTGTCAATGCTGGTAAGGGGCCGCTTTGTATATTTAATGTCAGGCTGGTCACCGGCTGTTGAGATAATTCGATTGAGGTTGAAGGCGCCGCACACAGTACCATTGGAAAGCTTTATGTCAGAATTGGAAAATAAAGTTGACCGAGTCCGACGAGAGGTTGGAGAAATGGATATTTTCAGTGCCTCTCATTTCTGGTCTGGTCTTGCATGTGACAATCGCCACGTCTATACCAGATACATTTATGGCTATGTATACACGGGCCAATCGGTGGCGACTTTTATTGTTTAAGATTAGTTCAGGGAAGTGAAGAAAATTAGGTTCGGCAATTCTTATGGAGCCCACAAAGATATGAGCAGCAAACATGCATCAAGTTCTGTGCTAAAAACAAACTTATTTTTTCTTAATTGGTGGAAATGTTACGAACCACTTAAAGTGATCAAGCAGTGTCCCGAAACGTGGTACCGTCGATTTCAAGACGGACTTGAAACGACCGAAAAAGACCCCCGTTGGGGAAGGTCTTCGACGTCGATAAGAAAAGAAAACGTTGAAAAAGGGGAATATGGTTAAGACATCGAGACCAAAGCCCAATCCGTCCAGTGTTGCTTCCAAGGAAAGAGTGATCGTAGAAATCCAAACAGAGCAGATCCAACACCAAAATATTTGTTACTGTTTTTTTTTCGATTACCAGAGAATCGTCTTTAAGGAAAGTTTACCACTTGGTTCTGGAGTACATTTTTCTATATAATATATGTTCTATAAGAGCAAATATTTCCTTAGTAAACAGAAATATATATCTCTTCCTCTACACCGAATATTAAAGTTTAGGAATTGGGAAAAAACTCAAGAGAATACATTAGTAAAATAGGGCGGATGGGGCGATTTCTCGAACCCTAACTCGTGCAATTTAGATATTGCGACTCCTGAAGTCTTAGCCAGAACGTTGTCATGCTTGCACATGTGATTTTTTGTGCGCAATCACGATTTGGACTTTATCGGCGCACATTCAGTAGACGCTGTTCACTACTGCCTTGTGGATTGCGCCTAAGCATCGACAAAAACCGCTGCGAAATGCATTTTTCACCTGCGTTTTTGATCAATGATTAGCAGCAATTGCAGCACCCATAGTGCTCATAGCTTTTTAATTTCTAGTTTTTTTATTCTTCAATCTCCGCGGAATGTCAGAGATACCCTTTCCGGCGTAGTAACTTCAACTGGACGTCCGGGCATGCTTTATCTTGGGCTGATACCCGGGCATGTTAGAATTTACCTAACTAAACATAAACGGTTTTCAGGGCTAGTTCAGAATCTCCGTAAACTTCGTCCAACCCGGATTTAGTTTTTGCAGTGGTCTACTGTTTCAATTAAAATGCTTAATCACTGCTCGAAATCTGTCGTGCTCGCGTTTAACGTCTGGCACACGTAGACTAAGAATCGTTTTTACCTGAAACTTGGTATAAGATTGTGTGAAGATTGTTACGTTCTGGTAAGGCACTAAAAAGTTAATTGTGGCGCCATTTCGCGGAGGACAGAGCCGCACACGACGATGCGCACACCTTTTTTGGTCCTGCGTGGAATAAAGAAAATACGCGACACGTGTAGACCAACTCTACCGGAAGAGTACGCGGTAGTTGGGTGTTCAATAAAAAAGGGGAAATATAATTGAGGTGTTACCTTTTTGGCGAGACTGTTGCAAATAAGGGGTATCTACAGCATAGGGCTTGACAGGACTAGCCGGATAGGGCGAGTACGACCTGCGTACACAGAGTGCAGCAAATTGGGGTAACCTGGATAAGAGTGTAGTAAAGCCGGCCAGACCAAAGGGCTCGCCGTAGGATTCACCAAGACCAGAAACTTTTTGCTCGGACACGCCTTAGAGAGTATTTAAGAGCTCACTTAAATACTTTTAAGGAGCCTGCCGCATTGCAGGAGATCCACTTCGACGCAATACGGAAAAGCGCCCCTCCCAATCCTAGTGGTCAACTGATGTTAAGGAAACATGCCAGGCATACATATGTGCTAAACGAACACTTACCTTAAATGATATTAAAATAGTGTCTATAACCGAAACCTGGGGGGGGTTTGTATAATTATTCAAAACACGATGAAAGTTTGTGAACTAAGACTAGAGAGTGGCATCAAAGCTTTCGCTTTGGACGTATATTCCAAATATAGTTCCATCAGGGTTGCCTGTTATTATGCGACAAACGCCGGCACCCTTGCTGAACGCAAGAAACGCATAAAAACTGTATGTGACTCATTTGACTTAATTTGTGATACTAATGATGAAATAGATAACACATTCGCCACTGTAGGTAATGCTAAGAATCACTTCGCTACTCAATGTAATGACACTAACATAAATAATAATTTCTGTTAACTATCCAGTCACACCAATAGTAATAGTAATAGATATAGTAATGACAGTCATGCAACCAGTCACATTAATAGTAATGGTAACCTTAGTAGTGTTAGCCAATTAGCTACTAGTTCTACTAATAGTTGTATTGTCACTGATGAAAGAATCTTAGGTATCTCCGGTACCACAATGCCATTTCGTTTTCTATTTTATTTGATGCTGATTATCCTACGGTAGACGAGGGAGGTTATAATTTCTGGAAGGGGGACTATGAAATGATCAGCTGTAGGCTTGCTTGTATAAACTGGAGAAACTTGTTTTTAAATTGCGATACCGTTGACTGATAGCTTTGTATACCAGATACATTTACTAATTGAAGAGTTTGTACCTAAACGAAATGGCAAATCAAAAAATAATGCTATTTTACGTAAATATGTCACCAATCTAGAACGGTTGATTGACCAGGAGCCAAATGTGCAGTATGAAAAAAGTTGAGGAAGGTGACTAGAAGACTTCGTATAATGGAAGAAGCCAGTCTTGATTTAAAAAACACAAAGTCGTTTTTTAGATATGCAAATAAACGATTAAAAGGAAAAGAAAACATTGCGGCTTTAAATATAGATCAGACGGTCCTCGTAGACGACGCTTCTAAAGCAAATGCATTTAAGGACTTCTTCTCGTCGGTTTATGCTGCCCAAGAGAGTTCAGTTCCCGAAGGTGTTTCCAACGACGTGGTCTCGAGAGATAGCTGTCCATACTTGGAAATATCAGAATATAATATTCTTTCTAACATCAAACAAATACCCACTAAATGCAGCTTTACTCCTGATTTAATCCCACCCATATTTTTATAAAAATGTAGCGTCTGCGATAACTGAACCCATTTTCTTTATATTCAGTAGGTCCTATGAGGATGGCATTGTGCCAAAACGTTTTCGGCAATCAGTCGTAACCCCTGTACATAAGAAGGGTCTAAAGTCAAATGTAGATAATTACAGACCTGTAGCTCAATCATCTATCGCATGTATCATCTTTGAAAAACTGCTAGTGGACCATATTTTTACTTTTTTCAATCTAAATGCTTGCTGGGTGAGAACCAACATGGTTTTACTAAAGGCAAATCTCCGGCAACTCAACTCGTCGAAATGACTCAAGATTGGGCTGTTATGATAAACAATAGGCCTTTGTTACATTACAACTTTTATTGTATACATTTTGATTTCTCGAAGGCATTTGATCGAGTAAACCATGTAAAACTTGTACAAAAGCTTAGGTACTTGGATGTAGATACTCGCTCTATATCATGGATTGCTAGTTATCTTACCCGTAGAGAGTTCTGCGTTCGCGTAAACAATAGCTTTAGTGAGTCGGGCACGTGCCTCTCAGGCGTTCCTAAGGGATCAAGCCTTGGGCCACTTTTATTTTGCACATTTGTTTAAGGTCTTAAAAACGCTATTCCAGAGTCGATGACTTATAAGCTTTATGCTGATGATTTGAAGCTATACGGACCTTCCAACACCGCTAGCGAAATGCAAGTACTACAGAGTACGAGGCGGTTTCTAAGTGGTGTATGGATAATGAAATGCTTATATCAGTGCCGAAATGTGCTGTATTGTGTTTAAAAGAAGCCCATAACTACATGCTACATGGGGAGGCTATCCCTATTTTAAATTGTATTAGGGACCTAGGGGTTGCGGTGACACCGCAACTGGATTTTAGCACCCATATAAGTCATCCGATCATATATCTAATACCATATTTCGTTGTTTCATAATTAATGGTTACAATTTTTACATGAGGCTTTATAATAGTTTGGTTGTACCTAAGTTTATCTATTGCTGTAAGGTATGACGGCCTTACTAAGATAAACACATTGAAGCAATGAAAAGTGTACAGAAGAGATTCCTTCGTCGCGTCTCGTTAAGGTATAACATTGCCCAAAATTCTATTGTGATAAGCCCTATTCGGGAACTTCAGTCCATAGCGGATTATCACATGTTCAATTGTATCCTAAACTCGTCAAATAAGTCAAACTATTTTAGCATTCGGTTGAACAATCTTAGAAGCGGTAACACCATCTCGTCGAAACAAATTGCCAAGACAGATCGTGTAAATAACATGTTTTCGTGGCGGATGGCGAGGGCAATGAGAACTTGAAACGCTAACAGTGCAAATGTCGCCACACAAGTAAACTGACTATTGTATGTGTCTAGGTAACGGTTCTAAAATGTGAATATTGTCCCCCTTTGACAAAATAAAGGTGCATTTGAAGTGAATTTAATTACCCGCGCAAGCTTGTGGTTGGCCCGCTAACGCGGAAACGGTCAACACGAGCACATCCTCAATGCTGCACTTGCCTGCGAAGAAACCCTCCACTCCATAGAAGACCTACCGCAAAGCACGGGCGAACTTCCGCAAGTCTATCCGCACGACAAAACGCAAGTGCTGAAAGTTGCCCATAGACCAGTTCAGATAGACTGACCTCTAGGGGCTCCCCTACAAAGTTGTTAAGGGGAAACTGAAAACCACCCTTTCCTCTCTTGATCGGCAAGTGGTTCTTCGTCGAGGTTTAAAACTCCCCACACAACCTCCTCAACCCGACAACAAAAATCGATCCCACTAGCATCTCCCCCTAGACCGAAGAGGACATCCTTCTCGCCACCGAAAGTGTTGCTTCCGGTAAAGCCCTAGTCCCCGATGAAATTCTCTTATCAGTAGTTCGCATTCCATCTAAAGAGCATCCTAAGCTTATAAGCTGAAATTTGGAAAATAAAACACAATTTCTCTAGGCTAGCACCTTTTATTCGGAGTGGAAATTGCGCTCCTCAAGGTGATACGTCGTTATCGTTGAGGAGTGTACTCCTGACTCCTATAGGCCGATATGTCTAGTAGATACAATAGGAAAACTCTTCGAAAATATAATCCACACCCGCCACTCAGACACCATAGAAGCCACTGGAGGCCTTTCACCAAATTAGGATTCCTTTCGAATGGGCTACTCCACCCTCGACCTCATTGAGACCATCGCGGCGACTGCTGGCCGAGAGACCATGGCTTTTTACAGACCTGTTTTATTCTAATCATGTAGACTACTAGTTCGCGTCTTATCGTCCCAGTATCTGGTAACAAACCAGGGCACATTTTTTGTTACTGCCGGCGTTTTACAAGGCTCCATACTGGGCCCCACCCTGTAGATCTTAGTACACGATGACTATGTAATTTTTCCTTGACGACCTGCTCCCTGACGGCCTGCATCGAGACTCTGGCCTGTGCCGATGACTTAGTCCTTCTCGCAATGTCCCGCAAAAAGCCTATTCTGGAGAACGGTTCACCCTATAAACATTACCAAGACCGCGAAGTACCTCGGTGTCAATTTAGACACGGGCCTCACGGGAAAGGCCCACATTGAGGCTATTGCAAAAAAAAAGTAATGCGATCTCCATGGCATTGCGCCTAGATCTGCCCGGTCCGGGCGGCGCGGATTATAAGAAGCGCCTCCTTCTCTTATCCGCTGCCGAATCCACAGCCTCTGTCTGGATGGACATGGTGCTCCGACCTGGCGTAATCGACAAGCGGTCAGGTCGGTTCAGGGAT
This sequence comes from Dermanyssus gallinae, assembly GCA_003439945.1. Lineage (NCBI taxonomy): Eukaryota > Metazoa > Arthropoda > Arachnida > Mesostigmata > Dermanyssidae > Dermanyssus > Dermanyssus gallinae. The sequence continues at coordinate 64,687 of QVRM01001617.1, forward strand.
TGGTAGCCCTCATGGTCAGCCGGGCCTATCGAACAGTCAGCACGGAAGCACTGATTGTCATGGCCAGGTTGACCTTCTGGAATCTTCTTGCAGCCCAACGCATCACTCTCAGCCTGGATGACGATCTGGGCTACGAACGGGCTAAGAAAGCGTCGATGCAGTTATCGTCTGAGGAGTGGACGCAGCTGCCGAAAAGGACCACCAGCTGCTCCTAGATCCGCTATTTAGTGGAGGGCCTCAACACATAATACAGTGGACCGGGCACCTGCTCCCTCTCGCACTAGGCGATGCAGGCAATCACCGAGCACGGGTGATACGGGATATCCCCGACTTATATGCATAATATTGGTAAGTCCGACTCATACATGCATATATCCTCTGCATTCTGCAAACTCCCGACGATCTGTACCACACCGTCGTCGTCTGTCCTAGCTTTTTGATGCTTCGTGTGTTCATTTGTCTACCGACTCGCGGACGCAGATATAAGACCGATTGTTACATCGACGATGACTTCGGTTCAGACCTGGATGGAATGTGCAACATTTTTTGAACATTTAAGACCCAGATCGCCGCGCAGTCCCACACTACCCACGTGCGTCCAGACACTGCCATCTGCGCCGGGTGTGCATAAAGGATTTTTCCGGTAAAAAACGGACGAGGTTACAGCTTGTGTCCTACTTTAGAGGTTCGAGTTTGAGACCCGTGCTCTGGAATCTGGCTTACGACGGGGTGCTCGAGATCGGTAATCACCCCAATGGGACTGAGACGCTGGCGTATGTCGACGATCTCGCACTTACAGTTACGGTTAGGACCGAGACAGTTCTAGAAAGCGCCACTAATGAAGCCTTGACCCAGGTGGTTGGGTTTATATCCACTAAGACAAGTGGATAGAAATCCACTACTTTAAGCTCGCACCTGACAAGACAGAGGCGGTTTATCTAAGAGGCCAAAAGAAGACAGTACTCTGCCTAGAGCCAAGGGAGTTCCGGAAGCCCAAAGGAGACTGTTAGCGACAGTGGCAGAACTAACGGCGCTGTAGGCAGCCCCGATCTTGGCGGATATGGCACTGCGGACGGCAAGAAAAATAAAGGAGCATTAAGGTCGGCCCAACGAACGCTGACGATCAGGGTAAGCCGCGCATACCAGACGGTTTTGACCAAAGCCCTCCCGGTGCTAGCTAAGATGCTGCCATGGGACCTGCTCGCGGGCGAATGAAGTAAGCTTCCTAGACGGAATTTTGTATTTAACTATGGCTAGGAGAGCCGCCATCGCGACGTGGCAAGAGGAATGGGGCTTGGGGGTGGGAGGAATACGGGTTTAGTGGGTTTGTAAGTCCCACACAATTTACACTACCTGCTCGTGACATTCGGGGATGCCTCCAAAAAAAGGTGGTACGAGCTGGTCGAATGGGGCCTTCGTAGCAACAGGTTGATATCGGTACTTCTCAAAGCTCGGCTCTCGGATCTATTATTCTTTCTATCCTTCTGAATTTCATCTATTAAGGGTCGAGGTGCTAAACCTGGGCTCTGTTATAGATTCTGCTGATGACGCAACGCTACTGTTGGAAGTGAATCATCGGTAATTTCATACGGATTTGCACCAGTCTCTCCTAAACTTTGACAACATAATTAGCATTTTTAACAGATTCGGACTAGTTGTCAATGCTGATAAAACGAATTTCATAGTTTTCTTTCATCATCGAAACTACTGGTTTTATCTAAAAACCTGTTTACTCAGAAGAGCACGCCGCTACCTAGAGCTTGTTCCTCAGAAAAAACTTGAAGAAATATCCCAATATTGCTCTTAGAGCCATTTTTTCTAAGAAATAAAGGAATTCAGTCCGTGAGTTGTTCAATCGATTTAACCTACTCACGGCCGAAAAATGTACACGCTGCGGTTTCTATGTTAGCACATACAATTTTGCGAGGTATTGTATCTATAGAGACCCCAGCCGAACATCAACTAAGCGCGTAAAAACTTGCGCAATGCCCTCAAGAGTCCTCGAAGTCTAGTCAACACATGTCGCCTCGCTGAAACCTGTAATCGTAAAAACATTAGATCCTTCACAACGAATCACTTCTTCGCTCACGAAATAAACACAATTTTAATTACACAGTCTGATTCAAGTCAGTGATATAGGTATATCCTAAATTCGAAATTCGGTTGTGCTTTACATAAGGATAGCTACATATATCCACGTGGTTTTACCTATTGTTGCTATGTATTATGAAGATGCTGTACGAATGGACTACTACATTGTATTAGTGGATATTTGCGAGCCTGTTGCCCCATTTACTGTTTGGCGTAGTAACAAACTGCTGTATAGAAGTCCTCGTTATGATATCCACTGTAATTACCTATTGTGAAAAGTGCTTATACAAAGCACATTCGCCAAATGTTGTCAAGTGTGATTTTCGGCCTCGTTGATTGCTTCATCATTGTTCAAACATCTTTATTTGCCGATAACTTAGGCGTTGTAAAATTCAATTCCGTGAAATATTTTTTACTTATTTTAAATTGTATATATGTATGTTTGTATATATGTATATATATATATATACATATTTATATATTTTTTCGGCGCATTTATTTACATTCAATAACTCTTTATTGAGCTTGAAATTTCCATTATTACATAAATTCAAACAATTATAACTATTCAGGTAATTTTGCAGAAAAGGCTATCGCCCGTGTCTGCCCGATATATATATATATATATATATATATATAGGTTAGGTTTGTTCTAGAAACGTACTTTCCATGCAGTTCTCGAGTGGTATAAGGTTGTCAATTGACCTAGTAACTCGGCGGTGGGGAACCCGCATACGGTAGCGATGTCTTCATCATCAGCTTGATGCGAACGCTGGCGAGGCTGATGCTTACAATGATGACACAAATGGTGCCACCTATGGCACGAAGCCCCACATAGACAAACGAGGGCGTTCAATCCGCGCCCAGTGTTTCTGTCAGATGTTCGTGGTTGTGTGTCTGGCGTTGTAGCTATTGTTGCTGTAAGCTAGAACTGTGCAAGAGATATTAGCCGATGACGATGACGACAACGACGACGACGACGACGCTTTGCTGAAGTGTGTCGCGCGCCGGCTACGAGAGCCGAAGAATCAACCACATGTATGTATCAGCATTTATTTGTTCATTATCACCATGGTCGTCACAGCATCATCATCATCATTATCATCATCATCACCGCAAAACTTGACACACAGTTCGCCAAAAACAAAGTTATCTGTTCGATGTCAACGACGGCGGCCAAGAGACGCCAAGAAGTGGGCGACGAGAACGTCTTCCGAAGTCACATATATATACATATATATTGTGTGTGTGTGTCTATAGACACTTCTCTCACTCTTGTCCTGTATGTCGATGGCACTCGTTGGTACAAAAGGGTGCCTGTCACCTGCCGACGACCAGAGACGAAGTGGCCTGCCGTCAAAACCGTCGCTGCGTGTTTGATTGTCTAACTGGCTGACTTTGGTCGATCTCCGATAGGGTTGGTTTGTTGAAGGAAAACTTTGCCAAAACAATGCTGCTGTTGTTGCTGTTGTCGCTGCCGGCGCAGAGAAGTGCGCTTCTGCTGGCCACACTTCTCATAGGAGGTAAGTGCACCGCATTGTTGTCGTTGTTGTTGTTGTTGATGCTGTTCGGACTCTCGAACTCTGCTTGAAGCCGCCGACAACACCAACTAAAGTTTTCGGGCTGACCCTTAGCCAAGATTTAATGTCCACGGAACTGTTTTTCACATTGCTTCATAGACGGACCCCCATAAAGACAAATATGCAACGGGGGGCTCAAACCCGCGCACCTATCTGGTGTCTCCTCCGGCTGCGAGGCGTAGACCTAAGCCACCACGTCGCCGGGCTCGACCGACAACGCCAACTACAATTAGGACAATACCTACAACCCAAGAGAGACATTTAGATAAGAGTGCGTAGATAGAGACGTGCAGCGTTGGGCAGGTTAATTGGTTCTGGTGGTATGTATAACTATACTTTAGATATGCGACAGAATACGAGTGAGTCCATTATAGCATATTCTACAATTTCGATATTATCTTCATGGTTTGTTACAAGCATATATCTTGAACTACAAGTTGTTGAACATTTTATTGCGACGATGATTGCTACTGAGTGACTACTTTTCGGCGTGGTGCGCGAACCCATCGTCGACATAAAGTTTATGGCCAAATCTTATCTTATGGTTTTGCACCAAGCTAAAATCCTAGCCTCTATATGCGACTCCCCTCGGCACGCCCGTAAAGGTACATCAAGTAGGGGGAGATTTCCACACATAATCGAACCTACTTCTGGTTCAAAATCACGCCGATACGTTGCACGGGAAAAGCGATCAAACGAAATCGCAATGGCCAATCACCGTAATATTTTGACTGCTGGCAGTCGAAAAGTTGCCGTTTCCAATAACGGTAAAAGCGCGCTAAAATTCGAATTCTGAAAAGCTCATTCTAAGAACTTATTGAACTACCTGTATTATTTTCCCCACATATATTTTCGCACATAGCAATTGATTAATGAGAACATGTTCTTTGCTATACTTCAGAACTTTTCAAAACGAAGGAGTTCCAAACAAATTCGAACTCAGTTGCGCTAGTGTCGTTAATTAACTTTATACATTTAACTGAGCTGGGTTCCAGAGCAGTTTTTCAATCAGATTAGCCGAAAACAGCATTTAGACGAGCGTATGTTTTTCAAAAATCCAAAAAAAAAAAATAGTCAGATATCTGTTGATATCTGTTAGATGGCTACAGCTATAACTTAAGATCAAAGCATACTAAGTGAATAACGTACGCAGCATCCCGTTTATGTTGCAAAACCGCTTGACTCCAATCCTGTATAAATCCGGTGAGATGAAGGATCTGGTCAAGTAGTTTCAATTTGAATATTTTAATGAATGCTTTGCGGTTAACATGAAGGCGTGCATTGCTCTGCACTCTGAAAACCGAAGAGAAGAACATGTCTTCGTTGTTCAAGTTCATAAACAGTAGTAGTAAATTAAGAAGAATCTGGAGCTCGTCAGCTCACGCAACTCCTTCGGCTTGGCCAAACATATAGAATCACTTTCTCCGAATGATCTTGTCTGAAAATAAACAGTTAACTTTCTAGCGACAAGATAGATAGACAAAATAATACGAAAGGAATTCTGGTTGTTGTTGTAGTATGAGACGACGAGTATATGACGAGAATAGCCGCCACCAAAACCTAGCATTGATGTAAAACGCTATCCACAGCCTCCACAGATGGAATACGTCTGCCGACGTCACCGTCCATATAGCCCGTACTTTTCTCCACAATAGCAGGAACTATTGCATGTTAAAGCTGGACTTCTACCTCAATAAACGCGGTCTTCTGCAGAAAGAGGTCGACAGTCATACTCCGGTGCGTTATCCGATGCGACATAAAGTCTGCTCACGAACAACGCCACTTATGTTTGGCAAGGTGGCGAGATTCTTCTTTGTGCAGGGTGCCAACAGGGTGACGTAGCAGCGTCTCAGGGATTCAGTGTCCTGCTCCATAAACATGTCGAGCAGTCGGAGCGTGCTACTATCTCACATACATATGCATGGGGCACTGCGAGTAGGCGACATCTAGAGGAGTCGGTAATGTACTCATTAACCAGCGATCAAGAGACTATGCACAATTGACGTCTCTACGTTCCTGGGTGTGGCTGTAGGCCTGGAATCGTCAGGCGTTTGAGGACGAGACGTCCTGAGGTTGACGAGGGAGCTGGAACAAAGGCTGTTCGACTTCACAGCAGAGCCAAGACTACTTGGTTCGTGCGCCAACGTATGACACTTGACCTGCAGTAAGGAAATGTCATGATAGAGCTCACCTCTATCCTAACATTTACTTGCTGTGTCAAGCTGTGACAAACTGTGAATAGCGTCAGTGCAGAACAACATTAGTGCCACGCACGTTATTTTACTAATGTGCTTTAGTCTTCTGACCGCTATTAACACGATTATGACATCATTGTAACCATTGATGTTGACATCGTTTTTCCCGTCGTTGCCCTCATTATTTTTGCTCATACTGATGATTTTTTGTCGATTGTCCACGCTAACACCAGACCAAGGTACACTCGACCATAATCGTTCTGCTCGAATTTGCCGTTGTCATACGCGGATCCGCAATACGTTTCCCCACTTGCTACTCATTTGCATTACCGTTACCGCGACTATCTCAAAATTGTTATCTTTCGACGTGGTCTTCCACCGTTCCCCGTCACGACAGCTGTCCTCAATTGTAGACCTCCGCCACCGTTCAGTCAGCCTTTTACTATGATGGATAATCCACTCTGTATACCTATTTATGTCCATCCATTTTATCTACGTGTCTGATAGCGTTAGCATCCGTAAACTTGCTAAACTCAACGCTCAATTTGGCTAGGTCAAACCGACCCGAACCACTAGATAACGCGGGTCACACACACGAGCCATTGACGAGCTTAGCGTTGCTCGATCGAAAAAAAAAACTCAAGCTTACATTGATTTGCCTTTACGGTATGCTCCAACTCCCCCCGATAACACTGTGAGATTGTCGAAATCGATCAAGCGGGAAAGGGCTCAGTCGATATAAGCTTCGATATGCTGCTTTGCTATTGTTTGCTCGAAAAAAAATCCACCCCATGACCCCTCAAAGTAGTCATAATTCACACAGACGGTTAATCTTTAAAACAGATTGCACTACGCGACAATGTACCCGCATCCACAGCAAAGCTACACACTACATTAAAGCTATCACCCAATTGACAGTTTGGTGGCTCCAAGATGGCAACCACAGCAGTCGGTGAAACAGAACTCCTACATTCGGCCCAGAGGCGCTTCGGCACTGACAATGAGACTCTTTTTGATGATTTCATTTATTACTAACAGTATAAGGGGTATCCTTACTAGAAGGAAAGAAACCTTACATTTCTCTCTCTCTCTTTCTATATATATATATATATATATATATAGTATGTGTGATAATTATTGTCCAAAGGATACGAATGGGCTTCAAACAAAGTACCACATGCCTCTTTATTTGTTAAAAAATATAAAAATGGTATATTTATAACTATATTAAATTATTAGTATTTATAATCATTCAGTTATTACAATTGTGAGGTATGCACGTTTAAACCAGATTCATCATGCTCTGGTATTATTATTAGAGCTTTGTAATTTGAGCAAGTTGCAAACGTCTATTAGACATGTATCGTTCGCTGGTTCAGCCCATAGTGCTCGCAATGAATGCTACACCCTTGACATTTCTTGATTCCTTAAATACGTTTCGATAAATCTTCGTATTGTGTTGAGTTTAGCATAGGACACATTATTTTTTTTTATATTTGTCGTGTAGACGCTAGTGAACTGAAGTCTACATGGTAGCGTTCTCCATATTCGACCGAGCCTCATATTCGATCCAAACAGAGATTTAAAAATGTATTTACATCGAACTGAGTACGGCAGCGCTGTTTTAAACGTTTTTTGTTATAAATATCATTCCGTTTGTGCGCTACAGACAGATATGTGGCTTTTAGTCGCCTTACAATTTCACTTAATTTAAGGACTAAAAGAATGCATTTTTTACATAGTTTGAGGGCAAGTGTCGTTTCCTTGATCTGCTATTAGATTATCTATTAGAGTCGTAAAAATGTCTTATGATAGGAAGCAGGCGATTTAGACGTTTTGTCAGGGTGTTTATATATATATATATATATATATACATATATATATATATATATATATATATATATATATATATATATGTATATATATATATATATATATATATATATATATATATATATATATATATACAGGGTGTTGCAGAAATTTTTCATAATAGAATATACAAATTGTAGAGTTCGTTAAAGCAAATATTTTTTCCAATGGAACATGGTCTCTGAGAAGTCTTGTTTCGGAGTGAGAGCGAAATTACTACAATTTGTGACACTAGTGTTTTTGCCCGACATAGGAGCATAACATGTGCTGTTGCGAGACAACCAGTCCTCCTATACAGAAACTAAACACACTGTCGGGTTCGTGAGAAAATTCTGATTCTTCCGAAGAATATACAAGACCGGTCAGAATATGCGACACGGTCGTTTAGAAAAGAATTCGTCAAAAATGAAGTTTTTTATTAGCTTTCACGCCAAATACTTCAGAATCATAACCCTACGACCACCCACGTGTTCAAAGCTAACATATTTAGCAAATGCGCATTTCATGATGATCATTTTGGTACCAAACTTACGGCAATGCGAGCTGTGGTTGCAGAGTAATTACGATTTTTCGGTGGGATGTCCAGATTAAGTGCATGAAAAATGACTGTGTGGCGACGTTCACTACCGCCGACGTGTCGCGCGACAGCCGCAGCGCGTCATTTTCATGCACTTAATCTCGACATGTTCGCCGAAAAATCGTAATTACTCTGCAACCACAGCTCGCATTGCCGTAAGTTTGGTACCAAAATGATCATCATGAAATGCGCATTTGCTAAATATGTTAGCTTTGAACACGTGGGTGGTCGTAGGGTTATGATTCTGAAGTATTTGGCGTGAAAGCTAATAAAAAACTTCATTTTTGACGAATTCTTTTCTAAACGACCGTGTCGCATATTCTGACCGGTCTTGTATATTCTTCGGAAGAATCAGAATTTTCTCACGAACCCGACAGTGTGTTTAGTTTCTGTATAGGAGGACTGGTTGTCTCGCAACAGCACATGTTATGCTCCTATGTCGGGCAAAAACACTAGTGTCACAAATTGTAGTAATTTCGCTCTCACTCCGAAACAAGACTTCTCAGAGACCATGTTCCATTGGAAAAAATATTTGCTTTAACGAACTCTACAATTTGTATATACTATTATGAAAAATTTCTGCAACACCCTGTATATATATATATATATATATATATATGTATATATATATATATATATATATATATATATATATATATATATGTATATATATATATATATATATATATATATATATATATATATATATATATATAGTGTATTAACCAATGTTTAAAAATAACACGATCAAAATACTTATTAAAAGAGAATAACACTTTTATGCCACCCTTATGCCACACACAATCTCTGTACAGTCGTATACCCTGTGGATGGCTTATTAGGAAATGGAAAGTTTCATTTGGAATCTTCTTAAGCACACGCGTCACGTTCTACTTTCTGTCTGAAGCCTAGCTGACAAGACGACCTTTCATGTTGGATTTTAGGTCTGTGAACAAGATAGCCAAAATATGCTTTACAGTAATGACGTCGACACATCGCACGCGACAGACGCAAACCGTACAGGCAAATGAGCCGTTAAACTTAGACGCATTGTCTTCGACGCATAGTATGTATTGCACTCTTTGTTAAACGGCGGCTTTTATTAATCCAATAGAAACGATTTCAGGAACTCTAAGCATGAGTCTACTGAAGGCAAAGTCGACTGAATCGCCAGAGAGTGCGGAGGCCAGCGACGCGACGTCCGAAGCTGCCGGAGAAGCTACAACGTCTGCAACGCCAACCAACGGACCCAAGGATGCCTGTATCGAGCATGGCTTCGTAAGTACAACTGTGCAATACGACCGGCAGTGGTCCCTCATCACAGACAGCAGAATCATGCTTGAATAATTTTTTGTTTTGTTTAGTTGTTCCGTAAGGCTAATGCCCGTGTACCGTTTTTCATCTCATGGCTGATTTTAATCGACTCCGACATTTACCTTGTCTACTTTGGATACCATAAAAACCAATTTAAGAGTGGCCGCTCTGGGCCTCGAACCCAGGCCTCCCGAATGCAAGACAAAGGCTTTTGCCACTAAGCCATCTTGCTCGATGTATATATATATATATATATATATATATATATATATAGATATATATATATATATATATATACGGCAACAACGTAGAAGTGCTGTTACGCATTGCATTGTCCCTCGTGGACAGCCACCCCTTCGCTCCTCACTGACGAAGCAAGCATACTCGTTATCTTTTCTACGTACACAATATATTTGTTAAGGAACCGTGGCAGCAGAACTGTTTTGGAAACATTCAATTTCATTTAAATTGTGTTACGCTCGTTGCACATCACACATAACTCTAAAGGTGCAAATAGAGCACACTTGTTTGACAAAAATAAAATTAATTCTTTATTGAGTCCTAATAGGTGGCTTCAGTAAGATCACTGGTGCCCACTCATTATTTAATTGCTACAAGGGCGGTTATTATTTTTCTATTCAGTTCATTCCTTAATTGTTCTCAAAGGGTAGATAATTGTTTACATGGTTATTCACAAAAATCATGTATTTAATATATACAATGCACACTCTAAGAGGCATAGAGAACAATTTACTATATAATAGGGCGCGTGCCATTGCTTGGTAACAGTACAGTTTATAATAATATATCACTAGAGCATGATCTTTAACATTCTCGCGCCACGAAAGCATGTTGTTGATTCGGTCAGATCGCGCAACTACTTTTTACGACACAAGTGACATTAAACGATTATGAATTATAATAGGTGCTTACTTGATTTTGCGTCGAAAGATAGACTATGGACTGTCTGTTTTTAATCAAAATACGTATTTCTTTACTTTTTGTTGTTGCTGTTCTTAGCAGCATCCGTTCTAGCATCCACCCTGTCTGCATTGACATCCTTAAGAAACAATTTAGAGTTGATAACAAGCGCCACTAGAGTACACAGTGCGTGACAGCTATAAGCGTTTGCACCCCCCGAACACACAGTGATCAAAGTCTGCTGTTCAGGCACATAACACCGGCAGCTAAGTAAAGAGAATGGTTATCCAGATAACCCAGCGCCATGCAGTAAGAAGAAAAATACGGGTGGATCTATGCCACACACCCACCGGCCTAGTAATGCAGAGCTAGGCCCGGTTGGTGTAATGATTTTACTGGAATGGAGACACCCTGTGGCCTAGCGCGCGCCATCTCGAAAGCTATTGTAGTTTCAAAGATCTCCGAGGCACTCTCCGCGACGTGTGGAGAAGCGGCACTGTAGCGAATAGCTCACTCATCGCCGCGAACTTGATAGTTAGAACAAGATAGCGGCAAGCTGGTGCGATTCCAGGATGGGCAGCCCTACGTCACCTATCTACAGGAGTTTTCGGCTGTTCGTTCACCTGGTGCACCGCTAGACCGCTAGAGTCGTTGACCTCCCTCGTTTCTTAACTACTGTACACCCTATCGTCTCGCCTAGACAGGTAGGCGTACGGTGTAATCTCATTCTAGGCGGGGTTGTATATAGTGATAGTGTGTTTCGAGACTGATTTGCATTTACAAGCACATATATATATATATATATATATAGACCGCCGATCCGTCTGGCACTCTCTCTCGTGAAACTTGCGCATTCCTGCAAGTCCTGCAAGCAAAACCGGCAGCGGCAGTTGTCCTCCGCCTGGAAATCCACAAGTGGAACATACCAGGTGGCGGTAACCGTGCAAAATGTACCTCGTATACACATGACGACTAGTGCATGCCACTGCGTCCCACAGCTTCCTGGTTTTTCAGCAAAAAATGCTTGAAAGACTCAGTGACTCGTGACTTGAGCCAGGCCCGCGGTCTATTAGCAGGTACACGAATCGTCGCCATGCTGAACGTGACAGAGAAAGGATCCGTGTCATGCATACTGACAAACATCTCTCTAGTTGTGCAAAGTTTTGCTAGAAAAGCTGAAAGATATCCCCAGACTCTACCATGGCTATAAGTCAACATTGCTCAATTTTAAGTTCAAACAGAGAAGTAAGACCCAAGAGCAGTTATTGAATATTTCTCACGTTCGTGTACACTGATGCGATTACTCCCCGAAACCTCTCCGCGATATGCTGTGGAACAGTCGTTCCCATATAGTGGAGCCTTTGACCTTAATTTGGAAAGGAGTTAGGAAACTCCAGCGGTTGGCCACTACAGATTATTTTATCTGCCGCAGTCAATCGACCTTCTTGGCAAAACTTTATCGATTTCATCTTCCGTGAATTAACTTATGGTCCTTTACAGTTTAGGCAAGCTTTAGTGTCGCAATACATCGGATAGCCCAGAGCTCGCAATGCACAACCACGAGGTCATCCCCATACATTGTCACAGCTGCGTTTCAAAATTCCTCCCGTACATATGCTGGCTAGGTTAGCGACAAGTAGGGTGAATGCAAGGCAGCTGAGTGGGTTTTCGCTCCGGATCCCCACATTTTACCTCAGCTGTATAGTTTTGCCGCCTCACATGCCCTCCTCAAGGTAGGCCTCAGCCAAGAATCTGGAGAGCACTCTAGGAATAGAGCCACCCACTCCTGCTTGTCGAGACAAATCAGTCAGTAGATGACGGGGGACTTTATCGAAAGCTTTTACACATTTCATGAAGGATACATATAGGTAACCTTAGGGTTTTGTCGATCTCACACTGGAGTACGGCTGTTGCTCTGCATCCGAATTGCTCCGGTAGAACAGCCTCGTCTACAGTTAGAGACACTCCCTCTATGACGATCTTTTTTAGAGTGCATTCCGACGCGATATACATACCCGCATACAGATTTGGAATCATCATCGCTATTTCCCTTAAAAATAGGTGTGAGTCTCGCGTTCTGCCAGACATAGGGCAAGGGACCTTCTCTGAGTATCTGTGTAGATAGATAAGGAAGATGGCCTGTCTCTGAAGGTCTATGAGCCTATCGCCCTTTCCGTCGATGGCGCTACGATCTATACGACAATTAAAGTCGTCGCATGCCAATGTGGGTTACTGTAGGTAGAGGCCTGCTAAACCTGCCTGCAGTAACCGCATGGGCCACTTCTCCACGTTTTCCTAATCAATAGCCGTCCATGGGCGACCTTGTTGGCGGTTTGCGTTCATCATCATCATCATCAACAGCAGTGACGTCACACGCCGCTAGCCGCTGATGTTGATACTGGCACTGTGGCTTTAGCTTTAGTACCTTTTTGGGCTTTCGCGCCCGGCCAGAGCAGTTTTGTGCTTTCGTCGAGCTGTCGCTTATCTCGGCGGAACGTCGAGAGACGTCGTCAAGCTGAGAGAGAGCGGCCATCTCCAGCTCTGCCTCGAGAACAGCACTGGCGGCGGTAAGCCGACCAGCGCGTAGCAAACAGTGTAAATCTCATTGGCACCAGGGGCAGTCTCAACCGGTGGACATCCTGGCCAGGGCGTAAATTAATTTTAATTTATTAAATCAACCTCAATTGGGGCTCGGCATGCTTATACATGACAAATGAGCAGACACAAGCAAATCGACTCCGACAAAACGAGCATTGGTCCCCACTTACACGAGTTCTTTATTGTGGAGCTGCATACGAGACACTGTGTGCTGCTATATATAAATATATTTTTATATATATTGAGAAGATACTTTGAGAAGAGAAGAAACATGAATTCAAATGTTATCCCGCAGTACTAACTCGTCAGTAAACCGATATATATATATATATATATATATATATATATATATATATATATATATATATATATATATATATATAATATAAATATATAAATATATAAATATATAAATATAATATATATATATATATATATATATATATATATATATTTATATATATTTGAGAAAGAGAAATAACGTGAATCTAAACGTTGTCCCGGCTACAAATGGCAGCACCTACAGTACTAGCCCTTCAGTAAACTATTACAAATATATATATATATATATATATATATATATATTTATATATATTATATTTATATATATTTATATATATATATATATATATATATATATATATATATATATATATATATATATATATTATATATATATATATATATATATATATATATATATATATATATATATATATATATTTGTAATAGTTTACTGAAGGGCTAGTACTGTAGGTGCTGCCATTTGTAGCCGGGACAACGTTTAGATTCACGTTATTTCTCTTTCTCAAAATATATTTGGCCTCGTTATTTTGACAAAATATTTTTCAAGCGTAATCAAGATGCTTTGAAAACGTAACTGCTGTGTTAGCACAACCCATATAGCTGCCAAATGCATTTAATTTGCTTTATCTTTGTAACAACAATTTAAAATAATACTACTAGCCGATTCCATGGTATATTCTGTGTTATAAACAGGTATGCTTACCTCTATCATTAGTTTTATTAAAAATCGGAGATAACTTTGACTTGACACCCAGAGGGTGCCTGTTTTTTTCGATTCGTTGTATGTACTGTTGTTGTTTTTGCTGTGACAATTTCAGACGGCCAAGGCAACTGCACTACACTCTGGCTTAAGCTGTCGTGTTCAGTGCATCGAAGGTCTACATTACGCATTGGTCGCGATGCCCGATGGAGCCAAATGTGGTCTTGGTCTGGTGAGTGTCACTCAGATCATTTTAATACAATATATTAGACACAACGGATAGCGTGTGTTTTCTTTCGCATATATGCTTAACCTAGGAAGAGTGTATTTACGTATTCACATATTGCATATGTTCGTTATAACGTTTGGTTTGCACAGTGCTTGTCTTATTATTAAATAGGCATATGCATTGTTAAGTCTAATACTTGGTAGTCTACTAATCTGCAACAAATTGCATTACGGGAGCATAACTTTGCTATCGTCTCTTCTTTATGTTGCGTTTGTTTTTGTCTTGAAAGATGCAAAACTCTACACACATAGTTGTGTCTAGTGTTAAAGATATTTGATGAGTGATTTCGCCGTTGTAGGAGCTGTGACAGAGCTGTTGTGCATGCATGCATTATACAATTAATTATTCACATATAAATAGGCATTATCGCCGTCAGCGCCCTCACGCTGACGAAGTCACGCCATTGAGGCGCGTTGTACTACGATGTTATTGTGGCGAAGACTAGTTAGGCACAGAGTCGTAGTGGTCTCAATGTACGCCTGAATGTACCTACCGCGCGCACGTGTATCCCAAACTTTTGTTTAGCCCATATCTAGGCTAAACAAATCCTAGCTGGCTGACGAGTGCAGTTCGCCGCCGGCGACGCCGAGTGACGCTATATGATGACAATGGAGACTCATGTCATCAGCTTGTAGCGAGCGATACGACCGCCCGCCTTCCAGCGGGGCATCTACCATATCCTCATTGCAGTCGATGGTGGTGGTGTTGTTGGTGTTGTTGTTGCTGCTGTTCCTGTTGCTATTGTTGTTGCTGCATTTTTTTTAGCGACGCCACGTGTATGATACGGTACGACGTGAAATCGTCTTCGTCAACGTGTTGGCCACTGCCGCAGCCGCCACCGCCATGGGCTCCCCTTTGTTGAAGGGGAACTTCACGAGGGCGCGAAATGCCATGGCGGCACTTGACATCTTTTACGCAGCTTTGTCCATCCAAATCAAGTCAAATACGAGTCTGCTTGCCTCTTGATGAATCGTTAAAGGCGGCCGACATAAGCACGGCTGTGAAGTCCATCCGTTCGGTAGTACGATAGTTATCTAGTACCGCGCAGTACATTAGCTGCGGTGTTAGTAGGAGTATTATGCTGAAAGAGAACGGGGACGTTACACACGACAGTGTGCGGAATGTGCGGTATTCGCTATGCGTTTCCTTAGACCAGGCTGGCGTTTCTTGGCGCCTGTATTTACAGCAGTTGAAGTTCCGTTTGGATATCCTATTCTGTTGTCATTTCTATCCTATATCCCTGTTCGTAGCTTCATTGTGAGATCCGAACTCATTCAGATCAAATTCCGAATCGGATCTAAGTCGGCCGGCCTCATGAACGTGTTCTCCCGTGCATCAAACAGATAGTGGAAATATATTGTAGTTGAGTTGTTAGAAGCGTTAGGTTCTCTCTCTGCCTAAGACATCATGTAGATTTTTTGGTCATCGGGTTAGTCCAATAACTACGCGGCTTTGGCTAACCGTTACTACTGCACTGCACATCTGTCAGGATTTTACATCATTTTGTTGCGCTGTTTCACTATAAACTAGTACTGGTCTCCTAGCGGAGGTAACGGAGTTAAGGTGGTTATGGGGTTCCTACGAATACCCCAGCGTCGTTGTGACTCTTCGGAGAGCGTGCCCAATCCGTGACGTGTCTGCTGTCTATCTACAGCACGCGACTCTGCATTTCTTGACAGAAGCTATTGCTAGCTAAATCCTCGAAGGAGGTCTGACATTTATCAAGGCGTCATCCGACCATTTTTAGCCGGTCAGCATAGATCACCACGAAGACGGGGATTTGCGCTGCGTACTTAGACGGTCATCAGACTTATTTATGCCAAAAGAGTCTCTAACTCTTTCGCCCCGCTGTTTGCTGTTGCACCTGTTTTTGTTGTGCATCACTGTTGTTACTGTTGTTGTGTTGGCCGGGCAAAAAGCCATTACTTTCACTGTGACCCGATTACTCGTAACTGTCTATTCTTAATTATTTAATATTATTAATTGGATGGAGTTTTCTCTTAAGTGAAACGCCATTTCAGTGGATATCCGTATCCACGCAAATCATACACAAACGGAAACGCACAATCGATTTCAGCAGTCGAACGCTGCTCGGACGCCTTGTTGTTTTTGTTTGACTTGTCCACCTGCGATCTGTTCTCAGAGAGCCGTCTGCTGTTTGAGTAGAAACTAGTAAGTCGAACTGACTAACAATCGCCAAATTATCGATCCCCTATCATTCTAACGTAACCCATATATATATATATATATATATATATATATATATATATATATATATATATGTGTGTGTGTGAGTACACTCGCCAGTAAGGTCGCGTGTAAGTGTGATTTGTTTCTGGCGGCAAACGAAGGTAAAAGCGGCCATTGTAATGCAAGGTGGCTTCTTCTGGTTATTTATCGCAGTTATATATTTAGCTCAAAATAATTGTCATAAGATCAGAAATGTAAATGTTCACCTAAGACTTTGATAATATTAATTATCATCATTTTGTAACGCCGATTCTCAACTGGCGAGGGAATCCGTAAAGTATATATATATATATATATATAAAGGTACCAACGATTTGACTTGCCCTTTAATATGTGTTTTTGTTGAAACAACGGCGTCGATACATCTGTGGGGCGTTGATTCGTGTTTGTCGCATACACACACACACACGCCTCTTTATGTGTTGTTGTTGTTGTTGTCAAATGCGTCACATAGCGTCATCATGTGACCGAATTCTACACTACTAGTTTGTGTGGCTTTTCACTTGTAATGCCGTGGCCGTGGTTGTTGTCATTGCAATGGCGCAGTGGCGGCGCCGCTCATGCCCGTATTGTTTGCTGTTGCTACGCAACATGCAGCCAAAAATCTGGTCTACCACGATTATGAGGTATGACTTAATTGATACTTTCCTTCGACCACTGCGAAGCGAGTTCGAATCGGAGACATCGAGCTCCGAGTTGGCTGCCGCCCACCTACAACGTAAGGTAAAACAGCAGCAAAATAGAAAAAAATCATGTTCGTGAGAAAGACAACAAGTTACGATGTAAAATTTGCTATGAAAATGTGGAAATGTTTAGTGTTGATTTGCAGTTATCCCATACTATAATATCTATCATGATCGGTCGATTTGGGACAGTTATGCATACATATAAGGGTATGTATATAGAGATTAGATTCTCAGCGCATTGTATCAAAATATACGTATATGACCTTTCGACGGTGGCCACTGTAGTGGAGAAGACCTGCGACAGTGATTCCATACGTCGATGGCCGGACCCCGAGGCAATATATATATATATATATTTATATATATATATATATATATATATATATATACACATCTCATTTGTTGGTGGGTGATTACATGCACCCAAATGTTAGAGTTTTTTTGTTGCTGTCGTTGATATAGCGTAAAAAGACACGATTTTATTGACAAACCCTTTGTCCGAGTTAGACATACTAGTGGCAGTAGCAAGGAAAGAGTGGGGTAAACATTTAGGTCGCTAGTCGGCCAACTAATTAACCGCTTACTAAAAAACTTACTAAGATGAATGGACAGACGGAGGTTGGAGGGCGGCTTCGCGATTGCGGCTGAGAACAACAACAGGCTATTTCTGCCGTCGAATTCAATGCGCTTTTCCAACGACTACATTCTTGACAATAGGTTTGAGGTCAATCGATTACGACGGCTAAGCAGTATCGATCTATGTTGGCTGTTATTTTTGTTATTTTTACTGCTGCACTAGTGTCAATGCTATCATTATTAAGAAGAAAACGCGATTTTCTTCTTGAATTTGGACCGTTTCACTATTGGGATGCGTGCAATAGTTACTGGCCTTTTAATACTGTATAATATATATATATATATAGATATATATATATATATATATATATATATATATATATATATATATATATATATATATATATATATATATATATATACATAAATATATATATATACATATATATATATATATATATATATATATATATATATATATATCCCCTTCATAAAGGCCAGCTTAGTGAAACAAAAATAAATCAAACAAACAGCGTGATTCTTCGGCCAAACATCGTATTGGATGAAGCAGAATGTACGTTTTGCTCTCGGGGTGCATCTGCCAGGCGTCTCTGTCTGTCTTCGTGTGAACTGCCCCAGTCGTATGAGTTTTGGCTAGCCAAAAAAACGACAAATGTAAAGTAAATGTAGAGAAATAGGTGGATTTGCAGAAGTCACAGCACGACGTGCACGACGACTTACTGTTGTTGTCACTCAGACAATATTAACGCGCCGGTGAGGAAGGAGAAAGGCACCCCACGCGACGAAAGCTGGATACAGCCGCAATTTTTGCTGCTTCGCATTTACCCCGCTGCTGCTGCTGTTGCTACGATTGATGCTGTTGTTGTTTTGTTGTTGTCGTTGTTGTTGTTGATGGCATTGTTGTTGTTGTTGTTGTTGTCGCTGTGCAACCGGTTTGACGGCTGATTGACTGCTTGGCTGTTTACGTGGTTCGTATATGATCTATCGATTGATCGACGACACATTCGCTCATATGATGTCACTCTACTGGCGGCGTCTTGTCATTGTTGTTGTTGTTGTTGCTGTTCGTTTTGTCATTGTTTTTGTTGTTGCTACTGCTACTGCTGCTGATAACGGGGCTGTTGCTGCCGCTGTAGCCCCGCTGCTGTTGTTGTTGTTGTTGTTGCGCATCCGTAATGTTGGCCAGTCATTCTTTTTCTTTCGCTTTGCCACCCTCTCTCTCTCTCTCTCACTCTGCGCCAGCTCCTTCTGCTGTGATTTGTGATCAATTCAGAATGGGTTTGCCCACCGGATTCTTCTAGCAAGTTGCAAATCGTCGCCTATTGAACTCAGTAGTAATAGCAAGTAGTAGGATTAGCACTTGCGGCGGCTTCTGAGCATACTTAAAACATGGCCACCAGTCGTACAAAACCTAGACAAGTGATAACTACGGCGGAGTTCACTCACGGCATTGAGCCGGAAAGACGCCCGCTCCGCCGACTGGGGGCCTCCTTTCGGTCGGAAGGGAAACGATCATACGCGCTAACTATGGTGGTGACCGCTCGCTTAATCAGTCGCCAATCACCGAACGCAGTTCGATGCCTGATGTCGACCTGATTAGGCGTTCTTTGACAAACGAAACAACAACAACAACAACAACAACAACAACAATCGACAAGAACAACAACGATGGCAACAACAACAGGCTGAGCAATAACGAAGAAATGTTTCCATCTCTAACTAGCCACATTGATATATATATATATATATATATATATATATATTTATATAGCACATGTAATTTTGGGGTGTATGGAGGAATTAGCTTGTTCACTAGACTATCCGCCTGCATCGTGGGTAACTTGTCGTCGTTGGTGCGAGCATGAATGGATGCGGCGAATTAGGCGAGATGCGGCCGCCGTTGTGTCAGTACTACTACTAGTAGCGTGCACAACCTGTTGCTAACCGTAGTTGCAGTGCTTGGGTGCAATGCTATACATATGTAATATATATATATATATATATGTAATATAAATATATATATATATATATATATATATATATCCGACTATCTGTGTGTGTATCATTGCATCTAAGCGTCACTGCAAGTGACGCTGGCAACCGCTGTGCACGCTGAACACTGGCACAACGCCCGCATTTCGCCTCTCACAGCTGCTGCGGCTGCTGCTGCTGCAGCACAGACATAGACACCTAACTATGTAGATCAAATCATTGCTTTGGTTGCCTGCAATGACACATTTCTGTGCACCACGGTGCGGTTCAGTTCCGGTCGGTTTCCTGACAGGATCAAACACAATAACCTTCCATTGATCGACGCCCGATTTCGTCATCAATTACTCTATCCCTCAACTCTCGATCGAAAAACTGGCGGTTAACGGTAGTATTCATACTACTAGTATTAGTAGCAACAGCACGCGCGGGGCGTTTTGGAACCGGCTTACACTGCGGCCCTGCGTCGAGCAGATTTCGTTTCATTTCGTCTTTACATTTTAAGTCACCTTTAGACTGAGCGGAGAGATCTAGTCTATTAGGCATACAAACAAAACGGAGGATACCGTTAGAAAGGTTTCCAGTATCATCACAATGTACGATTGTTGTCTGATGATTGGCCGTGTTATCTGCACAGCGGCCATCCTCATTTTGCCATTTGGACGCGTCATTCCGCGCATATGTCCGGAAACAAAACCAAGACAAAAAGACTAGGCTCTGTCACCTACGACACAAATTGCAGACTACATGCACACGTAGATATATGCTTTCTATTTGGAAAGAGGGAGTAGTAACATATGCCTACTCAACCCTACAGCGTGTTCAAGAATCATACTGTTTACAAAGATGAAGATCAAAACACATCGACATCAAACTATTGGATGTGCTTTCTCTTGTAGCCTAAAACAACATTATTTCACATTACGATGGTATGTTTCCACCTGTGTCTGCAGATATTGCCTTTTATTTGTGCGAACGAAGATGACAGAGAGATGTAAATGTTTGTCAAACAAACACATTCCATGAGGAAACCATTTGGCTGTTTAGGAGACAGGAAAACGAAAGTAGAAACATAAAACTAACGGAAAACCGCTTTTCGGAGGTTTTGCTAAGGCGGGGCTTTTAGCTGCTGTTCCAGCGGGAAACTGTTCAAGTGCCGAGTTCTAGTATTAAGGTTTCTCTTGTTTACTTTTATGTAACTACAATGTCTATTTTATTTGAAATAAAAATATTATACAAATAATTTATTGGACACATACTTGTGAACACACAGCTTGAGACGCTACTGCGCAATCTTTTACAACTGCATGGCGTCTATTTTCCTATGTAAATATATCCTACAGTGCAACGTGGATTGAAATAAATAAGCTTGTAATCAAGCCTATTTCAATATGATTGATGATGAATTATAACTTATCATATGTTGAATGCAACTGGTAGTAGGTATGCGCGTGCGTATTGCCTAACCTGTATACATGAACACGTGTACACAGGCAGGACGTACACATATATATACACATGTATATACACGTATATACATATTTGTGCATATTGACAATCATGCATTTATATTTCGATAGTAATTCTATCAGGGCATGCATTTGGTCATACATATGCACGCCTTAGGTCGTCATGTATCCAGGTTTACCTTACTGGCGTTGTTGGTTTTGATTAATGTTGCGCTTAATCTCCCTTCTTCTTACGCGCTCAATGTGGTCGTGTTTGTATGTCGCTATTTTTCGCAGATGTACCGCAATCGGGTGTGTCGCAAAGGACAATGCATACAGGGTATGTTTGGCGATTTTTTCCCGTTCAAGAACAACTCTCCGTAGCTCTTCGGAGGATCGAGGGAAAGAAGAGGCGAGGCGATGGACGCAAATCGCTACGATGCGTCTCAAGAAGTGTCCAGCACAGTGCGTTTACAGTTCGTCAAACGCACTCAAGTTAGTCGAATCTCTCGTTAAATGGATTGCCAAGAACCGCTCATAACGGACACCGAATTGTCAGTTAAGGCCAAGGCTGCGCCGTGCGGACTATATGAACATTTTATGTGATATTATGAATCAATTTTGAACTCTAAGAAGCCACTGGATGTGGTCGCATATTAGATTCATCGCTAGTCATCTCAGTAATTGCGCGCAGAGGCGCAGTTGTGCCATCTAACGTTCGAATTATTCCAAACTTAATCGTTTATGTGGAATCTCTTACATGTAGATATATGGGGTTACTTTCATAGAAGATAAATTAATTTAATGTGTTTTTGTCCTAAGAGCTAACTATATATATATATATATATATATATACCACAGCACAGTCGAATCTGGATGGGTAGCAGAGCGTGCGGATTCTGAAAAACGAAGGAAGTATCTCGAGCTATCAAGAAGCTACCATTTTGTGCCTATTACATTGTAGACACTTGGCCCCATCAACACAGGTACAGCGAAAATTCTGAAAGATATTAAAAAACGTATAGAAAACGTTACGCGTGATCAACGCGAGGCCATGTTTTTGAGACAGATGACGTCTTTGGCCGTTTGTAGAGAAAACGTGGCTTCTATCATAGGCTCCATGAATTGAGAGAAAGCGAACAGAGCAGGATAAACCTGGCTTAAACGTTCATACTTCACAATTGTAATAACTGCATTAAAAAAAAAATATATATATATATACATATATATATTGGGAGCTTCATTGTACAGATGGTGCACAATTGTAATGTTCTATACAAGTTAATGTTACTGAATAAATAACGATGCGCAACTATTTGTCTTTGGATGTTTCATTAAGTTATTATAGTGGTTAATTTAAAATGTTGCTTAGTTTATCTGTATACTTTTCTAGTATTTTTAAGTATTTTAAGTATGCGTTTACACCGTCGTTTGACAGGCATCAATATCAATAACAACAGGGTTTTAAGAATTTAGAGCTGAATACAGAACCACAGGTTATTAATTAATATTAACAGGTTAATAGCGACAGAACAAATCAGTTAAAGCTCTCAAATATCTTCAGTTTCTAGTTACTGAAACTAAGTGGCGGCTAGATCTGAGGCAGCATAGGCGTCAAATTATTATTCCAAACCATATAGTTTTTCGGTGCAAAAGAGGCCAAGGCGGCTTTTGATAACATACAAATTTTCGAAGTCATCAATCTTTAAATCTTTATAAAACGCTTACCAACTGTGGACGGCAGTGGGAACCATCAGAGTCGGGTAAAGGCCACCAATTACCGCACCATTCCAGTATTTTTTGCAGGACTGTCAGGGAGAAGTTTATATCCGTTTGTACTGGAAAATGCAGCCGAGTTGTAAAATAAATCAAATGTTTGATTACAAAAAGAGAGTATTAGTTAATAATCTGAAAGACCAAAGAAAATAAAGAAAGCGATACATATTCCATTACTGTGTGGCAGATCACCACAGGTGTATGCGGGTGGGCCTTGTCATGACGAAATATAACGAAATCAATTGTTCAGTCTGGGCGCTTTTTGACGATGGCTTTAAACTAGAACAAAAATGCTGGTAGTAATTTTCTCTTTTAAGCATTTCCTGGTTCCGTAGGTGCTCAAAGTGCACCACGCTTTTCCAATCTTACTAAACACAATGCGGAATTTTCTGACTGGCTTAGTGCACACACAGATACGTGTATACGAAGACAGATCATCAAGTTCTAGTACATTGAGTTTTGCCGCTAGACCGAAACCACTAAGGTCTTCCAGTTTGTTTTGCTTGAAAGCGCCATTTATCAGCTACACGTAAGTTAAATTTCGCCAATCGGTGACGGCGTTTATAAATTTGCGCAAGAACGTTCGATGCAAAACGCCTGAACACTGGGCGAACAACTCGTGGATCCTCCATCACGACAACGCACCGGCCCACACATTGTTACTGCATCCGGATTATTTGATAAAAAAAAAATAGATTACTATGTTTCCGCAATTTCCACATCTCCCTAATCTGGTTCTGTGCGACTTTTTCCTCTTTCCAAAGATGACGAAAAAGGAATTTGAAGGAACAACGTTTCGAGACTGCAGAGGAGATAAAGAAAATTTGCAGAAGTAACTTAACTCAATTCCGAACGACCCGTTAATAAAATGTTTTGAAAAGTGTAAAGAAAGCAAGTCACAAGTGTATTACAACGGGTGGGAGCTATTTTGAAGGAAGCAATATATAAACCAAGGTATGCATGTATATACAGGTAGTTCTACGCGCTTTCACCGCTATTGGAAACGGCAACTTTTCGAATGCTAGCAGTCAAAATATTATGGTGATTGGCCGTTGCGATTTCGTTTGATCGCTTTTCCCGTGCAACGTATTGGCGTGATTTTGAAAAATTGAGAAAAAAGAGTTTCGAGTGGTTATCAAGCGTTTTTATTTCAAAAGTTGGAATGCGACCCAAGTGAAAAATGAGTTAGACGAGGTGTACGGTGACTCTGCGCCATATTTTGCCACTGTTTCCAACTGGATTAATGAGTTAAAAAGAGGTCGCAGGAGCACCGATGATGAACTACGTTCAGGACGCCCAAAAACGGCAACTGATGAGGAAAACGTGGAAAAAGTGCGGAAAATCGTTGCCGCAGATAAGCGAGTGAACATTAAGGAGATATCGGAGGCCTTGGGGATCAGTTTGGGTAGTGTGCATTTCATCCTGCACGAGAACTTGAAGATGAAAAAACTCAGAGCAAAATGAGTGCCGCATTTGCTCAACCAAGGCCAAATAGACGCGCGTGTTTCCGCTTCACAGCGAAATTTGGCCAAGATGTCGAAAAATCCGTCGGATTTTTGGCTCAGATTCGTGACCGTCGATGAAAGCTGGGTCCATCACTACACTTCCGAGACCCAAGAAGCATCTCGCCAATCGTGTGCACCTGGTGAAGGACCTCCGAAGAGGGTGCGGACAACGGCATCGGCCGGAAAGATGATGGCTACGGTTTTTTGGGACCAACGTGGAATAATTCTGGTCGACTACCTTGAGAACGGTAGAACGATCACGGGAGAATATTATGCACGACTGTTGAACTGCCTGAAGCAAGAACTCATCGTGAAACAGTCCGCTTTGCAGAAGAAGGTTGTCCTGTTTCACCAGGACAATGCTCCCGCACACAAGTCGCGGCAAGCAACGGCAAAACTGGCCCAACTGAGGTTCGAACTTATTGAACAACCTTCCTATTCTCCAGGCCTGGCCCCCTCTGATTATTTCCTCTTCAGACATTTGAAGAATCGTCTCGGTGGTAAGCGTTTTTCCAGCAATGAAGAGGTTACAACTGCTGTCAATGCCTATTTTCAGTCTAAAGACGCAGAATTTTACTCAAGAGGTATAAATGCTCTGAAATCTCGGTGGGAAAAGTGTATTGAGCTTCTCGAGGAGTATAGCAAATAAGAAAAAATTAAAAACAAGATTTGGAAAATTCTTGGTTTTCATTTTAAAAACTTGTGGAACTACCTGTATATCTTAAGATTTCGTCTGTGCATTAGTTGGGAGCAAGGCTAACTGAGGAGCACTGGTGTACAGGCAGACATCTGGGGACCTGTCACAGCAAGGTGAATGAGAGTACAGCCCGGGCCTTCAGGTCAGCTCTAATGCCGTGCATCCAAGGTCCAACCGGCCTTCTGAGAAGTGACGGAAATGACCGGACGCTCTCACTCTTATTTCCTTTCAAAGGGGGATAGCACTTAGTTTGGGATGCGGCGACGATCATCATCACCCTTGCCTCCTCCAATCAGGAGCCTGCCAATGCATCCAGCCAACGGCCGATCGAGTAACGGGTAACAAACATGCGCAGCTTGCCAGCGGGTTCATTTTCTTTCTGTTGGTTGCATTTGACATATTCGGGGGACCCGGCCCCAAGGCATGGTCGCTTCCAGAAGATTGGCAAACGAATCCAACGAGCGACAATGGAGAGAAGAGTTCTCGAGTATCTACTTCAACGGCTATCACTGGCGATTCAGCGCGGCAATACGGCAGCAACAGTTGGTATAATGAGGGGCTGTCTCGAGGACAAGCTTCTCAGAAGCCGTTATGTAGTGAGTTATTCATGATTGACTGATTTATTATTTGCTTGATACGTATACTTAAATGCACATGTTACCCTTTTATATCACGGGCGCTTAGAGCGGCAGCATATACATATATTACCTAAGCGCCCACATCATCAATGTCTTCTTCAATACCTACTGAACATTTGCCTTCCATTCGGACAATCTCTTCTTTGTAATATGGCCCTGGTCCATTCCAAAATTTGGTCCTAAAGCTAGGGCCTCCGACAGATCTACATCTCTGCTTCCCCCCTGAGGCGGCTCATTCTTTTACAGTATGTTCAATCATATATTCCTATCTGAATTCTATATAATCCAGTAATTGAATAATAAATCATATATATATATATATATATATATATATATATATATATACGTATATAATTATTCTTATCTGAATCCTATATAATCCAGTAATTAAAGAATAAATCATATATATATATATATATATATATATATACGAGGACGGACCGGAAAGATCTATACATATTTCTAAAAACGAAAATTTATTGAATCTTCCAAAGTGTTCAAAATAGCTCCTGCCAGCAGCACTGAGCTTGTGCCACCTTCTTTCTCACTCTTCTAAACGCTTATAAACGCGAATACTGCGAGTTTTTACATTTTCCATAGTCTCGAAACGCTCTCCTTGAGTTTCTATGCGTGCAAACAGGAAAAACGCACGGATCCATTTCCAACAAGTAGGGGGATTGCGGAAACTCGTCTCCTGTAAGCACTCTTTGAAGCAACACAGGGTATTCTGCTACCGCCTCGGACACTTTCTGACAGACGTTTATTTTCTGGAAATCCAAAATTTTTGGAATGATCTTCTCTGGCATTCTTTCGCCGCATAAAATATTAGTTATGACTGATTCATATCTACAATTTGTCAGCCGTCTCCGTTTTATTTTGTTATTGACGTCTAAGGCCATCCCGCATGGGAGTCACCCTTGGTCTTGCGTAATCGACAGTACCACGCACACACAGTGTTTCGGAACACTGCTTGATCACATAAATCGTTTGGAACATTTGCACAATTTTTAATTATGTGATTTGTTTTTTTATTCCGAGCTTGATGCAGATTCGTGCCCTAGAAAGTGCCAGGCATCGTTTTCTTCACTTTCTTAAATCAGACTCAAACAATAAATGCCGTTTTCGAGACTTAATAAATACGTGTATTGTAATGTAATTAACAATACCAAACGGTGATGTAAAAACAAGAATTACCATTGTGAGGTGTCTTTTTACCTCGATATTACTAACTCTTCAAAGGGATAAAACATATTGGAACACCTCGAGGATTAATGTATAACGCTCGAAGAAGAAAACGTCGTGAAATTAAAAAAAATCTTGCTTGTGTATTTTAGCACTTGTTCACCTTAAGTTTCGAAAAACCAAGGTATATGTAAGTTGTAGACTTCCGGGAACCCCATTTTGTCGGCACGAAGTCACCTGATTTTACGGGACGAGTAATCCTAAGGGAGAATTCGGGGTTCGTTCTCCAACGTCACTTTTTATTTTATTTATTTGGTCTGTGTCTGAGATAGTGTCGTGACTACTGGTTCGCGGATAAGCTCGTAATTCCCTACTAGAGCCGTGCTGATATTTCAAAACTCCATGTTCTACTGTTTGTGGTTCCATGACACACTTTACCCAGTGGCTATAAAGTTCTGAGTATGCATGTTAACCCAGCAATGAACTCCCGCGATCGTAACTGTAGGTACAGGCGTTTTTCTGCACGGTCTGCTGCCGCGCTGGATTCTTGAGAGATGGCTCGATTAATTGGCCGACCCTAAATCAACTTCGCCATCGAACGCTGCTAGATACACACCGTATACAAACCTCCCCCCCCCCCCCCCCCCGGCTTGCGGTAATCATATCACGAATCGGACCACCGTCGGTTGGTCACCAAAAGTATACCTAATAAATGCGATTTTTTCAGAACGCCCTTATCATCCAGAATAAGCTAGATACTGTGAGGCCGTAATGCTATATTGTGACCTAATATAAAACATGAATCTATCGCTTGCCAAGTTTATGGTAAAACAAATATAAGAAGAGATACGTTATGCTATATTCTCGCAGCCGATTCCATTTGCAACAATCCCTTGCGACCTTGCCGATTACGCTAACCAAAACCAGTTGGAAATAAATATAAATAAAACAGAGGCAATGAAGTTTAGACGTGGGGGGAAATCGGCTGGAATCGACGAACTACAGTTAGGTTCAAAATCTATAGAATCTGTCTCGTACTTCTTTTACCTAGAAGTCATGTTCCCGTCTCGAGGTACGAACTTCTCGAGGCACAATGATGAACAAATTCGGAAAGGACTACAGTCATTTCATAGTATCCGAGACTCTCATAAACTATCAATAGACGTTGCCGTTCATCTCTTTAGCCTGAAGATTGTGCTTACTGATACGGTATACAGGTGATATGGCCGTATCTATCGAAGTTAAACTTTAAAGCGCTAGACCAAATCAAGGCCGCTTTTCTAAAGATGACGCTAAGAGTTCACCGCACTAGTCTCAACAGATTAGTCTATTTACTGGCGTCGACTCTGCTATTTGTTGAGGATTTACAAAAAAAATACACGTTTTACCGAAAACGGCAGCGTTCAACGAGTACATGCTTGTATGAGAGAATAGATGACCCGCTCTTTTATGAAACCCAAGCAATGACGTGTAGTCCGCGGAAGCGCTGCAACTATGAGAATGGACACCTAATTGCACGATTTGCTGTACATGGCCCTCACATGAAGATCTGTGTTCGAGAGAATTTCCATAAATGTTTGCGTTACGCTTGTGTAAACTCTGCGGGGGACAGTGTGACTTATGTCATCTTCAACAATGCGATAGAGCAGTTCCGTTGACTCGACTTTTAGAAAAGTGATGAATATACGTATATGTAAATGTTTGCTTTCTTTGTAAGCGCAATATTGTAAACCAACCATCGGTTAATAAAACTTTTATATATATATATATATATATATATATATATATATATATATATATATATATATATATATATATATATATACAACGTATAATGATAAATTACAAATAAAATACATACTGAGTGAAACGCGCATTTCTCTGAATGTGTTTGTATTGTGAGTGTACCGCCCAAATGTTAAGGCATTGAAAGTAAAAGCTTAAACGTGTAACATTACAGATTATCGAGCTTATATAGAACGTGTACGATTGTTTTATTTTTTGTATCCAATTTTGGATCTCTGTCAGTAACCATGTTGCTAGCTAACACGCGTAATGCTGAAATCATCGCAGGAAAAAAATCCCGACTAATCGATCTAAACGCCTAAATACCTGCTCATTTTGCAACAGTTCGGGAATCATGTCCTACAATTCCGGAGATTATTATAGATTGCATTTTCTTTCAGAGATAGCCTTAGTAACTAATTCAGCCGAGTCCAGGACTCACATATAATATTGTATCGTTTTATTTCTTTCCCTCTTTACTCCTCTACATATTTCCTAGTTACACATTATTTGGAGCCTACATATGGATGCTAATAACACACTGGACTCAGGGTGACCCCTATAATATGCCTATAGCATATTAACTACTACCAATCAAACAGAGATTAACTATAATGCTGTCACTAATTTTATTGCCAAGACAATGTGGGAAAAGAAAACATGATTGATTGTTGAAACAGAAAGTGATTAACATAGCTTTTCTAGTCTGGCCTTTATCCCGGAAGCTAGTTTCTACCTTCTGGGATAAAGGCCAAGCATAACAAGATGCCACCAGTGTTTACAGTGTTAAGTGTTCCCGGTTTGAACTTGCTTGTTAGCTTTTCACGTCCCCCCCTATCCCCGGCAGTGTAATTATCAGCACAATCTGGGGCGGCTAAGATAAGCCTGTTTAAGCTTGTCTGGCTAGCCGTAAATGATAACGCGTCGTAATCGTTTGTTTAAAGCGCCGTTTTGGCGTGTAACGATAAAAGTGTTCGCACAAGGCGGACAGAGTTTATTTACTAGGCGATTTGTTGATACCTGTTGACACGAGTGTCGACTGCCTTGCGATTGTATAGCCTAATGAATCGTTGGTCGCGGTGACGGCCATCTTCTTGCACTCCTTCCAATCTCGGCAACCTTCCTATACCCGGTATCGGTAAGTACCGGGCCGTCGCAGGCCGGTGAGTTTAATGATTGCCCAGCCAGGGCTCTTCGCGGTTTTTGCGCAGAGTGAAGTGGATTCGACGTGCCATATCCTCCTCGTAGATGGCCTTACAAATTTCATAGTTGACACGTCGCCGTTTCTGCGTAGGCTTCTCAAAGAAACGATTTCGTCGATAGATGTCGAAAATGCCTTCCGTACCTGGCCGGTGAACGACACGAAAACACGAACAGGCACACAGGTGAACACCGATCCGCAAACTATCAGCTTCATGGACTAATTATAGGCCTGCTGTGGGCGTACTGCCTTAGAGCAGACAGCATGCATGTGTGCATGTAACTACAGGACATTAACACTGGATGATGATTTGTGTTGATGATTGCAGAAACATAGTGTAACAATCATTAGTAGGCTGTAGTTGTTCATCATTAGTGGGTGTTTGCCATTTATCTGCGCGACTTTGTGTTGTCTGCACTCCGTGTGTGTGCTATTTTCAGTTGTTTGAGTCAACTCTGTAACTTTTGTAGAACTTCTGTGGTAGCCTGGACAAAAATAGAAATAATGACAGTGGGATGCGACAAAAAAAAGAGACGGACGTAAAAGCATTTATCGCCACAAACACTTCCGCATTTAAACTCGACCACAAACGTTAGTTAGATTTCGAACGAAAGAATATCTCATGTGGCTTTACAGACAACCCAGTCGAATTATGGCACCTCAACGACAAATAATCTAAATAAGATATAAATACGCCTTACACATTTGATAACAATATATTAGATAATAATATAAACGCGGTCGTTTTTTCGCGCTGTATCTCCAGGTATAGTCTCTGGCGGAAAACACTCCAGATAGTTGACTGTTCTGCCAAGCGTTGCGAACGCGAAGAGACATACTCCATGGGGTCCTTTATTTCTAGGGATGGAAGTTTTCGGGCTGACCCTCAGCCAAGATTTAACGTCCACGGGACTGCTTTTCGCATTGCTTCATAGACGGACCCCCATAAATACAAATGTGCAACGGTGGGGGTCAAACCCGCGCACCTCCTATGTGTCTCTTCCGGTCGCGAGGTGCAGACGAATGCACAACGCTACCGAGCTCGACTTTATTTCTGTACTTGCTTGCACCCGCCAAGGATTGCACGTAGCCTGCCTGGGTTGAACCGTGACTGACCATAGAGGGTGCTAGAGAGTCGGAGGTTACGGTTACGCCTCAGATTAAATTTCGACACGTTTCAAAAGCGGTTTTTAACTAAACATAATCAAAATATAGCTAAGTTTTTAATCATTTAAAAAACATTCATATCTCAATCAAATGAATGATGTTAATAATTTAACAAATAATCAATCAAATTTAACAACCAAGTTTTAAAAAATTACAAACTATCTAATAAACGCAATCCTTACGTTGCTACCCGTAAGTTTGCTCGGCGGCACTATATTCTTCCTAAACACGCACAAAGTAAGTTTGTTTAATATATCGGCGAGCACAGCCGAGTGTGCAAGCGTATTGTAATTGATTAATAAATGATCACAATATTTTCTATATATATACTCAACGAGGAGAAGAAAAAAAACCTGGTGTAATACTGCTAGCCTGATACTTCGCTTTTGGTGCTTCGTATGTCTGTATCGACTGATAAACTAGTAAGCATAACCACGACAATACTATTTAAGAACTGTATGCATAATTGCTTTGCTTTGCATTAGGTTCGTACCAAAATAATGAAGAAAAACATATATAAAGGAAAACATAGAAATGTTTGCATATTTGACCAGTAACAAGTTCTTTTTTTTATGAGTTTGAGCATATGTGTTTACTGCTTGTGTTGTATAATTGCATGAATGCCCACCAGAATAGCAGCCTGAAGAGATACTGTGTCGACAAAGATGATTGTGAATATGAGTATTGTAAAACGATTTATTTCGGTAGGGACAGTTTGGTGCAATACTCTATTGGGATAAACAATATGTATAAGTAGTCAATTGTAATCCTCTTCTACAATTATATATAAATATATATATACAAACAATAAAATCATTCTAACTGTAAAAAGCGATGCAAGTAGACGGTAGCTGGTCTACTTGGAAGCGGCAAATGTTGGCCTGTTTTGCATGTGCAAAATGCCCCGAATAATTACAATTGTTTGAATTGTGTAATTATGAAAATTGCAAGCTCAATGAGGAATTACTGAATTTAAATAAATTTAACGTCCGGAGAGGACGGTCCCATAAAAAATGTGTATTGTAAAAAAAACATGTGCCCTTTAACCACTGGTGTTAAGGCCAGTCAATAGGAATGACCATCCAACACCGATCAGCGATTAAATCTCGACTCACGGCGTCTTCACCATCCGCAAAGGAAACCTCACCGTCGTCGTGCGCAATTTTGCCAGGAGAAATTCTACCCATAGCTATTATTATTATTATTATTATTATTCTAACCACCAATCTGGCCCGTGTTGTGTTCCATCTAATTGGCTCCACGAGATGACACCGAGACATCTGCAGGTCACTTCACTACCACCACCACCACCACTACGGATCTATGATTACTTTTCTTCGGCAGAAAAGGTCCCATCCAAGGTCATAATAACTATGATGAAGAATACACATAAGGTGACACAGCGTCGACTGACTGGCTCATATATATATATATATATATATATATATGCTGCACTGTCTCTTACCTAGAATTCGATTGAGCAAGCGGAAGGCTTGCTCAACTTCTCCGTTCTGGACGAGCACTGTCCGACCGATGAAGAGTTTATGCCTCATTGTTGTGGACGGAGAGAAACGACGAATGTATTTTCTATTAACTCAGCAGAGTCGAACCGACTCCGCACTCGGTTCTATGCGCGCTTCCGAGGTAAATAAAGCCTTAGGGGGAATCAATCGCGCTGATCGTTCTCGCCGCCGGTGCCGTGTTCGAAACGCTAAATGCAGGCCGCCAGCCACGAAGATCGCGCACGCGTTCAGCACTTAGCGAGTGGCGGCAAGTCTGAAAGCTGAGTGAAAACAGGTCAGTTTTTCAGACTTGCGGCAAAGTGTGCAGTACAAGTTACGGTGTGTGCAGCAGAGCGAGCAGCTGATGAATGAGCTCGGCTCAAATCGAACTAGTTGACCAGGTCGTCTAGAAGGAACCTACGACGAAAGGAGGACTAGATGCCAAAGGCGAGTGACGGCTTCGAAAAAATTCGGAGCATGCAGTTTTCGATAAGATCGCCGAAGTTTCTGTACAACTTGTTTTTTAAATTAAAATGAAGAATAACTGGTAAAGTACATGATGCACACCGGACGTCGTTGTTAACGCCACGATAGTGTGAGATTCATTAAACCACTAGAATCCAGTCAGTCGTCCTCTTTGCCCCTTGTCCCTCGGGGACTGCTTTCTCGAGATTACTTCACCTGGCCACTTTTGTTGTCATTTAAGTTGGTCGACTTTATAGGTGCGACGGTTATTTTTAGCTCGGAGACAAATCTTCCGATTCTGCAGTAGTATTTGTGATGAAAGTTTTACTAGGAATATTAATTGCAGTTGTTAGAGTGATGTGCAATTTTGCTCAGTTGTTGTTGTTGCGAAAATAATAAACGTATTCACATTACACATATTTTCAAGTTTGTACGTATTCACATTACACACATTTCAAGTTGCAGTTACAAATTTGTGGCTTATTCACGGGGCCGCAATTTCGCAATGTGTAAGTTCTCGTACGGCGCAAAATATGTAAAATGTGTAAAAGCACGAATATTATCTGTTTTATACTTCAACATGTCTCACTATATGCGACACTAACATTTAAAGTCGCTACAAATTCTCCCGTTCACACATATGACAAGCTTTCTTCAAGCTATCGACGTTAAAACATCTAGTTAAATCTAGAGCTTTAACTGGATGTTTACGTGTTGCACCTTTTTGCACCTTTTTTGCACCTTACGTTTAAATATTATGAGTGAGATACGCACGTGAATTTCCCTTAGAAGTTAGGCCCAGATAATCGGCAGAGTGTACCCGATACCATGACGGGTGTTTAGAGCTACCGACCTGATCGCTGATAAACGTGGTACGTCTAACGTCTTTTGCGACAGAAAAAGCATCACTATGACCAATAACTTCCCTATACTTCTTAGACGAAGGCAAGGCAACGTTTACTGTGCATACGCCCTCTAGCGGCAAACACACAAAGAGTCATGTCAAAACACTTCGGGCCGAATCGCTACGGCGCAAGTTGCAAACTGCATACAGATCTATTACACATTATGCATGCTTACATCGGTGTTACACCTCACACATATACATTTTGTGGAGTAGGGTGAATGCTGTTACGCACTCTTGCTTCAAGTGGGGGGGGGGATGCTCCCCCTCTGGATCCGTGTGGCCTTGGAACTCCGAGCAAGATGGCTTTGCCTTGCATTCGGAAGATCTGGGTTCGAGACCCACACCGGCCACTCCTAAATTTGCTTTCATAGTTTTTTTTTTTTTAAGTGCGTTTTATTCACAGTATTTTATGTGTATTACAACATTATAGTCGTGTGGTTCGTAAGGCTGAAAGCCCGTGTACGCAGCACTGGAACATCCAATGCATATGATATTCCCATTAGTCCCATAGTTCCCAATTTAAACAAGGTGAATGCCGGAGTGGATTAAAAATCGACCATGATAAAAAAAAACGGGGAGCACAGATGTCTCAATAAAAAGAGATGGAGCATTACCATCCAACCCCCCCCCCCCCCCCAACTCAGCAGTTGGGTGTTGTTGCGTTAAGACCTCCTACCCACCAAACAGACTCCCCCCTTAAGCTTTACTCTAATGGCCCAGATATCCATTTGAACAGTAGTAAGGGCCACACTATACAAGCATACATTTTTTTTTCCTATTGGCAGTCCGGCAAGTCCTATTGGCAGTCCGGCTGGAAGGTAGATGGCTAGGTAATATTCACGTTTGATAGCTAGGCAAGACAATTTGTGTTGTAGGTAATCTCTTTTGCTAGTCGACAAGCGTGAAAATTGCTTGTCAAAGGGGCAGAGGAGCTGCTCGCTCGATCTGGCAATACTGGCAAATGGTTGATGTTTGCGGCGAGGGTCGGCGGCTTGACAGGGCCGGCAACACCAGTATCGTCATCGTCGTCGTCGTTGGCAGTAACAGCAACACAAGCGGCGGGCTTTCGATTTGTCTCTCTTGATGTTGTTGTTGCTGCTTCTACTATTGCTGTTGCTTTTGCTCTTCCTCATTGACTTTTCCTTCTTGTTCTTCCTCTTCTTCTCCTCCTGGGTTCGGCTTGGTTCGGCTCGGCGCACCCGGGTCCGAACTCGATCTCCCTCTCTCTCTCTCTCTCTCTCTCTCTAGAGAGCACTAGTTGGCTGAGGGCCCAATAGTCTGGCCACAGGGCCCTCACACCGAGCACTCACTTCCTCTCTGATCACCAATATCTCAGGACATCAACAACGGCGTTGTGCGCCGCCGCCGCAGCAGCCACCGCTGCCACCACCTCGACCACGACCACGACCATGACGATCACAACAGCGGCCCCGCGAGAACCAGAAGGCAAATGATCGGGGCCTGATCTGAGTTGCAGAAACAGCGACTAGAAATTGAAATCATTGTGTGGTTCTATGATTATTCGATGTAGCATTAGTCGTATTAGAAGTAGTAGTAGCAGTAGTAGTAGTAGAAGTAGTGGTAGAAGTAGAATTAGTAGTGTTAGTTGTGTGCAGTTAGCAATAGTGATACGGATCGTAAAAGCAGACCTTAACAATGAACAGTTCGAGCTGATTGTGCTGCCAAGCTGTGTAGTGATCGTGGTCGTAGTGGTGGTGGAGGTGGAGGTGGTGGCGGCGGCGGCCGCTGCCGCCGTATCGAAGGCGCTCGCGGCCCATGGACGCTGGGACCGTAGGTCAGCGCATCGACCATGGGTAAGTGAGTGAGGAGGTCTCTGAGGCTGACTGTTTGCCGAGTTGAAAGAGCTCGGTTGACTCGGGAGTCAACCGTGGGTGTGCCTGCGTAAGGTCTGAATGTCGGTGTGTATAAGGACTGCTGCTGAGCGAGGACTTGTGGAATGATGATTTGAGCCAGGAGTGAGATTAGTTAGTAGCTGTGTGTTTGATTTCCATTGCTGATCAGAGAATAGTTCCGTCTGGGGTGGTTACGGCCGCCGACGGTTACGAAACTACGCAGGAATAAAGCAGCTAATAGAATAAGCAGGAATAAAGGGTATGGGGCTAACGAGTCGTCATGTGACAACTACTGACGCACAAGCACTCGAGACTGACGATACGGAGATAGTGCGCGGATTTTTCGGACAATCCGAAACAAAATGGCAACCTTTTCAATGCAAAGCCTGCATTAGAGAAAGGTAAATCAGAAGCAGAGGAAAAGAGAGAGATAGAATGAAAAAGTACGGCGGCGCTGCAATTGAAGCGCGGTTGCCCTTTCAAGACGGAGGTATTGTCCTTAACAATCGAAATTCTTGTTCTCGAAAGAAGAAAAAGTTTTGAAATCTAATCTCAAGTGTGACTCCCATTGAAGAAGCAACTGTAACCATTTGAGTCCCATTGAAAAAGCAACGGTAACCATTTCTGCAAGGTTTATTAAGAGAGGAAGGTCTAAGGCCTTTAGGGTTCATAAAGGTCTAGGCATGATTGAACATACCTGTCTTTTGTGTTGGCTATTTAGACTGCTATAATTTTTTCGCTCTCTTTTAGCCAGTGCATAGCGTTTCCATACTAGACTCATATAGGCTTTCTCCAATTGAGGAATGTAACAGCAACCAAACCAGAATCAACAGATAAACAACGTCGAACAAATCCGACCACAGCCGAATTCGAAACCAGGCTGCCCTATGATATATATGTATATGCACCTATCGTAGAGCCGCAGAGACCGATGGCTTGAACTTCGACCGATATTGCAAGGTTCGAGTTCAGCAACTTTTTCTCAAGATTTCCAGGTTTGAGCCAAATTAAATATTGGCGCAAGTTTGAAATGCCAGTTGCCAATTGAAATCGTCTGCGGTTCGTTTTCTGCAAGCACACTAGCATACAATGATAACTCTTAAGCTTCTGCTCTACATCTACCAATTGGAAATTATTAAATTTTTATATAAAGTTGCGGAGCATTTTACGAACAAAGCGTAATTATTTGACAAGGCAGATTGTCTAGCTAAATTGCTCGTCTTTGGCTTCAAACCCGCTGTTATAGCCAAAACGTCAGCCATACATGAACAGGTTTGTACACCATTTTTTGCAAGTCACAAGTTTAGCGACTGTGTAAGGCTCCTTTCTGCGTCTTCTAAGTAAGATCTATTTCAATGAAAACAAAGGATGACCTCGGTTTCTGACAGCTCGCAATCTCTCGATATGTGGGTATCGTGGCTGCCGCTGTCGTCATTTGTGTCGCCATCACCGGGATAATGGTAGGGA
Source organism: Dermanyssus gallinae (assembly GCA_003439945.1). Taxonomy (NCBI): domain Eukaryota; kingdom Metazoa; phylum Arthropoda; class Arachnida; order Mesostigmata; family Dermanyssidae; genus Dermanyssus; species Dermanyssus gallinae. The sequence continues at coordinate 102,245 of QVRM01001617.1, forward strand.
TGTTGTTGGTCTTTTAGCACATGAATGTCGTCAAGTTCATATATATATATATATATGAATTTTGAAAGAGAGAATATATATATATATATATGTATATATATATATATATATATATATTCTCTCTCTCTCTCTCTCTCTCTCTCTATATATATATATATATATATATATATATATATATATATATGTATATATATTATACTAGAGACACGTGACAACTCTAAATTACTTTAAAGAGAAGTAGAAGTAATTGGCTGATTTTTTGAAGTGTTTGCCGAGGTTGGGTGAACATCTGAACAAGGTGGGTTAATGGCAAAGCCATTGCCTTGTATTCGTCGAGGTCGTGGGTTCAAAACTTGTACCGCTCACTCTTAAATTCTTCGTTTTGATGGTCTCCACGTTAGATAAGATGAATGCCATAGTGGACTATAATCGACCATGGTCGGACAAAAAACGGGGAACACATGTGTTAGAATAGAATAGATGGTGTGTTACGTGACATACCTGGAAAAATAGAAGAAAAAAATAGATTGTTCTAATGATACAGCTGGCGCCACTATCCATAGTAAATGTATAAATCTTAGTTTTAATAACTATCTGCCAAAGCGGTATATATATATACAACTTTTTTTGGAGGAGGGTGAATGCATTTACGCACTGACGCAACGGGTATAGCATGGGAGTCTACCCGCGCTGTGTGGGACTCGGCCCCGACGGCTGGTTCTTGTTCCGTCGAGACCCATACTCACTAAACACACCTCCCCCCTTAAGCTTCACACTCTGTCGGCCCGGATCTTCATTTAATAGTGCTACGGATAGACAGGAGCTGTGGCGGGTGCCAATCGAATAAAGCGGCCGTGGTTACCCCCGGGTTCCCCACCTCATCAGACACGCTTTGCCCATTAACCTGTGAACCCGGTCTTCAGTGTCGTCTTTTTGCTGTCCGGAAAGTCGTCGAAGCCGTTCTGTTTTGAGATTAACCTTCTCTCTCAGTATCCCTTCAGCCAGTGATCTCTCCTTTTCCCAGTTTTCACCCGATCGGCATATGTAACTTGCGAATTCTTGCATCCCATCTCGGATTGCCTCCTTAGCCCCTGCATCGGCCATCCTATCCCTAGTCGCCTAGTGCCTCACAGACGGCTTTTTTTTTTTTTTGTGAGGTTGGGAAAAATGCTTTATGCACACCCAGCGCAGTTATCACTGTCCGGGCGTGTAGAAGCGCGTAGTTAGTGTGGGACTCCCCGATGGCATGGGGTTACCCACTAAAAAACCCTAGTCCTCACATTTACCCCCCCAGGGTTCGGTACTGTTTGCCAGTTCTTCAAGTCCCTGGGGGGGCCTCACAGATGGCTAGAGTGTGGAAGGCGTCGTTATCGTCTCCCGTTTGGATATATATATATATATATATATAAGGCAACCACTGCCGAGTGTGCAAACGTATAGCAAATGACTAATAAATCATGCGCCGAGCGTATACCCACTGAGGCTGATGCCTGGTGGCTCTAACGTTTTGCTCCAACTTCAAACATAAAAGTGGACCGACTTGTCTAAACGATTGTTATCATTGTTATAACTAAATATTAACATGTAATGATCTCATACGATTGAGAAACCAGCACGTGTACATCCCGTTCATGAGCTTACCGCATCTCGCTTATATTATTATAGTTAATAGTGAAAAATAATAACTTAATAATAAAACCGTGTTTACGTTTTGTTACCACTAGAAGGGCAAGAGTTCTTAATAAGTTCAAATGAAGAGGTAACCTCGGAGTTCTAGTTTCTAGGGTGAAGTGTCATGCTTTGTACAGTTCGGACACTTCTGTGGAATACTATTCTGGTCAATTTCGGCCACTTTGCTCTCGTAGAATAAGCTGACAGCTTACGTATATTTCAAGTAACTTCTTCTGATGTCTAAGTTAGTTAACGAAAAGTTCGCTCCATCAGAGTGCGAAGACAAGCATGCACGAGTTTATCTGTTTTCTTTTGACGAGTTTACGAGTTTTAGTAGGGTCTGGCGAGGACGCGGATTATATGATTGGCGTAATCTGAAACTCCTGCACTTGGAATTGGTAACTAAAACATAATTTTCTCAGGCTAGTTAACGGCGTCTGTTTCTTTTTTTTATGGGAGGCCCCGGGAATGCAGGTCGGAATGGCAGAATTACTTCTATGGAATTTCATTCAGACAGGCAGTGGTGGCTTAGAGACGCAGCTGACCTGAATGGGAGCCGGTTTCTCGCATGCTGCGGGTTACTTGATGTAAATGCGCATTTGGTTGAGGCATGTGCTACTCCAGTAGCCGTTAAGAATATTGCATATTATAGCTTAGAATCGCCATATATGCACTGTGTTTCCGGAAGCAACTTTCCTTATCCTAGCCGATGGGGAACTCTCGTGCGTTGGAACAGGTGACTCTCTCCTAGCGATTGGAGATACTAGAACTGGCATGCCTTTAGACCTTGTTGTCAGTAGCTACCTAGCACCATTGATATCATCTCAAATACTATAGGAAATATATGTCTCCTTCGATGCAATGACGTCGCCGCGCTTTTTAGGGAAATCGAACCTCGGGTTCTGATTGCGGTTCTAATCTTGCTAAAAGGCGCCGCAAAGGATCAACTGTACAAATGTATTATTCGAATCGAGCAGAGTTTCAAGTCTCGCTGCAGCAAATCAGCGGACATCAGCGATTAGAGAGACGTACGGAAGCTCTAGTGAATAATCGTGACTTAACGCATTGCTCTCAACGAATGACATTCAACTCAAAACACTACGACATGACGATAAACTAACTGCAAACCGAAACTGGATACCCTAATTGTCCGAGGTCATAAAATACCGCAGTAATATTTGTATGCATTGGGATAATCGTTTAGCGAAAAGTCGTTGTCAGAAATCGTATCCTAAGAAGAAACCCTAAAACGCCAGAATCAGTACAATACTATTTAATAGGTTCACTAGATTTTGAAACGGTAGACGGCTTACAAAGCCTACTTGTGACGGCAATATCTCTTCCGAGAGTGTCGTGCTATGCGATCGCAAGCCAGTGTATTTTTCTAAATTACTCTGTAGAGATGTCTTAATCATTCCGCCTTTTCAGGAGTAGTTAGCGTAGTAACCGGTAAAGTTGGCTTTTTGGCGTTCCATCTCCTTTGCTCGTTCACTTGAGAGTTGTGCGTTCTTGGCACTTTATGGTGACGCTACATTTTGTTATCAGCATGGTCCTGAAAATGACGGCAGTTACGGGCAGAAGTCATCACTGTTCATAAATTACTTGCACCGCACCGCATTAAAATTTAAAGTAATCTAGTTTTCTAGTGGCCCTTTTTTGGTGAATGGAACAGAGGAGCTTATTCCTTTTCACGTCGTCTCTGTCCTCTTTCGGACGTAGTGTAGACTATTTGCGTTCTTGTGATGATTGCTCGGCCATGTGAAACGCAGCGAAGAAAGACAATTGCCTCAAGGTCATCGCCGGTCAAAGGCCTGTAGGATACTACTCTGTCATCTTCATTGAGGAAGTAGACATGTGGCCGGTGTGCACGGGTGTTTTTGTCACTCTGTCACCCCGGTACGCCGCGCCAAAGCTCATTGTGTTGGCTCGTTGATTACCCTACCCGGACCAGACTGTCCGAGGCGTAGTGATCTGATGGTCGGAGTGTAGAGTGTCCATTCATTGTCTGAATGACTTGAAATTCAGAATGACTCATAATTTCAGAATGAGATTTTCGTGTATTTCGTGTTTGTTCATGCACTCTTCTCCGACAGTATGCCAACAATATAATAATGATGGCATCCGTGTGTAGACAACTAGTGTCCGTTTACGTTAAATACTGCCTTCTAACTCCATAAAGAAGATCAGCCCCTGCTTTTTTTGGGGCGGGGAGGGGGGGGGGGGAACAAGACAGGCGTTTTAAGTTAATCATCTACAGGCAATAGACCTGTGGACTAGTTGCATATATATATATACAACTAGTCCATATGTATATATATGTGTATATATGTATGTAAATATATATATATATATATATATATATATATATATATATATATATATATATATATATATATATATATATATATTTACATACATATATACACATATATATACATATGGACTAGTTGTATATATATATATATATGCAACTAGTCCATGTGTATATATGTATGTAAATAGATATATATATATATATATATATATATATATATATATATATATACATATTTTTTTTGAAGAGGAGCCAATTCTTGTTTACGCCACTTACTTGCAAAAAGATTACATTTTACTCAAGTCGCGTTAGCCATTTCTTGTGTCTAGTTGTCATATCAGCTGTGAGATAGAATACGAGTTGCTTATGTTTGTTTTTTCTTAAATTGGATACGACCTAATGTTTGTGCGAAACAAACTCTACCCACAACGAGGAGCTGAATTTGCCATCCACCGTAGCCAAGCCTGCTGTGCGATGTATCGTTCTGGAAGAAAAAAATCTATGGTGACTGTAAACCGTGACGGCTCTACCGAACTACCGCCAAACACTGTCTTCTAACCAGCAGTCCAGAGAGAGGGATATCGGAGAGACGAATGTACTCAATGCTGGCCTAACTTGCGGTAACAAGTGCCACACATTTCTAATCCGGATAAGCAGAATCTCATTTCAGTCCGACTGTGACCACTTGCGAATCTCAACGGCCAAGAGGAACTTCTTGCGCAGGCATATAGGCTACGAACTTTGTGGCATCAATGAATGGAGAAAGGCATCTGTCCTGAAACCAGGCCAGCTTTGCGCGGATCTGCTGGGGAGACCTTGACTACGGCTATCACTTGACTGATTAAGCCTGGATAAGCAACCTTCCGGGTCGTGTGAGCGCTCAGTGATACGAGACAAGACTGCATCAATGTAGCCTTGGCTGTACAATGCTCGTTTAGCCGGGTAGCAGCAGCCACCGACAATGTGACCAAATGTGACACTAGAAAGTTACCGATAGTTATACCTCTAGTGATTACCGACGTTTTTTCGCGTTTCTTGTCATCAATTAAAAACGTATGCGGTTACGGTGTTAAAGCTAATTGGCAAGAGGAGCAGAGAAGTTAATTAAAAAAGGACTCTATTTTTTTTTATCTTGCGTAATATGGTGTGCAAGTGCAATGTAAAGTTGAAAAGGCAAGGCTGACAAGCCAATGACAAGCACAATAATGTAACACCGTAACTACTTGTTACGGCAAGAACATTTCACGACCACCGCCATCCATAGTGGCATAACAATCCCAGTAGGAGCGGGGATGAGTAACAATAGCTTAATTATTGACCCGCTGGACGCGTTTTCTTGTCTTATAGAAGAGTCTTTTAAGACCTTAGACACCTCAGAAATGTTAATACTGCTGCTACAGCAACTACCACTTGTCTAAATAAGGCAGAGGCGGTGCACTGAATGGGACGGCCTCCATGATTCATGCTAGTAATTTAGAATATTGATAAATATTAGCTCAAATAATTATGATGTTTTGCATCACCGGTGTGATCGGTTGATTGAATTGAATGATTCAGATCACATATATCTATAAGTCCACGCGGGAGGAAATGTAGGTCACGTATTCTAGGCAGAAATGTGCACAAAAGTCGTTTAGTACACCGATAAGTCTACTATCATTAGTCTCGAGCAAAAGCATCATGACGAGGCCATGGGTTGAGAGGGAGGATGATCCGAATTATAGCTTGCAAAAGCGATTCATATACAAATGAAATCAAAGCTGTAAGTGGCGAAACGCCGTGTTAAGAAAAAAGCATGTTCCACCGCCACAACAACTCACTACTGGGTAGTTGAGAACTCGGCGCGATATTGGACAGAAGACTCCAGCGTATGGATATGCCGACGCTACTAAAACTTAGGCTTGCGAATGAGGTTAGATGGAGTGAAAATAAGGCGCGAGATAGAATGTATATTGTTAGACTCTAGCCAACTTATACGCGTTTGAAAGAATTATTAAATGAGTTATAATTTTATACCAAACACATTATACATCATTCACAGATTTATATAAAATAAATTAGTGCGGAGCCTGACGAAAGGACCATTCCTTAGTAGCCTTCAGTCGTCCAGTGGGGCTCAATCATCTGTTGAGCAGGCCGCTGAAAAATTCCAGCGCAATCGGTAATATTTTTCTATGCCTCATAAACGCCACCTGAGTTGTTTGCTTTGCACAGCTAGATTTGCTGATGCAAACGGAACGTGTGGTGGCGATTGCGTTTGAAGCAAAAAATAAAGATCAATAAATCTTTTACAACTTTTCATTCATTTCTACTTCTCGACACATGCTATTCACCGTCCTTTCGCCCCGTGCGTTATCCTGTTATGATGCAATGATGACTAATAGAAGGCAAAATATGATAAACCACTTGTTACAGAATGTACGCGGAACATAATAACACAGATACAGATGAAGAAGTGTGTTACTAGGGCTGCTCGAGAGTGCACTTACCTTCAAGTTAACCGTCTTATATTATGTGACCGAGGGGCGTCAACGTTATCGAGTTCTGGAGCCGACGGGATCAAACATTAACATGAAAAGACACTGGCTTTTAAATTGCTTTACTTGGCGCTTCAAGTCTATTTACGTGCTCATTGAAGAGAAATCTACCCACTCAAGTTCAATGCAACTTGCCGTACAGTATTCCCACAGTTGCCAATGTTTATTAATTCATCTTCTTCATCTTCGTCCGTGTATATGTGATTGTGTATTCAGACTTCCTCGAATCCCTGAAACTTCCTTGAAACGTAGTTCTTTATAAGGTAAAGTCAAAAACGGTTAGCAAAAAATCCCTTCCTTGCTGATTGAGTACATCAATAAATTAATTCAGTTTTAAAATCATTCGTTAAGCGCACCTCGGACGTGCCAAATAACGCATCGGCAACGCTTGCAATAGCACATTCAGAGAACGCACACTACAGGTAGTTCAACAGGTTCTTAAAATTAGCTTTTTAGAATTCGAATTTTGGCGCGCTTTTACTGCTATTGGAAACGGCAACTTTTCGACTGCTAGCTGCCAAAGTATTATGGTGATTGGCCGTTGCGATTTCGTTTGATCGCTTTTCCCGTGCAACGTATCGGCGTGATTTTGAAAATTTGAAAAAAAAAGTTTTGAGTGGTTATCAAGCATTTTTATTTCAAGGGTTGGAATGCGACCCAAGTGAAAACTGAGCTAGACGAGGTGTACGGTGACTCTGCGGCATGTTTTGCCACTGTTTTCAACTGGATTAATGATTTAAAAAGAGGTCGCAGGGGCACCGAGGAACTACGTTCAGAACGCCCAAGAACGGCAACTGATGAGGAAAACGTGGAAAAAGTGCGGAAAATCGTTGCCGCAGATAAGCGAGTAAACATTAGGGAGATAGCGGAGGCCTTGGGGATCAGTTTGGGTAGTGTGCATTTCATCCTGCACGAGAACTTGAAGATGAAAAAGCTCAGAGCAAAATGGGTGCCGCATTTGCTCAACCAAGGCCAAAGAGACGCGCGTGTTTCCGCTTCACAGTGAAATTTGGCCAAGATGTCGAAAAATCCGTCGGATTTTTGGCGCAGATTCTTGACCGTCGATGAAAGCTGGGTCCATCACTACACTCCAGAGACCCAAGAAGCATCTCGCCAATGGTGTGCACCTGGTGAAGAACCTCCGAAGAAGGTGCGGACAACGGCATCGGCCGGAAAGATGATGGCTACGGTTTTTTGGGACCAACGTGGAATAATTCTGGTCGACTACCTTGAGAGCGGTAAAACGATCACGGGAGAATATATGCACGACTGTTGGACTTCCTAAAGCAAAAACTCATCGTGAAACGGCCCGCTTTGCAGAAAAAGGTTGTCCTGTTTCACCAGGACAATGCTCCTGCACACAAGTCGCGGCAAGCATCGGCAAAACTGGCCTAACTGAGGTTCGAACTTATTGAACAACCTTCCTATTCTCCAGACCTGGCCCCCTCTGATTATTTCCTCTTCGGACATTTAAAGAATAGTCTCGGTGGAAAGCGTTTTTCCAGCAATGAAGAGGTTAAGGCTGCTGTCCATGCCTATTTTCAGTCTAAAGACGCGGAATTTTACTCAAGAGGTATAAATGCTCAGAAATCTTGGTGGGAAAAGTGTATTGAACTTCTCGGGGAGTATGTCGAATAAGAAAAAATTAAAAACAAGATTTGGAAAATCCTTGGTTATAAGAACTTGTTGAACTGCCTGTAAGGGAAGATTTAGCACTGAATAAGATACCTTTCAGTATATAAGCCTTAGATGCCTACAGATAGTTTAGAGATAATCAAAACACGGTATTTGTAAAGCGTCACTATGTCGGGGGGCCTGCTTTTTGCAAGAATAATAAGAGCCTGCTTTTTGCAAGAATAGATAAGAGCCTGCTTTTTGCAGTCGCAGATCTATAGTTGCTGAATAGCATGGCATGGTTACCATCACTTTATATGCTTGAACGGAAATTGCTATGAAACCGACGTTGCAGAGCGTGCAAAATCAGACGCTATCACATACTCACCTCCTCGCTTATCGAAGGGTCGCCACTACAGTAAAGTGTCAACGATATTGTTAGACTACCAAATGAAAGATGAACAATTGTAGTACGCTAAGCTGGTGGCAAATATATATATATATATATATATACAGGGTGTTGCAGGAATATTTGAAGCGCGATATGTAGAATTGTAGAGCTCGTTAAAGCAAATGTTTTTTGCAATGGAACATAGTCTCTGAGAAGTCTTGTTTCGGAGTGAGAGTGAAATTACTACAATTTGTGACACTGGTGTTTTTGCCCTACAAAGGAGCACAAAATGTGCTGTTGCGAGACAGCCAGTCTTCCTAGACAGAAACTAAGCACACCGTCGTGTTTGTGAAGAATATGCAAGGCCAGTCAGAAGACACGACATGGTCGCTTAGAAGAGAATTCGCCAAAAATGAAGTTCTTTATTAGCGTTCACGCCAAATACTTCAGAATCATAACCCTACGACCACCCACGTGTTCAAAGCTAACATATTCAGCAAATGTGCATTTCATGACGATCATTTTGGTACCAAACATACGGCAATGCAAGCTGTGTTTGCGGAGTAATTACGATTTTTCGGCGGGATGTCCAGATTAAGTGCATGAAAAATGACGCGCTGCGGCTGTCGCACGACACGTCGGCGGTAGTGAACGTCGCCACACAGTCATTTTACATGCACTTAATCTGAACGTTCCACCGAAAAATCGTAATTACTCCGCAACCACAGCTCGCATTGCCATAAGTTTGGTACCAAAATGATCGTCATGAAACGCGCATTTGCTTATGTTAGCTTTGGACACGTGGGTGGTCGTAGGGTTATGATTCTGAAGTATTTGGCGTGAACGCTAATAAAGAACTTCATTTTTGGCGAATTCTCTTCTAAACGACCATGTCGTGTCTTCTGACTGGCCTTGCATATTCTTCAGATGGAGCAGAATTTTATCACGAACACGACGGTGTGCTTAGTTTCTGTCTAGGAAAACTGGCTGTCTCGCAACAGCACATTTTGTGCTCCTATGTAGGACAAAAACATCAGTGTCACAAATTGTAGTAATTTCACTCTCACTCCGAAACAAGACTTCTCAGAGACTATGTTCCATTGCAAAAAAACATTTGCTTTAACGAGCTCTACAATTCCACATATCGCGCTTCAAATATTCCTGCAACACCCTGTATATATTTATTTATTTATTTTTTATATGCCACCAGCTGGTTCTCTGTGGAATAACCGTCGTTACGTTAAGATACAAGGTGCACTGTTTCTTTTTTTAAGTTTGTGTAAACGCAATTTTATATAGGCGGGGTCAGTCATTCGGACTTAGAACGGAGTCTGTGTCTTCTCGTCCATAGTAGACTTGTTCGGTGCAGAACATGCAAAGCGGGACGGGCGAGGTGAACGATGTTACTCATACCGTCTGCTTCTGCCCAGCCCTTGAAGAACAGCGAACATCGGCGATCATTTTCCCGAACGAGACTTCTATCAGTGGACGAGCAGGGATAGCAGGTATGTGCGAGGACGAGCAGATGTGGTGGTACGGGGAGCACAGATGCTAGAGAAGATCATGTAGCGGAAAGTAGACCTAAAGTGTGAAAGGAAACAGATGGAGATAGAGAGAGAGAGAGGGGGTGGCCGACCAATATAACTACAACTACACGAAAAACCGCGAAGTAAAGTGCAAAGCATTTCCGTTGGTTTTTAAATAAGCTTGCCTTATTTAATCACAAGTGTGGTCGGCCCAATAACAAAAAAAGAACATGCAAAGCCGAGGGCCGAATATCGTCGTATAGGTGTCCCTATACGACTCCTTCTTATGACTTTGGTATCGAGTACGGCTAAATTTATGGAAGTCAACCAGTTCGGTCTCTGCATCGCTTGCGGTCGCTTCGTGGAGTTGACTACACGATGGCCGATTCTCCAAGCGGTGGTGATAAGACGGTCCACATTCTAAGATAAGATACGTGTGGCTTAAAATACACCAGTGTTGTGAATCACAAAGGTTCTCTGGTTCAATTTGTTTTTCGTAATCCAGTGAAATGACGTGGTCCAGTAGTGGTAACCTGATTTAGGTAGTCACAAAAAAAACGAACATTTACCCAGAGTTTACTCTTTGCACTGTACTGCAGCACTCCTAATCACCAAGGTTATCGGTTCCGCATAGAGAAACGGACCAAGGGTGTCCCGTACCAATGAACGACGATATCTTCCGGGGCCGATCCCAACGTTCGTCTCCTACGCGAGACTACATTTGGCTAGGGATTTTTTAATGAAAACTTCCGGGAATGCATAATGTACAGGTACATACCTCGCTGGCAACTGTCAGCAATTAACGTGGAACTCACAAACCCGCTAAAACCGTATTCTCCCCCCCCCCCCCCCCGGCTCGGAAATGCGCTGGCAATTTTTTGACACCTAGTACTTTAATGCTGGTACGATAGGTTAGTAAAACTATATTGAGCACTACTTGTTTACTTGAGTTTAAACTATGGCTTGTTCTAGACATGGATTATTAACATCGTTGTCATGGGCTCCGCCTGTGCTCCACAAGAGGGTTCTAAACACTTCGTAAATGAGTTCCCCATTTAGTTTCGAGTACCGCCGATTTTGTATTAGTTCATTGACATGACATTATGAAAATTTAAAACAGTCTGAACTGATTTGTAGTTTGATGCTATAGGTGGATAGAATGACAAAAATGTAATCATTCATGGGATTGCATGACAATTTTTGTTCCATCGTGGCGAAATTATTGTTGCAACCATTTTTGGAATATGCAATAGATCATTTTATATTGACATATGTTATATTGACACAAAGCAATTATAGCGCTTCTAATCGTTTCTGGTAATCTTTTCAATAGACTCTTATCGACTGGGTCGTTATGATTTCAAAACAATATTGGCCAATCTATCTCTGTAGTCCCACATATTCCTAACTTGAGCATCTATCCACCCATTAGAGGTTCTTTAGTTTGTTGAACTGGTACTTCCCCGGAGTAATACACTTTATATATGCAATTCATTCTATTGGTTTTGTTTCTGCACTTATGGTAAGCGGAGCTTATTGTTAGCCGTTCTTGTGAGCGAAAGGAACATAGCTGTAGAACTAAATCCACTTACACGTCTAGGGGTCGGTTTACAATATTGCTGCAGTTGCACGAGTCTGAATTAGCATGAACTTGTGATGGACAATTTCTGAAGATATATTGATGAAAATTTTTGGTATCTCATAAGTGTTGTAGGAATATTATTGTTTAAAGTTGTAAATGCAACGCATAGCTCGTGTTCGTCCCCGTCCCTATTCTAAACGATTATAGCCAAGCAAATCAATTTTATTTTGTTTTACGTTAGACCTGCCAAGGTGGACTGTTTCTGACAAGCTGAGGCCGTATTCTTCAGAAGTTACAGTATTCCATGACATAAACATGATTGCACCACCATCACCTTTTCTGTCCCCTTGGGGCTTCGAGATCCATCGACACCCGCCTCTAACGAATAGGCGCTTATTGTGAATGTTGCACCACTTTTTAGTAACTCCTAAAAAATTCCTATAAAGAGGTAGATCATTTGATGGGGCCTTTTATCTTAACTCTAATCTTGTGTTCTCATTTATATCTAAGGCATTGGAATGGACGGCTGTAAAGTAAGATAAAGAAGGGAGATGTTGTTTAAGTTTGTGTTTTCAACACAAACCAGGCTGCACAATTGACAGCCTATGACATCCACCTTTCGGTTGGGAAAGCAGGTTGAAGCAAATTGTTACGTTTAGTATGTTCTAATAGGTATGTATAAACTACTACTCAGTTACCCTTCTCGTCTGCATTAAGGAGCATGCATCACTGAATTCAAGACGATTATGAGTTCTGTTTAGCCACTTATAGTTTATAACTTAGTCATAACTAATTAGAGAAGACTTGAGTATGGTAAATAAATATAAAGAGAAAAGAACCGCGAGACGACGGATGCAGTTATCTCTGCTGATATTTGAGCGGAACATTCGACTCGATTCTCTCTCAAGATCAACCATGAGTGATGAAGCCCCATTCCAGAGAAATATCAATGGTTGATTAAGAGTGTTTCGAATCGGACACCCTAATCCTTACGACGAACCCCGTGGAGAACGTCGGAAATGTAACGGACGACGAAACGTGAAGGCTGCGATTGACAGAAACTCAAACATAACACATGCAATACTAGAGGAGACTTTGTGCTTTCCTGCACGACCACCTCGGACTCACCAGAAAAATAGTCGACCTTCACGATTTGCCACGGGACGAAAAAGAGGCACGGGCTTTTCTGACTCGAGAGTTTCCGATACCATTTGACGAGGTCTTCTTGTTCTCGAGACTCGCGCAGGCGTTGACACTTGGGTACATTTCTATGACTCTCTACTCAAGTCAATCAGAGCTTGCAGTGGTCAAGCGTTGGAGCGCCTCCACCCAAATAAGTAATGCGCCAATTATAGACTGGCAAGGTTATGATAGCGATCTTGTTCTTCAGGAGTGAAATTGTGGCAATAATCAAAGTAAAATAACGTGGTGCAGCGACGAGCGTTTGGCGTACTGCAGAACGCCTACCAGAAAGGTTTTCACTGCGCTCACCAGAAAGACCTCTAAAGCGTTTCTTCTACCACAACCACGCGCCAGCCAACATGGCTTCTCTTGCCGCTTACGTTGAAGTCGTCACGCTGGCCTCGAGGCGTCTTGTTGGTGTGCTTCAATGCATGGATCCAATGTATTGAAATAAATGGCAATTTCGTCGAACCTCTACGTCGAAAATATTGATTTTACTTCCAGAAAGACCTATCTGTATGCCTTCACAAAATTTCAAAAACATATATATATATATATATATATATATATATATCTTAAAAATGAATTTGAAAATTATTTCTATGAATTACAATATGACGACCACAACCGAGTCTCAACCGTGTGGCAAAGTGCACTTTTCGAATTGGAGATTTAACTCTAAATATATACGTATAGGTTGACTTTTCGGACAAAAGACGAACAACAATAGCAGAGCTTAATTAAATGGAGTGTGTAGGAGATTGTTAACCGATGAGGTTAATGCTTATCGAGCTGACAAATCGTGTCGTAAATGCCGTGTAGGATCGTAGAGGTTAATTTTTCCAATGGGGATTACCTGTGTGGACCATCATGCCTGACTAGCCACTCAAGTTCTAGATACGGCGCGATAACCTGACGTGGATGCTTAATGATCAATGCACGACATGCTTTTGAATGACGCTCAACTTCCAACAAAGGTCGACATTTACGCATGCTAATTTCGGGGAGATCCGTTGGAATGCCAATGTTGTTTGCCACTGTCTAAGCACCACACCAGTCTGATACATAGGCAGCAGAGCATTGCCACGTCACATCAGAAATGATGCGAATTTACAGTGTATAAGATGATGAAGATTGGGAGAGAAAACAATCGTTATTAGGTAATTAAGCTAGGTGACCATTAGGTTAGCTTGCACTAATTAATGGCATTCCAGTTAGACAGACATAAGTATAATTTTTTTATTTGGATTTATTTGGTCTAAATGCATTACTAAGTACCTTTCGACCGTGGAATTGTGCGCAGTTTAACCATATATATATATATATATATATATATATACATATATGTATATATATATATATATATATATATATATATATATATATATATATATATACACATATGTATATATATGTATATATCTATATATAGACATATATATATATATTTATATATATATGTATATATCTATATATATATATACACGCTTAGACGCAGGCGGTGGTTTCACGCAGACGCTAGCATGACTTGTGGGACTACATTGCGATCTAGAGCGATGGGGGAACAACAGATAAAGTATGTTGTTAATTTTGTTAACGTAGAAGTCATCAAAAAGGCTTAGGGAAGACAGGCAGTATTTTCAAGACGGTCAGCTAACAAGGATGTGCAGAACCGCCCAACTGAAAGAGTCGACATCGAAAGCAATTCCCATAAATAAGAAAATAAATAAATTGTATGTACTTATATCCTGAATATAGTTTGTACTTATATAATTTATTTAATATGATCAATAATTCAGGGTAAGCACGTGATATGTGAACTTAAGTTTTGCCGGCTATTTTGAGGAAATACTTTCGCGCGTATTCCACAGCGCTGCTTCAAATAGATGGTACAGAATAGTCGAAACACAATCGCTACATTACTAAGAATACTACTTCTATTTCTAATTTACAGCCTGCTACTGCGTTTATTGTGACAGATCGAGTTAGAATCTCGAGAAACAAATTATATATATATATATATATATATATATATATATATATATATATACTCGTCTATGTATATATGACATTTTTGAGGGTATTGTATTTTTGCTGAAACATCAATCATTTTAGGACACATTTTGTAGACATCCGTGTCACTTACAACACTTCATGCAAAATCGTAACAACTGATTCGAAATTTGAAAAAGACTTCGAAATCCCTACTTACTTTCATGCTTCTCTCGTAGTCAGTCATATGCCGATTGGCAAGGTCGATTTTCTGATTTCTTCCATTTGTTTATACTGGGTGTACGAATTCGGCAAGCGGATACGTTAGATCGACTATAAAAATGATCCTGTGAAGTACGATCTTGTTTATACTGGAATGCCGTTGCTGGCGAGTCATCGTTGGTTGGCTCCTATTGCATAATCGATCAAATTGCTTCAACATTCGTGTTCCGCTTTGAGCCGTTCTCTGGAGCATTTTACTTCTCTGTAACTACCTGGAGATACGGAACTTTGTTGTTGATTCAAAAACGCTTTGTTGATGATGATCCTGCTTACTGAAGTTCGTCAACCTCCGCCTCTTGGATAAATCCTGCAGCAAATGAACACGCAACTCCATTCGTTTAGAACACCTGCTCGAGATAAATGGTGCCCTGGATTAGTGAAACAAACGTAAAGCCTTCAGCTTCGATAAGCGTTGCCTGGCTATCCGGACCTAGCACATTTGTAAGAGATATTGGCCAGCAACTCTGACTCATGGAGTCGTAGAATCGCAGGTTTGCGTCAAAGTCATTGAAAATAACCAAATAAGTATGAGTTATTTGTTATAGTTAATTACGTGCACGTCTGCTTAGCTCTAGGCGGACATGAAAAAAATCAAGCCTTGTCTTCTAGGTTAAATCAGCGATTTTAAAATATCTAAAGGAAACCGGACGTACTGTTCTGCAAGATAGGGGTTCAAATCTAACTTACCACGTGCGACGTCCGCTGAAATGCGACATATCATACTAAAACGTGACGGGTGTATTTGTATATACAATAAAAACATGTATAACTCCTATACAGCGCAGCAGTGTGATCGAACGAAAAAAATTCTAGCTAGAATAGCCACAAAGGTATAATAGCGCCAGAAACGACAAGTCGAATATGTCAAGGCTTTAAGCCGATGTGTGATATACTTTGATCTAGAACATTAATTCAATAGAGCCAAATAACGTTTGCTTGTTTACAGTTGAAGTTTGTCAACGTTCGACTGTGGCAGATATGGCGTTGTTGTTGTTGTTGTTTCACGGCACGGTGGCACTTAGCACCCATTCGACACCACAGTTGACAGTATCTGTTGACAGTAAGTACCCTGATGTAGTGATGATAAGTTCGCGGGTGGACGCCCGTGTGACGATTGTAATCCTCCTAGCACAACAGCGCAGACTGGATAGACGCCAACAACTGGAACCGTTCTTAAGTAATCCAATAACAATTACGGGCCTACACTTTGTTGCACGATGTTATGGATACTATGCCCCTCTGTGAAACGTACTTTGACAACAGCATTCGTGATACTAAACTGAATTTATACAAACATGTCAGAATATTTCGACTTGACAGAACTTCGGGTGGTGGCGGCGTGTGAATAATAATAATAATTACCTCTTCGCTCCGGAAATGCCAACGTGCAAGCAATTTGTGTTGATAACACCCGTGCCATCCTAAATGTCAACAAATGCATTTTCGACTGCCCTGTTATTACCGTCGTTGTGTTTAACTTACTTTAACTAGGCTGGTTAGTTCACGCATGGCCTGATTTCGACTCTGATAAGTCAAACTTCTAATCTTGGTGTTGCTTCGAAAAACGCTTGATCCAACTTGTCGGGGCACCTGCTGATGTTGCTGGCTCAACACTTAATATTTCGCTATTCACTTACCCGGACATAAAAGTGGCGGCGCGGTTTGGGGGACTAATTATGGTTGTCATCTACCGGGGCATCTCCGGTTCAATCGCGTTGTTGACCATAAACCGCTAGGAGTTATTGACCATGCTGCCACATAGATTGTAGACGAAACCCTAGATCTCTCAACATGGCCGGCCCTCAGTGCATTCATTCTGATTTTATTCGATGAGTATGTATTTATGCCACAAATGCCTGAAGCTAGGAAGCTACAAGGAGCTTGTAACACCTTTGAACAAAAACTGCGCCCAAAAGTCTTTTCCCAGGCAATAGCAAATATAATGTTCATCATTTTCATACAAAAGTGATGGTGCTGCGCCACGTAAATGTCGGGTTTGAGAAGTTTAGTTACTCGGTAATTACGTAACGCAGCACCATCAATTTGGTATGAAAATGCATTGGAAAAACAATATTTTCTTGCCGAGTTCTACCAAACCTTAAAATAAGTACATACGGTTATGTAGTATATATAAAGTGTCCGGGTAATCTCGTTTAAAACTTTGGGGTTTGGTCAAACTCCGTGAAAAAATCATTTTTGTCAATGAAAAGGGGAAAGAAATGTTTCATATACAGGGTGTGACAGACAAATTTGAAGAGCGATATACAAAATTGTAGAGTTCGTTAAAGCAAATGTTTTTTCCAATGAAACATGGTCTCTGAGAAGTCTTGTTTTGGAGTGAGAGTGAAATTACTACAATTTGTAACACTGGTGTTTTTGCCCAACATAGGAGTTAACAACAATGTGCTGTTGCGAGACAACCAGTCACTCCTAGACAGAAACTAAGCACACGTTCGTGTTCGTGATAAAATTCGAATGAAGAATATGCAAGGCCGATCAGAAGACGCGACATGGTCGCTTAGAATAGAATTCGCCAAAAATGAAGTTCTTTATTAGCGTTCACGCCAAATACTTCAGAATCATAACCCTACAACCACTCACAGCGCTCAAAACGGACATATTCAGCCAATGCCCAATTCATGGTCGATCATTTTAGTACCAAACTTATGGCAATGCGAGCTGTGGTTGCGGAGTAATTACGATTTTTCGGAGGGCATGTCCAGATTAAGTGCATGAAAAATGACGCGCTGCGGCTGTCGCGCGACACGCCGGCGGTAGTGAACGTCGCCATATATATGGGATAACCCAGGCCTCAAAAAAGACGAGGAACGTCAGCGTACAATCGACCTCTGGCAGGAGGAGTGGGAAGGCCTAGAACAGGGTGCTTCAGGCGCCAGCCTCCGCACCCTGATCCCAAATATCAGAAGCTGGCTCAACCGGCCGGGGGGGGGGGGGGGGTATTACATTCTACACAACCCAAGTACTCACAGGTCACGGCGACTTCCAGTCGTACCTGTTCAGGATGGGGAAAGTCCCCAGCCCCACGTGCGTCCTTTGCGGCGATGGACTCGACGACGACGACACTCCAGAGCACACAGTGCTAAGGTGTCCGTCATGTGCGGAGCAGCGCGCAAGCCTAACGGAGTTCTTAAGCAACAGCCCAGCTCTTAACTTACACGACCTCACTACGAAAATGATGGAATCAATATCAGGCTGGAACAAAGTGACCCAAGCTTTTAAGAACATACTTCAAGGGAAGACAAGGGCCTCCCTTCAAGTCCGCTCGCGCCTCCCCGAGGCTCCCCACACACCCGCCAGGAGCAGTAGACTCAGTATGCGCAAGCAGTTCCCAGTCAGCGTGGGGGACGGGGACACGACTGGTTTTTAGTGGGTTGGAGTCCCACACTACCGGCCCGCACTTGCAGGGAGCTCCCTTGTTGCGGTGCCCGCGTGTGCAACCGCATTTTCCAGTTAGTCCTCTAAATAAATAAATATATATATATATATATATATATACAAAAAGGGAGTTTCTCAACAACAAGCCTTGACCGGCTGTACTCAGCGTCGTGATCTGTCGTTCGTCACCTAAAGTTCTTCCATAAAAGATATATGTCATGATGTATAAATATTGTAAGAAGGTTAAATACAATATTTAGGCCAGCTGTATGATATTTTGACTCTTTGGGATGGCTACTAACAGTAGCAACAATAGCAGCAACAACAACGACATCAACAACAAACACGAGTGTATGTGTATAGCAACTACAATAAAGACAACACTAATAATGAATAAAATCGAGTGCAGACACTTTACATGACACCGACACTGACCGCTACGATGGACCGGCCGCAAAGAGAACGCACAGGATGACAGCAAGGCACTAACAGTAAACACAACAATAGTAACACTAACAATCACGATAACGTCAGCATCAACACTTCTGGCTACTACGAATGCTACTAAAATGATAACAACAACAACACTAGTAACTTAAAGACGAAAACTGCATGCAAGGCTCATGTAGGAACAGCAATAACAACAACGTGCCACTGCGGTAAGTAAAAACACGTATGGCATTTTTGTTGTTGTTGTTGTTGTTGTTGTTATTTTCATAACAAGGACAATACAATAAAGCGCCAAGACAATCAACGTAAAACAACATTAATCATAGCAGCAGCAGCAACCACAACAACAATAACACGTGAATCTGTGAACTTTAATGTGTGGTGATTCAAACAGTTTAAGCAGCTTTCGGGTGCTTGTGATTAGGCAGTACTTTGGTCTAATAGTAATATATTTTTTATTGTATATTTTAACAAGGGGGTATTCATAATGCGTACAGGTATTACAATTATACTAAAATATACTAAATATATAATGTTTGAAATATCGCTTGAGTGTCGGTGACCATTCAACAAAGTAGTAGTAGTAGTAGGAATAACAATAATAATAATAATGTCACATGGGAAGTCCCTAGTTTGGAACGCAACGGTTTCGTGCACCATCGCGGCTTCCACGGTGGCGTTGTGGATTAAGTCTCTGCCTCGCAGCCGGAGGAGACACATAGGTGCGCGGGTTCGAACCCCACCGCTGCACATTTGTATTTATGGGGGCCGTCCGTCTATGAAGCAATGTGAAAAACAGTTCCGTGGACGTTAAATCTTGGCTGAGGGTCAGCCCGAAAAACTTTTATCGCGGCTTCCTATTTACACCACAGCTCAGTTGAGCCGGGATGGGTGGCAAGGCACGCGGACGCCAGAAAACGCGTTACGTTGGACTGGAAACGAGATATACGTTTATGCCTATTGCCATGGAGACGCTAGGACCAATCAGGACCAATCAGGGAACCGAAGCATTTCTCAAAGATTTAAGTAAGCGAATTCAGGAGCTCACAAACGACCGAAAAGAGAGTCAATTCTTGAGGCAAGCGTTGTCCTTGGCAGTTTGCAGAGGAAACGCGGCATCTAATTTGGGCGCCATGGAGAAATTATTTGTAAAATAATTATTTAAAAAATTTGCAATAATACGTTCAGACCTCACAATTGTAACATTGTTTAACGTGTGATAATAATAATAGTAATAATAATAATATTAAAATGAATAATAATAATAATAAAATTAACCTTGATCGAACATGTTTCGGTTTTGTTCCTTACAAATTAAATTTTGTTCGTTGAAGCGGGGGCAGCCGAGGTAGAAGTCGCAGCAGCAGCAGCAGCGAACTTGTTGACTCTTTGCGTGTTTGCTAGCCGCTTGATCTTTCTATTGTTGACAACAAACTTTTTGGTAAAAAAATTGCTTTGTTCGACAGTCGAGTCGCTCGCTACACATACACGGAACGCTGCCTATTTAGATAACGATGATGATGATGACGACGACGACGACGATGAAAATTATGATATTTTTTCGTGTTATGCTTCGGGTTGTCATTCGTTCAAATACCGGTAGCTCGGTTTAACGCTGTGACCGCGCTGCTGCTATCGTTGCTGCTGCTGCTGCTGCTAAAGTTGGCTGCTGCGCGAGCAAATTTATATGATTTGAGTACGCTGCTGATCTAGGCATATAGGACATATATACATCATGCAGGAGTTGACGGGTGGGAGGTCTACAATTATTTGTTAGTGTTTAAGGGTGTTAGGTGTTTGTCCGGGTGTTTTTGGTGTACTTTCATCGGATATTGTTGATTGCTTGTATGCGTGCGTATCTGCGTGTAAGTGTGTGTCTGTGTGTGTGTGTGTGTGCGTGTTCGTACGCCTGGTCAGTACGGTATGTTTACGTGTATGTATGACGTATGAAAAGAATGTTATTTGTCGTCGTCGTCGGTGTTGTTGTTGTTGAGTGGCGGCGCTCGGTGTGGCCTGCTGCGTATACAGGAGGCGGCCGTAGGCGGTAGGTGGCATCACCATCACCACCACCACCATCACCTTGCCCGTCGTCTGCTCGCCTATGTGCCTGTCCTCGACAATGGCGGCGTTGCGACCAAGAGACGGCGTTTCTTGCTCTTGGTTCGTTCCGATGGCGATTGGCCGTGCTGGTTGACCGGTACAATGGTATCATCATCATGGTATTATTACTACCGACGACAAGCTTACACTATTACTACCACTACTACTACTACCACTACTACTAAAAGATTACTACCGCTACTAAAAAAAAAAGTAAAGTTTTCGGGCTGACCCTCAGCCAAGGACAATATAACTCAACAATTGGTTCAACCAACAGCGCCAGTTCTGCTTACCAAAAATGGCCCACTAAGCATACTTATTTAACAGCGTTCTTCAATTGAGAAAGAACACTCACACCCATTAAAAGTTTGAGATTAGGTTGAGGCTATATACGCCCCAATACCTCTAATCATTCGCTTTACGGGATGAAACTAAAAATGTACGCTTGCTATCCTGAGGGAAACTTCGGAAGGAACCAGCTACTAGATGGTTCGATTAGTCTTTCGCCCCTATACTACTACTACTACTGCTATTGGTGGTTGTTGTGGTGTTGATGTTGTAGCTGGCGGCAGTGATGTGGCGGCTTTTGATGGCGGGCAAGGCGGCGTTCAAGATGCTGTCTATCGGTTCTCCCTCGTTCACGACTAACTGGCTGAATGGCTATCGTCGGCTGTGTGGTCGCCGCCGCCAAGACTGTCTGAAAACTTGGCCTCACTTAGCCTATTCGTGGCCTAACCTGCGTTCTTCCCTCGCCTCTTCCCTCCGCCTGCGGTAGCTCTAACAGCAACAACAACAACAACAACAACAACAACAACAGTAACAACCAGCAGCAGCAGCAGCTGGCGTAGACCTGCCTGCCTGTCTGCCTTGGGTAGGTTGGTTGGTTGGCTCGCAGCTTTTCCATAAGACGAGAAACGACCACAGGGGGCCAAATACGTCGTCAGGTTGTCGTCGTCGTTGTTGTTGCTGCTCGTACGGCTGTTGATGTTGTTGTCGATGTTGTTGTTGTTGCTGCTGCTGCTGCTGCTGCTGCTGCTGCTGCTGTTGTTGTTGTTGTTGCTGTTGCTGTTGTCGTTGTTGTTCTGATCTTCATCGTTACTATTTGTTTCCTTCGATGTCTACACGCTTAAGATAGGGCGTCATCGTCGTTATTATCAGCGATCGCACTTGCGATTGACGAAAGTTGTCGAGTTTGGCCGCATGGTGGTGGCATTCGAACCCTGATTGGGAAATAGAGAATATCTGATGCTGTCTGAGGCTACTTGAAGATGATACATCGGCCGACGATTCGTTGTATTGCCTGACCTACGGTAAATGGTACTGACGGACTAATTCAACATAGTCCGCGAGTTCACCGCACAGCGAGACGGGGTTTCCGCGAGAAACCGCACCCCGAGTTTTTTCCTCCTTATCTGTCTCCCTGTATAATTTGTCCGTTTATGTACTTACAAAAGCGCTGTTAACGTCACAGATGGTCGTTTCTATCAACGGTGGATTTAAGTGATCTTCGTCACCGAGATAGTTGCAACAACTGGAATACTAATAAAAATAATAGCCGCAGCTCTAGTTACCAAACCGAGAAGCTCTGATACGCATTTATAAAAAAATAATATTTATTTAATCTTCCAAATGGTTTTTGTTCCCTTCAAATTATCTCCTGCTCACTGCAATGGTCTTGTGCCATCTACTTTTCCGCTCAAAAAGTTTTCTAAACGTGTCTTTCGGAGTCGAGTTGCGTCTGCGAATTCATCTTTATCTCCTATATAGTCTCGAAACGTTGTCCCTTCATTTTTTTTTCGTGAGAACAGGAAAAAGTCGCACGGATACTAAACCCGGCGAACAAGGAGAGCAAGTGTTTCGTCAAATTATCCAAAATCAGTAACGATATGTGCGCCGGTGTGTTGTCATGATGGCGAATCCAAGAGTTGTTTTCCCAGGCTTAGCCCCTCTTGTGTCGGACGTTTTTTGCACAATATTCTTAAACGTTTGCGGTAGTACTCCTCATTTATCCCAGAACCAGGTGGCGCCCTATCCACCATCGCATATAGTAGTAATAATAATAATGGGGTAAATGGCAATGCACCTTCTGTTTTGTTCTTAGACATCTATGCTCCCCGCTTTTGTAGACTTATGGCCTGTTCTAGTCCACTATCGCATTAATTTTGTCCAAGTTGGAAACCATGGAAACCACCCTTATAGTGACCAGTCTAGGTTATGAATCCACGACTTACAGAATGCTAGTCAATGGCTTTGCCACTAAGTTGCTTGGTAAACACCATGGAATATCTAAGATCGAGCGAGCTTTTCACCCAACGAGGCAATATAGCGCTGTTAATATGGTCGTTGGCAAAATGGGCCAGTCCTGAACTGACCCTCGCCATAAACTGAGGCATACGAACATTGTCTACAGTTGTAATGGACAACGTAGTTAAATACATTAGCCGATGGGTTATGTCGGTTCGCACCATACAGGGAAGCTACCCCTCTATTTCCGGCGCATGTCACCTATATCGGCCATCCGTTTGGACCATGGCACAGTTCAAGAAGTTTTAAGTTATAATCCTCTCTCTTGCCTATATTGTTATGTAGACATAATGCAGTTGTACAACGGCACGACACTTGTCATTTTGCAACCGTTTACAATACAATATGCATATAACAGCGTACTTGTCTAGTTTGCTAAACGCCTTTCTGTGCCTGTGGGTTCTGTTTGCTAGTTTATATATACGAGTCTATTTTACGCGTAGTTTGCAAAACTGGGCTGGATAAATACTATTACTTAGAAAGGCTTTCACCGTCTGACATAAAAATAACGTATGCATATTATATATATATATATATATATATATATATATATAGGAATTACAGCAATATCAATAATGACGCTACTAGACAATGACCATTATAAGAAATCTTGCTTGCATTATTCGATGTCAACTCAACCAGCCCAAGAGGTCCGCACTCCATTTTTCCTAAAGCAGTGACTCGCATGGACTTGTTTGCATGACGGATGGCAAAATAAACATCCATCATTGCAATTTAATTTAGACAGACAATCATTGCAATTTATTTGATGATTACCATCAATACCAGTTATGCCATTAATAGAGAAGCTTTTATGTTATAGTCGCCATCAATTGTCGTAGTTATTATCGACATTGTCGTTGCTACTCCTGTTATTATTACAGCTGTGTATCATTTTACAATTCGTAGAGCAATTCAAGTGAAGGATATTGAAATATAGCTTTATTATTCTTCAAGTCTAGTATATTTTACGTTTTTTAATGCAAATTGCTTACAGTGAATATGTGAATAAACACATTTATGCCCTTATTGTTGCTGACAGCTAGTCCATATAAAAATATGACGAATAGTCGAATGTGACTGATTCTGTTTGCATTATATTTCATACCAGTAGCCTGCAAATACCTTTCATATCTCCCTTCCTTTGAAAGTAAGACCAGTCCTAAATTCGACTTCAAATACTATCGATCCACCGTCAAACAGTCGCGAATCAAATGACAAAGGCCAATTTAAATGGCAGTTCACCTGAACATGTCTACAACAAATCTTTTGATGTAAAATGCAAACACAGTTTTGCTTTCGTTAGGTTACCTAGGAGTTGCTGATCTAGCCCACATCAATCATATTCATACACTGCTTCGAGAAGAGATACTGTCCGTTGCTTATTCAATTCCCTTCCCTCGCCCACTCGTTTGTTCTAATGCAACGGAAAATCACCGTCTGATCGCCCAGGGATCGGCCGCATGGAGCTACTTGCAGCTGCGCTTAAAACCGAAGTCATACTCTCTACGTTGCCTATTGTGACTTCATTTGCACGTGTCAAACTAACACTCCGAATATATCGAATGGGTTAAGGCGTATTAGCTAGTGCATTCACATAGCGCGCGGGTACATACACCCTATATGCACCCGCGAGGCTCCCCCTTCATACTGTGAGTTCACGCTATACTTGCTGTAATATTTTTATCATGCTATTTTAAAAAAAGTCTTTGTGGTTTTTATAAGCTTTGTGGAGGCAATTTTAGAATGTATATAGAAAGCTTCCAGGAAAGGCTTTCCGAAGTCGATCGATTGTGCAGTACTTTTGAGAGTGAAGCCAACTATATAGAAATATCCTTACGTAAATGCGCATTATTGAAGACCATTTCTAACAACGCAGGTATACGATCCGTAAACAAACATCGCCAAGACGCTGAAATACAAGGATCTTAAAGCCATTTCTGGTCGTTAACTAAAATTTAGGTCTCGCGTATTTGATCTGGTATGCAAGAGTGCATAGATGGGTTGCCTCGCGCTTAGGACGTTCGTCGTCAAAGACATCAACTTCCAAACCCGTATGTATAATATTTTGGTCATACCCAAATCAACACACCGTTGTTATATGTGAGCCCCGCTCCACAATTAAGATGTTTATCTACTGCCCTTTGGCTTCTTAAACGAAACGCCTAGATGCAACATTACTGTAAATAGTGTAGCCTTATCTAGTAACCGTGAAATACAAAAAGGCGCCGATTACCCTGTCTTAAAATCACTGTGAATCCGTGAGTAGTTAAGCCGTCGTTTCGGTATCTCGGTGCTAGGACTGCATTTTTTTGTTAAGTCAAGCTAAAGCTAAATAAACGTTTTGTAGAAAGACCACGTTACAATACACACTAATTTCGTTGAACAAATGCGTATTGTAACATGGTCTTGCAAGGATTGCAGCATTTCTACTACAGCCGAATCTTGCCAGATTCAGAGTTAGATCTGCAGATTTTGTTTGCGAGTTAAACATCTACTGATAGAATTAGATTGCTTGCATTTGAAACTTTGGGGTATTAAAACCTATTTTAAAATTGCTGAAACATTTAGCTCTAGAGAAAGTAAGATAATTATAGTTTCTGAGTACAGCTGGGACAGAAAGAGAGAACACTATACTTCGAAATAGACTCTGGATGGATAATGCAAAGGGACATCCGTAACGTTTGCATCCGTAAGCTGTACATACATACATATGGGTGTATATTTAGATGTAGGTGGAAGCAATGCGAAATTACCTCTGATGTTTCTGCGCAAGGGTCTTCAGAAGTTTGTCTGACGACTACTACTAGTCTGCTCTCATTCTGGTGTTTGATATATATATATATATATATATATATATATATATATTTATATATAAGGCTAGCAATGGGAGAGGCTAGACTGGAAGCATACAAAGCTATATAAAATTAGTGAACATCGCTTTCGCCTACTTATGGAGATGATCGATTCTGATGACGAGGGTTGGCGCTCATTACGCGGTCGGATGGCGGCAGCGGCGGCCGCGTTGTTTTATGTGACCAGCTTCGGCTGCTGACCTTCTCTTGCCAGTTGTTAATCACATTCGATGCATCTCTATGTAAGTTTGTATATATATATATATATATATATATATATATATATATATATATATATATATATATATATATATATATATATATAAATATATGTTTTCCCAAATGTTCTGTGTGCCACATTACCGGCGCACAATACCGACTACGATTGGCCTTCCGTCCTTTGTATGATAATGACGAGAATGACGCCATGAAGACGCGATGCTGCCATTGGCGAATGGGTCGTATGCGTGGGTATGTTATAGATGGTGTAGGGCGTTGGTACCACCTGAAGTCCCTGGCTAGATCAAGCGACAGACTCACATGGTCGACTCGAATGCTTGCTTCGGACAACTTAGCGATGGCTGTGGAAGTGGTGGTAGAAGAGATGTCCCGGTGGTACAGCTACAGTGGTGCTTTTTGCCGTCATGTCAAACAGAAACAGCAGCAGCAGCAGCAACAGCAGGCGCAGCAGCAGCGACACCTGCCTCAACATCCACAGAAGCAACCGACAAAGTTCAGGTTTGTTTCATGATCAGCAAATCAGGTAGAAGGTACAGCGTCGTAGATCGTTAACAGGCCGTAGCTCTCTTGCATGGCATTTGTGTACGCCCCTTCAACAGCCCCAGCATAAAGGGCAGGTCTTAGAAATGAAGATCTCTGGAGGAGAGCCTCTTCTGCGAGTGTTCTCTTAAACGAAGTCCTTTGATTGAGTTAGCTCTCGAGACTTGGATGGTAAAGGTTGAAGAAGTGCTGAATTTGTCGTCCGAGCTTTGCCCGTGTGTCACTTATTCACGATGTGCAACCGCCTAACGTTTGGTTATCCACCTTTGTCTGTATCAGAGGCGAGATCCTCTAGCGTGACACCAACTTATAGGGGCATATTTTGAGTCGCTTGTGAAGGACTTGACACTGCTGCGTAGGCAATCGCCTCTCTGAATCGCTGGCGCCTCGTGAAATAGTGCCCAAGCCCTACTTAGTGCTACACGTGCTCAAAGTACTCATAGAACATCGTACATAGAACATGTTCACTCACGTAAGAGCATGTTGTCATCAATGTTGGGTACAGGTTTTGTGTTCCCTTGTATTGCTTTATGAAAAGCTGGGTCAACGCTGTAATCGGTAGGTTCCACATAAAATGTATTAGGGTAGTAACGGTGCAACTGGTACAAGACACAAATATGTATCCAGTTTCGTAGAGATTCTTGGATCGGACCTTATAAGGAATATAGTTCTGCACCTTCTACTTAATAAGTGGGAGGATGAAATGCGGACACACCATCCCCCTGTTAAGACCGCAGGGAGAAGCGATGCTGGTGTGTATGCGGGCGGATCATATGCGGGTTCTCCCCTTGGCCCACCAATGAACATTGTGTGCGTTGGATACATAATCTAAGGTAATGGACGGAAATTATCCAGTCTCTCGGAGCAACCTTACTATAATACATTTTTAAACCCACTGGTAAGGTGCTCGCATTGTCTCTAGTGCACCTTGTTTGGTTTAGTAAATCAAACCATAGTACTGCATTGCAGAATAGTTTGTAAATTCCATTGGTTGTGTTTCTAATAGCTTCGAAAAACCTTTAGTCCTGACGTTTACGTCACCAATGTGATGTCCCAGTTGTCTTACCTACCAATTGCTTGCAGTACAATTCGTCGATGTCAACTAGTCAGGCAAAGTGTTGCTATTGCCGAGATGTCCACATGATTATAGCTTCACATTCCTATGTTTGCAAAAATATAGTATTTTTATGTATTTAAATACGTATTCGAAACGTTCATCTTTGTTTTTATTTTTCTATCAGCACTTTCCACGTGGCTAGAGTTTCTGCCGACGACACACGCAACTTAGCTTGAGTGGCAAATTTAATAAAATGCTGATTTTATTTTTAATAATTTATTTGCAATAAAGCACTATTTATATATATACATACATACATACATACATAATACGCGCTTTATTTACAATAAAGGGAAAATGTACATTACAAGAAAATCACAACATTCATGCATAGCTCTCCACGGAAACAGGGACATTACAATTTCCTTTTCCGCTATCTATTTCGGTTTGTAGCGAACCTTAGATCGCGTATGCGAATGTCTACAATTGAGCATTTGACAACATAATTCTTCATTTTGTATGACCTTTTGTAAGCATTTTTGGCCCAGTTCTTTAAAAACATCAACTATGTCCTCTACGTGTCTGTCCTTTCGTAGCACACCGCAACGAAATGCAACTTTATCAACAAATTTCTTTAAAACACTCTGCAATAATTGTCGATCCTTCTCGTTGCTTAGAAACCATGCAGGTGATGCATGCGTCAGTACTGGTTTGACAAAGATATTAAATAGTTGCATATACAATTCAGCATCTCTTAGAACAAAGGATCTGAGAATCCAATTACACCTTCTCGTCGCTTTCAGTGCCACTTCTCTACTTTGTTCTGAGAATTTTAAATCAGGGGTCATAACAATTCCCAGATCTTTCATAGCGTTCACACTTTAGAGGGGGCAATTGTTAATTTTACAAACAAATCTTGTATTTTTTCGGCCAAAATGCATTGTTTTGCATTTTGGGATTGAAAGTTGCAGGTCTAAACGTTGTGTCCAGTCATAGAAATCGTTTATACATCTGTGTACCAATTCGCAGTCTCTGAGTTCGAAGACCATAGATCTTGACGTCATCAGCATAGACCTTAAGTGAGACTTCATTTGGAATTACAGACGATAACGAGTTTGTGTACAAGATGTAACATAGACAGCCTAGTATTGCGCCTTGCGGACAACCAGACGTGACTTTAGCAGGTAATGAAAAGCTTTTGTTACTGTGAAACTTCTTTTAGTGAGGAAACACTCAATCCACCTTAGGATTCTTGGTCCAACACGGTGCATTGAGATGCATTTGATAAGTTTAGAGTGAGTTGTTGACTCAAACGCTGATTTAAAATCAAAGTACAACACATCAAAACAATCTCCAGAATTCAACATTTCTCCAAAATCCTTCTCGCACATCAGTAGTTGTAAAACAGTTGACCTTCCCGGGCGGTAGGCAAACCGTTCTTTGCAGATTAAACTCTGACTATTAGCATTTTGATATATAGCGTCCGCAATAACGCTTTCAAAAAGCTTCGGTGGTGTACAGGTTAGTGATACGTTACGCTTATTTTCAACCTGAGATTTATTGCCTTTTCTATGTACAGGGCAAATGATAGCAGTTTTAAACATCTCAGAAATCGAGCCGTTATTTAAGGATCTTTCGAAAATCATTGATAAAGTATAACAATAATCGAAGCCACAATGTTTGTAGAAATAGCTGGGCAGACCATCAGGCGTTATACTGAGTTTGGACTTGAGTTTCAATAGATGACGGTGGAGGTGTTCACGCGATGTATCCACGTTGTTGACGTAGTGTAGATCACTTCTTACGTGCATGGGAGGGGGTGGGTTCAGCAAATGTCAATTGCGTTCGCCTGCTTTTAGAATACAGTTAATACAAATTTCTAAATCACAAGGTTCAGGGGCAGTTTTATTAGTGGTTTTGGGTGTTGTGAAAGTTCTCAACTTGAAAAGTACAATCTATCGTCTGGGGGTGGGGGTTGCCGTTGTATCCTTTCACTAAGTTTCCATCATCCCACAAGTTTTCATCAAACAGACAATCAATTGCGACATCATTTCCCTCTGCAATAAATGTTTTGTAGTGAGAACATTTTTGTTTCAGTGCAACGACTCTATCAACGATGATATTATTTTTCATCAGATTATCGTGAATTCATTTGCAGTCAACATCAGTGTCTCTTAAAACAATCATTGGGATGACAGCGGTGAATCGAAAGTTTTTCTTAGACAGGATGTCTTCGTTCGATGAATATGGTTTGACAACACGTAATGTCTTCTGCTCAGCCTTTCCCTGTTTTTTGCCATTTGGTCTTTCTTTGTCGAGCTTAGCGGGAGACTTTGCTGGTCGCGCAAAACGTACTCGGTCATTTCTCCGAAAAGGCGATCGCCCTCTCCGCGGCGTTGTTTGCTGTTGTGGCGGCGGGTGACGAGGTTTAGCAGCATGACTGGCAGTTCGGCTTTGTTTGTTGTTGTTGTTGTCGTCGATCCAGCCGTTGTTGTTCGAGAAATTAATAATGAGATTCTTCAATTCAACGTTTTCAATTCGTAATTTCTCAACTTGCAGGATAACTTTCCTTAGTTCAAGCGATTCTCGGCGAAGTATCTTTAGTTCAGACAAGATTTAATTCATGACGCTGTCGTTGGATGTCGAAGCGGTCTCATCTTGCTGCATAGTTTATTCATCAATCACATCTCTGTCAGCACATACTTAAACACGTTTATAATTTCCTTTTTATATATATATATATATATATATATATATATACATTTTTGCCAATGAAAAGGGGGGAGCGGAAATGTTTCGTATATGAGTGAGATTTTTTAAAGATTTTTTTTGTTATGATTTGAAATGTGGCTGTCCCGACACAAGCTTAAAAAATGCACGATTGTGGGAGAACAGGCATGCGCATACCGGCGCATTCGGGAGAAAATTCTACATGGCCTTAGTTGGAGCGGGAACTATTGTGATATTAAGAAGAGTTTGCAAAAAATTATATTATAAATTCACTCTTGCATGTTCGAACTTTTACGCCCAGGTCCTTGAAATTTTCCTTTTACGCGTGCTCAACCAATACGTTTAGACAAATTTAAATCTTAAGTGAATATTTTTTGAAAATAAGTGAAAACACATGCAGCTACTATCGTTTGCTTTCTTTGCCAATTAAGTCACTCGCCAACGCTATAGAAGCTCAGCAAAATATTCATGTTAGTCAAAATCTTGCTCGAATGAATGCTAGTTAGCTAATAAGCGCATTCGGTAGCGATGGCAAAGCTCTCGTTGCACGCGTATATAGACATGCCAGGCGTCTCCCGAATGGTTCCAGCAACAGTGACTAATTTGGCGATCAGATCATTAGAATACTCAACGGGAGTTGCATAGAATAGATCTTTTAGGTGGTCCAAAAGGAAAAAGTCGAGACTGGATAAATCGGGCGATTGCGGCGGCCAAGCTTGTGGACCGCCTCGGCCAATGCAGCAATTGGCGAAGTCTCATCCGGATAAGTCCGTACCTAAAGGGCGTAGTGTGCTGGGGCACCACCGTGCTGGAACGATATCCTTGACCGAACACTCTGTGGAACATATGCCAAGAGTTCTGGTAAGGTTGTGCTCAGAAAAATGTGGTAGGTTACTCCGCTTAACCTGTCGGAAAGTATATAAGGCCAGCCCAGGCATTAATGGAGAAGCGATGCTGGTGTGCATGCGGGCGGATCATATGCAGCGGGGGCATAGGGGGCGGGTTCTCCCCTTGGCCCACCAATGAACATTGCGTGCGTTGAACACAATCTTGGGTGATGGACGGAAATTATCCAGTCTCGCGGAGCAAACAATGTAATAGCAAGTAAACATTTTGCTGTCAGGCATCCGTCGGTGTGGAAAACGCTCTGCGTACAACCGGTGTGCATGTCAGCTTCCTCGGCATTTGTGAACCGGGCCATCACAATGCACGTAGTAGAAACGCCTGCACTTCATAATGGAACGTTAATCGAACATAGACACAAGGCTCAATCACCATTCGGTTCGACCTCTCGAAGCACAGCCACCCAAGATGCCACCCGATAGAACGTCCAAAAGCTGAACGCTTCTGGTCTGCTCTCGCACGATGGCGATTCTGCTAGCTGTGGCGCGTTTTTCAAATTCAATATTCTTAGAATGGCTGACGGGCATTCGTTTGAGCAAGATTTGGACTAAAATAAATATTTTTCTGAGCTTCTACAGTTTTGACAGTCTGGGACTTCATTGACAAAGAAAGCGTATGCACCAACATCCGATATGGCCATCGACAGATTTGAGTTACTTTGCAACCACAGACGTCAGCTCTACCAGTTTGGTACCCAATATTACAATAGTTCCTACTTTAGCTAAGGCCAGGTATAATTAATTAAATAAGACAATGAAGAATTTTTTCCCGAAGGCGCCGGTATGCGCATGCCTGTTCTCTCACAATTGTGCATGTTGTAAACTGATATCGGGACAGCCACCCCTCAAATCACAACTAGAAGAATGCATTAAAAATCATCTCACTCCTTTCGAAACATTTCCGCTCCCGCTTTCCATTGGCAAAAATGATTTTCTCACCGATCTTGACCATATTCCAGACTTTCAGAAAATAAAATTCGTTCACGTAGGTCGTTCTAAGTAAGAAGTAACCAGAGTCTCCACAAGGTGGCGCCACAATGCTCTCCGTTGTATATGACCGGCAAGTAACACTCTTTGCACTATTATGCATCAAGTTTTAGCGCAAAAGCGACATTTATATTACGTATGACAGACATATGAACTGAACATGTCAACGCTTCTCGCAAATATAGAAAAATACGAAGTCCGAAACTTGATTAAGCATGTTTATTGCAAGAATGGAACGACTGCGCAAATCAGTGCTGAGTTTAACGAAATTGACGGGAACTCTGCACCACCAGCGTTGGCGACCTTTATTTACTGTATCGCCATGGAAGATCGCCGAATGAAAATGTGTAAAATAGCTGAGGTCGTAGGTATCTCAGTAGGTCGGATACATTATATATTGCGTACGAACAATTAGAAACGAAAAAACTGCATGCAGGGTAGGTGCCGCCACTGCTTACCACGGATCAGAACACACACACAAAAGAATATTTTGTAGCAATGTTTGTCGATGTTTCCGCGCAATCTACAAGATTTTGTGGCGTCAATTCGTTACCGCGGACGAGACCCGCATTGCCTGATGAACAACGTACCAAAGTGATGAACATGCGCGGAAAAAGGTGATGGTTGTTTCATCGACCGGGAAGGTAATGGCCACTGTTTTCAAGAAAGTTTTCCCGAGGAATTATCTTCATTGACTGCTTACACAAGGGTCAAGCGGTTATAGTAGGAGTGGCGGCGTGGTCTAGGGGACTAGTGCGCTAGTCATTGTTGTCATCTACCGGAATGTCGCCGGTTGGATCCCTGTTGTTTGTCGAATTGTCTTTGAGCGATGCTCATTGAGAATAGATGATGAATCATACCGTTGAGAGTCAGCAACCATGCTGCCACAAGGACTATTGAGAAAACCCTAGATATCTCAACACGCTCGGCCCTCATTGCCTTCAAGATTTGGTTCAGGATGAATTAAAAACAACCTCCTTAAAAAATGCTATAATTCTAAGCGGTCATAGATAGCAGATTTGCCTGCACTTTGAACCGTTTTCACGATCAGCTGCAAACGAATCGGCCGAGATTAGTGCGCAGAAAGTCGTCTACCACCATGACAACGCTTCGGCTCCAACCTCCACATTCGCAGTGGCTAAATTGCACGAACTACGGTTCGAATTGCTACCCCATCCACCTTATGCTCCCTATTTGCAGTCTCCTGTTTCCAAACTGTAGTGTCCACTACCCGCATGACCGGCCGGCGACCGTTACGAGTTTATGATTCTCTTGCTCAAGCAACACACGTCCTCTGTCTGTCTCGCACCAACGATTACTAACTCATTTATTTGCATGCCTTCTTTTATATCACAGATTTGCCCGCACATTTAGTGACTTCCTGCGTCTTCGCTACTGGAGTGGCATCTAGTTGGTGCCATGTTTTTAGTTTGCTTCGGCATTGCCGCCAACCGACGCTGTCAATGCCCGCGCTGCTATGCTCTCTACGCAAACCTCTAGCTCGGAGGAAAGACTCTTTGATCCAATGAAAAGGTCGTCGCCACTGCAGATATGCATTTTGAAGGCCTCGAGAACTCTTTTAGTTTTCTTTAGTCGACGCGACTTCTTTTCGTTTTTTAGTCGACGCGATCAAAAAGTTGCAGCGAGTTTTCTCAGTTACTAAATGAACGATCTACGTATATATTTATATATATATATATACTCTAGTCAAAACTAGTTACCTGTCAATAGGTTGAAGAAAGCGTGTCATGTGTGTGAACGGGAGAAGTTTTTAGCGACTTCAATTGTTAGTTTCGTATGGAGTGAGACATGTTGAAGTATGAAATAGAAAATGTTGGTGCTAATACACATTTTAAATATTTTATATACGAGAACTTAAGCATTCTGAAATTGTGGCTCCGTGAATAAACCTCAAATTTGAAAAAAATGAAGATATATATATATATATATATATATATATATGTGTGTGTTGATCTAGATAGACACATTATTCCCTCTCCTCATATTGATGTCAAGAGTATGTGTGGGTGTATATTGCGTGCCGGTGGCTGCGGTAGGTATACGATGAGGTTATTTCCGTAGTGGATTCCGGTGTCCGTCCGACCGGTGTCATCACCGACCGGCGGCGGCGGTGGCGGCGCCCGCTTTGTCTTGGGCGACGTGAAAACAAAAACCAAGCGCGGGCGCGCGCGCCCGAAAAATAGAGAGAGAGGGAGAGCGTCTTGATGCGCAGATAGATACGTGGAAATGATGGGGCGCCATTTGTCGTATGACTTCAAGATCCGGACAACAACGACAATAGCAACAGCGACAACACCGTTGCCGCAGGCGTTCTTCCTGTCGTCCATTAAAGTGCGATGCTCTATTTCTCTCTCTCTCTCTACATATATATATATATATATATATATATATATATATCTTCCTCTCTCTCCCTGTTCTCTCGTCGTCTCTGTTGGGTCATCTGGCGACATTGATCGACATTCGAGACCACAGATTTGTCTACGGTTTCGATCGGTATAACAGCAACGACGTCGACGACGACGACAACGACGACGACAACTTGTGGGGATTGTTATTCGTCAGATCCGACAAAGTACGCGCTTAGAGGAGTACAAAACACAGACGTATGCACACGCCCACACGCACATAGATATATCAACGTCCGTCTTGTTCCGTCGACTCAGACGGATAAATGCACAAATATATCAACGTCGATCAGAGAAAACGCGAACATCAAGAAAAACACACCATGACACAGGACACCGCTACGGGTCTGCTGCTAATGCTCTCCGTTTTCTTGTCTCTTTTTCTTTCGTTCGTTCGCCATCCCGTCTGAGTTGTGTCGACGCAGACAGGCAGACAGACGCCTGTTTCCTTTGGATACCTACTACGATGATCTCGATACTTGTATACCTACTTCCGGCCGGCCGGCCGGCCAAATTACACACACACACACTACGTGCAAACAGACTTGCATCTAGGTAGTTGAGCGTGTTTGTGAGTTGAGCCCAGTGGCGTGGTGGGTGCATTCGTCTGCGCCTTGCGACCGGAGGAGACACTAGATAGGTGCGCGGGTCCCCCTAACGTTGCACCGATTTGTATTTATGGGGTCCGTCTATGAAGCAATGCGAAAAGCAGTACCGTGGACGTTAAATCTTGGCTGAGGGTCAGCCCGAAAAAGTTTGGGTGTGTTTGTGTATGGCATAGCACAGTAGGCGGCTGTATATGCAATACATTGTTGCTTGGCTTGTTAGTGGGGGATGGAGGACGGAGGGGGTTGTGTAACATTGTTGAGTTTAAAGTTCAGAGCCAAGTCGAGCGACTCACCGCGAATGGGCCATCAAATAGGAGATCGGTGCACTGAATTGGTTACTATTGTCGTACGTTGGCCACGTCGATAGAGGGGTTCGACACGACCCCTTCTCTGCTCTGTAGGAAAGTCAACTGGGAGAAGGTTGGATGTTCGTGTAAAACTTGAGCGGGGAGCGGATTTGCTTAGTGGATATGATCTCAGTCCCGCCTTCATCGGATGCGGGCGAGAATCGAATCCTACACTGCTCCGTTATGCTTCGTGTACAGGGCATTTATTCTTCTTCCAGAGAACAAATCTCTCTTACACGGCAAGTATACCGCGTCGCAGCGAGCGGTGAATGCGAGCAGCGGGCGAGTCTCCCCCGTCTCTCGATTTACGCACCATTCAACTGGAGTCTGCCAAGGCGGCTACAAAATCATGCCATTCACCGTCCATTGACCGATTCAATCATTCGGTCAATGCTTGTTGCGCACGTGCGCTCTGATGACAATGATGATGATGGTGTGGTAAACGCGGTGGTGGTGGTAGTCGTGGCGGATGTGATTATGCGGTGGTAATGAGAGACTAGACTGGTCTCGTTCTAGCGCACTCCGACATGACTCCGTCCAAATCTATTTTAATACTACGACGCCTGTTACGTGTATTTTTTTTAATTGAATACACGTCACAACTATTTCTATTGGAGCGACTAATGAAAAGTACAGTTTTCGGGCTGACCCTCAGCGATGATTTAACGCCCACGGGACTGCTTTTTGCATTGCTTCATAGACGGATCCCCATAGATACAAATGTGGGGCAACGGTGGGGCTCGAACCCGCGCACCTATGTGTCTCCTCCGGCTGCGAGGCGCAGACGAATGCACCGCGCCACCGGGCTCGACTTGGGGCGACTCATGCTACTACTACAGCGGATATTACTATTGCACAATATTTGCCTCCATTTCGGTGTTTATTTGAGACACGCAAGGCGCCGAACAGGGCTACTAGTGTAACCGCGGTGAAACATAACTTGTAGTAGATGGTTGGAGTAGATGAAATTCTACGAATACGTCTGGAGTTTTACGACCTTCAATAATTGTAATAATCGTCGCTGTCAAGCTGCATCATATTTGTCTTGTATTTTTGTGTAACATTTTGCTTTATTGGAAAGGGTTATAATTAGATATCTTCACTTACTGACATATTCGTGAAATTTTGCTGTTATCCGCCAAGCAAATAAATGTCTCACGGTTGTCTGGAGTCTTTGCCATGACTTTCGTCAATACTTTTACTCCACAGTTGTACATAATATCCCAACGAGTCACATCAGATTTAAAAGCAACCGGACGTGTATATATTTCTTTTGGATGTTTCGAAGTCGTGTACGGTCCTGTTTGAGACCAGGCCTCACACGGGGCCTGCATATAGTATGGTAGGCAGAACGTAAGTGTTAAAGAGTTTAATATACAATTTCGGTCTCTTTATTATGACGATACGCAGTAATTAGTTTGCGCGTCTAGAAGCACTCTTAACAATTTCCGTTACATATTCGGAATAATTCATATTTTAACTAGTGATCACTCTAATGTCGCGAACAGAAGACGCGCTCTAAATGTGTGCCCATGGTTTCGCGTTGCATGACCAACGTGCAATACAACACATTTCTCAACACACCGCTGAAGATCTAGACTCTGCGCTCAATAAAATAAAATATTTAAGGAATGCTGAAAAACATTTGCGTCATTTAAGTCATTTACGGTACCATGTAGCTTATTGTCATCATGGTGGAACATTATGACAGATTGAATTTGTGTAGAGAATATACATGTACGGGCCAAGTGAAGTTCCCTAGGAACACCTAGATAGACCACTTGCGCTTTGCAAAAGCGTATTTTTGACTTTAACACGAACATTTCTTCTAGGAAGGTAGCAGTCTAGTTAATGAGCCGAGCGCCAACGCCATATTCCCGCGTAGCAAGGAAAGACTCAGTTAGTTTTTGATGCGCTACACATTCAAACGCCGACTCTTAAGCCGAAATATGCTGTGTCCTTGCAGCGAAACTCATTAAAGCACATCGCCCCGTCATGTTGAGTCCCGAGAAGTATAGAACCGTGGAGTAACGCGGACAGTGAGCAAATTGCTCTGAAGTTATGAGCGACCGAGTGTTAGCATTCTCCTAGATTGCTTGACAGACGAATGCTTTCAACAGCTTGCGGAGAACGATTTTGATTGATACAGGTCGTTTGTTCATTGCCTACATATAAGGCCCCTTTTGTGCACCGGAGCAATAATAGCTGCGAAAAATAGATGGCATGTCACCGTCATCTAGGCTTCTTCTCAAAATTAGACTAACAGTAACGCATATCTTGTAACCACAGTTTTTGTAAAAATATGTCGGCGGGCCTTCAGGAACAGTGCTCATTTTAGCCTCTATTTGCAAAAATGTGTTAGTAAAACTCCCCCCGGGGAGACATCGACATTTTCAGGAAAGCCGATAACTCCTTGCAAAACAAAGTGTGAAACGGAAGATAACATATGTCGCCGAATTTTGGAAGCGTGTAGATAGGTCTTCGCAAATTTCTTTGAAAAGATGCTTGCCTTCTTGAGATAGTTGCAATCGTGCTATCTTGTCTTTTATTAGCCGTGAGGGGGTCGCGCACCTTGATTTTTCGTCTGATGTGGTATCGTGGACACAGCCCAATCTAACTTCCTTTGAAGGTAGTGCACCTTCTGAAAATCAGTTTCCAATTTCTAAGCAAAACTAAGATATGACCTCTAGTTCTCTCACCTCTCAGTGGAATGAGAATGTCCACAATAGCTCATAGAGGGTTTAGCATTTTGGACTACATTTGCTCGAACGATCTACATACCGTGCAAAACACGGACTAGTTTGTGAGGTCTAGGCATAGACGCATGGTTACCATCTACCGGGGTGTCACCGGTGTGATCTCTGTTGTTTATAGAATTCTCTTTGAGCGATGCTCATTGAGAATAGTTGATAAACCATACCGCTGGAAGTCAGCGGCCATGCTGCCACAAGGACTGTTGGGGAAACCCTAGATATCTCAACATGTCCAGCCCTCGGTGCATTAAAGATATACCACACGGTGAGTTCCAAGTCCGTAGGGGACGGAGGATGGTCTAGAATTAAAAAAGCCTTCTTGAAAAACGTTTTTATTCTAGGCATAGACGCATATTATAATACCGTCCCCTGGCAACGTTCAGGGAGACCGTAAGAGCCGGCTTCGTTGCAACACCACCATCGACCTTAAATTTAAACATTCGATGATCCGATCTAGATGGATCATCGAATGGGTCCAGTTATTATCTGTTATATCAATATTATGTACAGTATCGTTATTACACAATATTAAGTCGGAGGACGAGCTACCATCGTCATGTGTAGGACATTCTATCAACTGAGTTAGACCAGCTGCCGAAATAAGGTCGAGAAACATCTGTTCTTTGTATAGCCCATTATCTCCACATGATGCACCGGGACAGGAAAAGTCGTTCTAGTCATGTCTAGGGCAGTTCTATAAAATATCCGCTTGCTATAAGAGTTCTGTTGAGATCGGAAGAAACGAATAAAGTTCGTTGCACAGTGACATCATGGTGTCTCGATTGACCCTAGTTGAGCCAATAGTTAATACAAAAGCGGAAACAAAACGACAATTATCATTTGGCACATGAACATCAACCACGATATGCTCATAGTAGACAAGCACCCGAGAAACCAGTAGGAATAGGCGCATAAGAATGGCCGGTTACTCCTGTCGATGAAGTTCTGTCTCGACGGTAGACAAAGTAGCGACTTGAGAAGCATATTTTGGCTTCGCTAACACTTCCATTGAGCTATGTCCTGAAAGCAGACTCAGCACATCAACACTGTTGCAATCCATTGAGGCGTATAAACAGTTCATAATTTTTCCTTTGCGAATCGAGTGGGGATTCTGTTTAGCGTATTACGTGAAGAGGAGAAACGGCGGAGGCGACAATAGGCAGGTTTCTGTGACGTAGTCGTTTGGTCGTGGAAATCTCAATAATAATATTAGGTTACTTTCATGACACGTGCTCTTTGATAGATGTTTCATCCTTCCATACATTCAAGGCTCTACTTTCGTCGCAGATTTTTTTTAATCGAAATAGAGCTCCGTGCTCAGCAACAATGAATGGTGAGTAGATCGGCTTGACTTGTTTCACCCACTTGGCCTCAATACGGTTTGTTACGAGGTATTTGTCTAAGAATTTAAAGCATTTTACAACTTTCCTTCTACATACGCTACTCTTCTTATGCAAATGCGTACTGAGTTTTTGAGACGATGATATATATATATATATATATATATTTGTTTTTTATACACTAACGTGGTTAGTTTAGGACCCATATAGAAAATTATAATTAGAAAAATAGACACATTTCAGTAAAAACTGAGTATTAGCTTTCCAAGCATAAGTTTCCAGCACGAGTTTGTCCCATGTGCGAAGTTGCGTTGAGGTCATTCCGGAGCTGCTGTGAGGACAGACCGGCTTGTAGTCT
This sequence comes from Dermanyssus gallinae, assembly GCA_003439945.1. Taxonomy (NCBI): domain Eukaryota; kingdom Metazoa; phylum Arthropoda; class Arachnida; order Mesostigmata; family Dermanyssidae; genus Dermanyssus; species Dermanyssus gallinae. Next base: position 142,729 of record QVRM01001617.1, read on the forward strand.
ACATCTAAACAAAATGAGTATATACGAGTGCATCAAGGTTAAGGAAAATATTAAGTTTGCGATTGCCTTTCGATCATCGCCCGCAGTCGCGTCGGTGCTCAATAATCACAGGTTTCCTCATATGGTAAAAATAAAGTCAGCCCGACATCTAAGCAGCCGGCCGGAATGCTTATATCGCATGTTGTTCTCTCTAACGCCACGGAGAATAAATCATACGATGTGCGTGAATGTCATCTACGCTGAATTATGACAGAGTTGGTGTCTGTCTCTCCAGTTAGCAGCAACAGCAGCTACAACTGATCAACAACTAAAGCTGGTCAGTCTCGGAACGCGGAGCACTGCGCCAAGACCTCAATACAATAACTGCCTGTTATGTGGCAGGCACCAGCCTCGTTGGTTTGCCGTCATTGTTGTTCTCGCATGTCATGGCTACGGTTATTCGGTATTGTTTGTTGCTCGTTGTAATAGCACGTAGCCTGTGTTTGGTTGGTCAACGGCAATAGCCCTGCGAAGCCGTCTGCGGTTAGCCTCACTAGCGGGCTTAGGTCTTACCTGGAATCAAGTTTTGTTTAAATCCGTCGTTGCTTATAGCACCTTGAGCGTGCTGCAGACAAGGGCTGTGACATAACAGAATTATGCTGCTGCTGTTGTTATTTTTGGTTTATTTTGCCACCGTTTTAATTATGGTGAACATTGGCACTGCCCCGTTGTTGTTGTTGTTGTTGTTGTAGTTGTGGTTGTTGTTGTCGTTGTGGTTGTTGTTGTCGTTGTGGTTGTTGTTGTCATTGTGGTTGTTGTTGTCATTGTGGTTGTTGTTGTCATTGTGGTTGTTGTTGTCATTGTGGTTGTTGTTAGTAATGCTTGTTTTTATGAATGATCTTTTAGCCGTAGTAGCACATTGTTGTGGTCGTTCTAAGTGCTGTGATGTTTGCTATCGTCGGTGTTGATCTCTCTGCTTGTTTGTCTATACTATTACGTATGCCATTGCTTTCGACTCCAAGCTTGCAACCGTCACCATTTAAGGAAGTTGGAGGATGTCGGCAGTTACTGTACAGCCATATTATAACCTGTTAATCATATTGAAGGATTCTTGTTTTTATTGAGGAATATTCTTGCTGTATTTCATACTTGAGGTATCTGTATTCACACATACCCTTATACTTTGTTTATTGGTATCCCGTAAGAGAGGGCGACTGTAGTCTGAGAAAGCTGGCTTACCGCAAGAGACGGTAGGTTCTGTTCGTTTTAGCTCCAGTGACTTTTCGTAGACGTCCAGCACGAGAATGCGGCCACGTCTATGGGGACTAAAAACAACAAAATCAAAATGGCGTAAACGAGCAAATAATTAGAGTAGACGTTTACCGGGACTATTTGCATTTGTTAATTAATCGATGCAAAAGAGAACTCTTAAGACATTACAAATACAATGCTAGAGATTCTGCTAGCAAGTGCACGCTGCATCTTAAACTTCTTGGGCTGACCCTCAGCCAAGATTTAACGTCCATGGGACTGCTTTTCGCATTGCTTCATAGACGGACCCTCATAAATACAACTGTGCAACGGTGGGACTCGAACCCGCGCACCTATGTGTCTCCTCCGGTCGTAGGCGAATGCATTACGCCACCAGGCTCGACAACGACGGCATGCCCCCAAAGGCTAAGACCCCAAAGTCTAAACCTGTGCTACTGACTTTGCGTGTTTGTGTGTTCTCCCTAGATTTTTTTTGGTTATGGCCTATTATAATCCACTTTGATGTTCACCCTATAAAAATTGAAAGCAATGCAAGCCAATTTAAATGTAATCAGTCCTGAATTTGAACCTACGACTCTCCGAACGCAACGCCATGGTTTTATTCTTAATCCATCTTGCTCTATCATGACCTTAGTGGACTCTACATCTGCCGGTTTTACATAGGCTGCCACAATTTCGACCCCCTTGACGCTATTGCTACTAAGTTTTATTTATTTTTCCTGTTGTCATTTCTCCAATTTCTGCTCTCGTGAATACTGAACCCCCCCACTTGGCCTGCCCCGTCCCTCATCTTTATGTGCTAGTGCGTGATGTTCGTGGAAGACCCCTAACGAGAAAGGTTTAACCGCCCACGTTTCCGTCAAGATTAGAATATCCACTCCTCGAAGTGCTTCCCCGCCTAACACATCTAATACGCCATGTGCTTCACAGTTCCACAGCACTACGTTGATAACCTTTGTAACTTTTTCTCAATTGCAAGAGAGGATAATGTTTTGTCTTACGTTCTTCTGCGGAATCCAAAATTACTGTGTTCGGTACACTCATGTAAATATCCTGATTCTTGGGTCCAGTCCCTCCCGGGCGTCACTGAGTCTTTGATCCACGGGCTGTGATGCTTTCGTCATTGCAGCCATTGTATTTGTTAGTAGTCGCCTAGTGCACACACAAGGTACATGGTACACGTCTACACCATTACTTGGTGTGCTCACAGCTCAATACGTTCAACACAATTAAGCAATCCACTGTCCGGCACTTCTAAAACGCTCACTCCCCTGTCTCTCTCGCGCAGCGGTAATTAACGCGGTGCACAAGACGACAAATAGTTGACCTGTAGAAACTTTGTTGAGTGAAATCATATTGAATATATTTTTTTTTATATTTCATTTATGTTTCCACAGGTCAACTTTTTGTCGTCTTCTGCACCGCGTTGTTTACCGCTTTGCGAGAGAACTAAGGGAGTGAGCATTATAGAAGTACCGGACACGAATTGCTTAATCGTGTTAAACGTATTGAGCTGTGAGCAAACCAAGTAATAAGGTGTAGACGTGTACCATGTACCTTGTGTGCGCAGTAGGCGACTATCGCAAGCAACCCCATGCTATGCCATAGGTTGAAGTCGAATCCGAGGATCTCGAACATCTTTTATGGTTTGTACCATCTTTGCCTACCAAGTGGTCTTAAACGATCTGATAGGCTCGGGCACGCAGGAGGCTTCTTTAGTCGAAGTCTAGCTTCTACTTTCATAATTAGCATGCACTCGGACTTGGCAGGTATAAGTAACGGTTTCGCTTTCTATTTGGAAGGCACAAAACTCGCCGCGTCATCTAAGGTGAAAAACACTGCTTCAACTAACCAATATTCGCCGCAGTCAGATGATTCCGCGCCCTGTCGACCTTCAACAAGAGAGCCTCAACGATAAGGAGCCGGATCAAGGAGCTCTCTCTCTTTCTATATATATATATATATATATAGAAAGAGAGAGAGAGAGAGAGCAAACAAAATTAAGCTGCCGCTGAATTGTTCTGTTATTCTGAACATGCCATGAAATTGTTTGGTATTGCCATGTAGGCGCGTGCGTTGTTGCGATATTCTTTGTGGCTTTGTTGTTGTTGTTGTTGTTGCTCTTTCTGATTCATGCATGCCATGGATCGGTAGGGAATGCTCCGAACGGTCAGCTCGATCACATAGTATTTATTGCCTACGTCGTAGAACGTTGCTGCAACAACAACAACAACAACAACAACAACAACAACAACAACAACAACAACAACAACAACAACAACAACAACAACAACAACAACAACAACAACAACAACGACGACGACGACAACAACAACAACAACAACGACAACGACGACGACGACAACAACAACAACAACAATAACAACAACAACAACAGTCAACAACAATCAACAACAACAACACCATCAATACAACCGTTTGAGTATATATTCCGGCATACTGGAGTGTGAACCAAGCCATCGTCACACTGCGGCAATGACTTTTGTCGATGCGGTCGACGGGTTGGGCGTCCACCTTCACGTGATGCTCGATCGGTCGTAGTTGTAGGTTGTAGACGAACAACAATGAATCGTACCGCTGCTCGCTAACGTGAAGCATGCTATCTGCGAAGCAGCATTGCTTGCGTTGTCTCACGCGTTTAGCACTCTTGTCCAGTGCTACTGACGAGAGCACTAGACGAGAGTGCTAAATGCGTGAGACAGCGCAAGCGATGCTGCTTTGCAGATAGCACGCTAGCGAGCAGCGGTACGACTAGAAGCTGTAATCGTAACGGGGATGTAGTAGTAGTAGTAGTCGCTTTGTCGAGCCCGGTGGCGTGACGTAGTGCATTCGTCTGCGCCTCGCAACCGGAGGAGACACATAGGTGCGCGGGTTCGAGCCCCCACCGTTACCCCACATTTGTATCTATGGGGATCCGTCTATGAAGCAATATTAAAAGCCCGTGGACGTTAAATTGGCTGAGGATCAGTCCGAAAACGTTACTTAGTCGCTTTGATAGTATGAGCCGCCGTGCTAGGTAAATGTTACGAACGAAGTAAGACGAAAGTAGTCGGAAATGGTTGTAAGCAGAGGTGGCGACAGCGGTTGCGGCAGCAGCAGAATAAGTACTAGTCTTGCTTTGTGCATTCAACCAACAGAAATGTTGGTTAGCTAAAGAAGTTTGGTGCTTGTCTGTGTGTCAGTAGCGTAGGCTGGTAGCTGGCGACACAGCGAGCCGAGAAAGACGTACACACGTTAGCACGTTGCTTTCAACGTTCAACTTCCAACACCACCAACTAACCTAACGAAAGGATGATGATGGTGACGACGACGACGCATAGGACGAAGAAAAGCACGTATGCATAGTTTGACCTGCTGTTGTATTGCTCGGCCCCATCCTCCGATGCACTTTAGTGGCACTGGGTCCTCCTTCAAGCAGCCAGCACGCACACTGTTACATTGGTCGTCAATCTACTCACTACTAAGTAAAGTTTTCGGGCTGAGCCTTAGCCAAGATTTAACGTCTACGGGAGTGCTTTTCGCATTGTTCATAGACGGACCCCTATTATTAAAAATGTGCAACGGTGGGGCTCGAACCCGCGCACCTATCTAGTGTCTCCTCCGGTCGCGAGGCGCAGACTAATGCACCACGCCACCGGGCTCGACACTATTACTACTTTACATATAATATATATATAGTAGTAAGTAGTAATAGTATATATGATATATAAATAATATATAAGTATATATAAAAATACTTACTACTACTACACGAGTGCCGTTGCGCCTTCGTACGCCATTTCCGTCTAGCTCGATCACCGTGCATTGTTGTCATAGATAGTTTGAAACTTGGTGACATCACGTACGCGAAGGATTAAGCGAATGGCGTTGCATTCGGCATCATCATGACAATCTCCTACACTAAGCCAAGATGGCCAAGCAGAAAAGAGGACGCGAGCGGAAGTTGTTGTTGTTGTTGTTGCTGCTGTCGTCGTTGTTTCGTTCTAATTGTGCTACGTTTGCTCTTGTTAGTGCTTGTGTTGCAAAGGCCGTAACTGTACTAGCTACTGATCATAAGTATTGTGTCGTCCCTAGTTTATCTAGGTGCGGTTTTGTTGACCAATGTTTGTTTAAAGATTGGTCTTTTCCTCTCATCATCCTAATTTTCTTCTTCTTTTCATTCATTCAGCTTCATCTTCACACATCCCTTTTTCACCTCGTGTTTTCTTTAGCTTATGTTTATGTTTATGCCAGCAAGGCACGTTCACGAACGTGCGAACCTGGTGGCGCCATTCTCGTGAGAAACGTTCGTTCGGTCGTTCGGTCGACAGATGCACAGGATGGGAGAGTATGATCGTGTCGTTCCGTCCCACTCCATCCCGACCCATGCTGTCCCGTTCCGCATTCTCGTCGTCGCCGGCGTTCTCCTCCTGCCCCTCGTCGTCGTCAGATCACAGATCTCCTCCGAGAGATGGTCGCCGTCGAGGCCGCAGACGGGCGAGCCAGCTAGCGAGTGGGTCAGCCGTAAGTAGTCCGTTCAGCAAGTAGCCTATAGATGGAGGCGACGGCGTCGGGAGACGACAGGCTGCTCGACGCTCGGTCGTACGTTTTGTGCCACCGCCACGACCACCACGCTTCTGTGCTGCTGCTGACGTTGCTGGCAGCAGCCGCAGCAGCAGCAACAGCAACAGCAGCAGCGGCAACTTCTACAGCTGAGTGAGTTTCCTACCGCAGCCGCGCAGCTACCGTCATGACGCTGCATGACGCCGCATGACGGCGGCTGCGGCGGCGGCGTCGCTGGTGGTGGTGAGCCGAGAATCTGTTGCGCCGTACACTCCAGCCAACGCTGCCACCACCACCACCCAGCAAGCAAGCTAAATGCTGCTGCTGACTGCTGATTGCCTGACGGATCAAAGGAACAATCAGGGCCAGAGGCTAGCGATTGGTACGTCTTAGCGCGGGCTGCATAGGAGAAACAACATAGCGACGGCGAACGGCGAGCGTGACCAGCGCGGACCGACCAAGCATGGATGGACGGATACACAGGATGGGGGGGGAGAGAGAAAGAGAGAGAGGGGGGGGGGGGTGGAAAGACGAAGGGTGAGGAAGATGGAAGGAGGAAGAGAGACAGATCCGTCGTCAGTCGAGGCATTCGGCTCTTGTAGATCTTGCTGTAGACAGTTGTTTGTGTACTTCAGAGAGAGAGAGATGGGGGGGCGGAGAGATATATATAGAAAGATAGTTAAAGAGAAACTGAGAAAGGGGGCACGCTGAACTGTGTGTATGTGAAGGGGGGAGGGGGGAAGAGAGCGAATGAAGGAGGGGAAGGGGATAAAAGATGAGGTTGACGTGAGATTGTTTGAGCCGGAAAACCAGCGCGCACATATATATGTATGAATATATATATATATATATATATATATACGCGTGCCAATAATAAAGTAATACGCAGATCTCGAAAACAGTCTCCATTCCGTACCGGTAGCTGACGAAACACTAGGACTCATCCCAGTGGTGCGAGAGCAAGATTCGGGATCTGGTCAGAAGAATGGAACGCCGAAAAGGCATCTTAAATTACTCGCACATGTCATTACCACCACCACCACATGCAGCGAGACATTCGCAAGCGACGTCGCATACCTTGTCACATGTTTATAGCTGTAGCCTTGGATTCACCGGGTGTTTTTGTACGGCCATACGATACGCGCTGAAGTTGACAAGGGAACTGGGAAGAAAGCCGTACGGCCTCCGAGCACTCCAAGCGCAGCCTCGATCAACATCGTTCATCATTCGTGTGTGAACGGATGGCATTTCAGCTGCAGCGAGAAGAAATGGTGTTTGCCGGAAGAGCTGTTGATATACAGAACAACATCAGTGCTATAAACATGTCATTTTAATAACGTGCTTGTATATATATATATATATATATATATATATATATATATATATATATATATATATAATTCAAAACATAGTTTACTGGCATCATGATACAGTCATCAGTTTGTACTTAGTGACCAACGTACCTAACAAAACAGGTTATCAATGAAAGACTGCTAGGTGTTGAAGGTATGCTCATGCAACTTCATTTTTTTGGGGGCGGTCCTGATCCCCGCTGAGGAAAGAGTTTGCGTATGATATTCTTATTTGTGATTAGTAGTAATAGTGGGGGAGTAACACAATGTTAGCGTCAAGTGAAAACATAAGACGATTGAATAAATAGGTATAGGTTGAAGTGAAGCTTACTCGGCGCAGGTGAATAGGTAGTCTGTTAGATATCCTTTAAAGGTTTTTCGTATGTTAAAATCGGTAGGAAAATAGTCGTTTTACACTTTATAACTAATAGGCGAGGGTACGCTCTAGGAGGCGCATTTGCAAAAGAGAGGCTATGCATGACAGAGAGGCTATTGCGGAGGTAGCTTCGATGTGGGTGTGCTATGAGAGTCTACAGTGTCTTAATAAGAGGATTGTTTGGTGGTTCCGAAATATAATGGCACCAATGTAAGTTTGAGTCAAGTGAGGTAAACGTCCGAAAAAATGCAGTAGAAAGGCTACAATGTTCAATATTGATGAAATCCTCTTCAAATGGCTTAAAAACTGTAAAGTCTAAGTAATGTTTACCAGCAGCATCATCCTCGTCATCATTAAACATCATAAATGAAGTGTTAAACAGAGGATCTGCGTTTTGCAAGATATGCACAAATGACGCTTTATACGACGCTAGCGTTTGTTCTACGTTGCAAGGTAGTGCAGGGATCGCTGACAAGGTGGTAGCCGTGCACAGTATCTTGTGTATGCATGACGGCTGGAGCATACAAAAGTACCGAGAGATATAGATGCCAAGGTGTCGAATCTTGACCGAGGCGACCGTTCCCTGCAAGACCCGCAAAAAGTGCTGAAACGGTTTCGTAATAGGTGACCTCTGCCGGGCTCAGCTTGCTTCCATTGTCGGTTCACAGCCATCGAGCAAGTATCTAAAGCGACTCTTGACCTTCTGAGGAAGTCTTGACATTGGCACAATCCTTAACTCAAAAAGTCGCACAGCGACACAGCAGTGGCAGTCTTTGAACATCCCCACATCATCCAAATACATGGAAGAGGTTGCCACTCGGCACCTGTCACCGATGCGTTGTGCGAAGGTCGTGCCTATATAATGTATCTTAAAGCCTAAGTATGGGATGCAATTTTTTTCTGTGGCTCTCCGTCGACCCCCATGGTGAAACTTTATTGCCTTTGTTTCCATGATATAATTTGGATCGTCATTTTTAGTTTAGATCACAAGCTGGTAATGTGGATGGGTGATGAGTTGCTTTTTAAATTCTTTCTGGTTTGCTCCATTTCCGGGAGGTTGAAAGCCAATCCCCAAAAACGACCGCAAAGTAAAGAAACCTACCGTTAAATTGGCTAACAGGTATTTTGTTGATGGGTATCTGTAAGAAATATATATATATATATATATATATATATATATTGCGTTAGGCGAGAGAATGGCTCTTCATTAGTATTAGTTTTCATATTTGAATCTGTATCGCACATAGAAAATTGTTCGTTTGAGGTATTCTATGTATGCGCGTGATGTGAGGTTGGCTCTTTTATGGGCAAGAAATGGCACGTCGTCGTCGTCTGGCGCGTAAGGCTGCTTGCTGTCTTTGCTGCCCGCAGGCATTTGTTTGCCTTTTGGACGCTCGGACGGCATGGACGTAGTTAAACAAATATGTCGGTGTCTATGTAAAACATGTGGCAAAATACGGCCGTGCTATCGACTACAACGGCGGCGGTAGCATAGCGGCAACTCAGCGAGTTGATAATCTCTTGTGTCGTCCTCCTCTGATCTTTCGTCCTCCATCACCGTGTCGACAACGGGAATTTCAATTATGTGCAAAATCTCCCTCACTATCACCGTACCGTGTTACTTACCTCACTGCTATTTAGCTACAGCTCGTAATGCGTCAATATAACGGTTGATGTGTTGGATGAAGCGAAGTTCTTCATAGGTTGTTGTTGTTGTTGTTGTTGTTGTTATTATTATTATTATTATTATTCGATAGTGAAGTTTGGAGTTTGTGCAACAGCAGTTGCAATTGAGTTTGATGCAAAGCTCTCTCTATCAACAGTACTGAGCACTGGGTCATCATCATGTTTACTCGACATTTCACGCCGGACCGGCCCGATTCCGGTGCTTGATTAGGCCACGCTGCTGGATCAGAGTCCTCTGTCGAATATTTCCAGATAGCTGGATCGCAAGCCGGCTTGTGACGCCGGTAGCGGAAACAACAGTACCAACAGCAACAACAATCGTAGCCAAGATCAAGTCGAGCATTAAGAGTAAAAATAGAATACGTAGCACCAATAAGCATAATGACTAAAGCAACGAAAACGCAGGTCTACTGCGCCGGTTAAAATATTCGTAATAACCGAGGAGTTCAGGCCGGCTGTTCTGTGACCCACGTACGGCTTAACGTATTATCCAATAAAAACCATCCGTTGATTAGATGTCTTAGATCTGAGCAGTTCGGGGTTCGAGCTCGTTCATGTGGAACCATATTCCACCCCTATCATTTTGCTCCATCTAGCGCCGCTGTATAGACCCCCGACACGAACCCGTGGTGCCGCTTTCTTTCGACCACTTTTCCGCACCTTAAAGTAAACCTCGCTAGATTTACTTTAAGGTGCCAAGGCTGCCAACACACGAAGCTGTCCTCACTTCAGGAAACTAGTTTTTTCTTGCTCCGGTAAAATTGAAGTTTGCCGAAGAAGTTGCTAATTTGATGCTCTCAATGAAATTGGCTGAAATTGACATTGGAACAAATCTTTAAAAAGTGTGATTGTTCGAACGGACATCACTACCGTCCACTTGCATGCTAAATTCAACGTCGCAACCTATGCGCATTTCTGTAAAAGCCTCTTGCAGAAAAACGTATAGGTTGTCTGTGCGCGGAGTTTCTATGAAAAACACATCTAAACATTTTTTTGAACAAGATAATTTATTGATTACATGCACATACTTAACTGTATGTTATTTCACTTATATCGGATATAGCAAGGAGTCGATAGTAATTAACTATCGTGCTTGCAAAAAGTTGCAGCCTGAATGAAATGACAAACATGACTTTAAAATTCGAAGATACTGATTGACTTTCTCTCTCTCTCTCCCTCTATCTCTCTCTCTCTCTCTATATATATATATATAATTCGACCCAACAAGTGAATGATAAATGTAATTTTAAAAATGTTTGCTTTGCGGCAAAAGGTCGTTTTTCGTATTCATTCTAAAAAGTGTCCCAGGCTGCCGCATCAAAAGCACGTGCCGATCTGCGTTGAGCGTTTACACGCCGTGCAGTCTCACTCCGGTGAATTTTGTTGCTTGTGGAGCCGCACACTTCTAGTAGAAGTCTTCATTTGAATTTGGCCGTCGTTCGTTGGAACTCGAATCTACCTGTCGCTCGTTCAACACAAATAGCCCCCCCCCCCCGCTTCTACTTCATCTCGAGGCAAAACTCGCCCCAGCCAGCGCGAGCTGAGTACAAGTGTAGCGACTCTGGCGTCACTATCAAAGGCAGGCTTCCTCGCTCGGCAGACTTCGAATATGTTCACATTTTAGCAGGGTCGACCTGTATACCTTCCAAGACAGTCTGACGTCTGGCTTACCGCAGTGGTGTGGCACTGTGTTGTTCTCTAGACAGATAGAGATCATCGAGGGTTGGCTATGCGCTATGGGTTAGGCGGCGTTCATTCGTGCCGTTCACTGTGTTGCCGAGTAGAATCGAGCGATCAAACTTGCCTCCAACGGAACCAGATGTTTAGATTTTTTGACAACGTCTGAGCAATGGCCATGTACGGTCACACCGGTCATGCATGCGTGGCAGCACGCCTTTAACGAAGTATTTTGCATCCGATACGGGAAGTGACAGAGCAGTGCTGGAAGCCGGGCAGCAACACTGCAGTGCATACGGTCGGATGCCTTGCATGTTCAACGAACAGCTTGGCGTGAATCTGAAATTTGCGCGTGATTCTCAGTGTATAGCCCGTGTACGCGGGCGCTCGTACATATGGCTACATTTGCCGTTCGCAGAGACTACAAAATCACGGCTGCCTGTGAGCATTGTTTACCTATGTATGTATATATATATATATATATATATATATCGTACATAACATTAGTGCGGTATCGACTCGTTAGAGACGTAATTGGCTGTGCGAAAGAAGCTGCTGCTGCCTACACGTTATGCCATTGTATATGAATATGTTACGCTATATACATAGCGTAATATTTTTGTAGTATTAACTTGTTGAGCACGCACTAGGCCGTGTAAATGGGGTTGACCAAAGCACAGCTTCGATAGCTGGGAGACTGTCACTTGTTACCTAAACTTTTCCATACTGAGAAAAAATTCAGTTTTTCAAAAACAAAAATTCTAAAATCCTGCTTCTTTGATATACGATAGCTCGTGTGTTATTACACTATACCAATCGCTACATCTTAGTTTAACTTCTTGGATGACAGCGCACACGGCGCTACTATCGCGCAATGTGAAGTCTCTACGGGAGCGCGCATGCATGCCCACGCTGCGTGCTTACACGACGTTACATCATCGGGTGGACAGATTTAAACACGTGCAAAACCTAAATTGACTAGGTTGTTGTTGGCATACAGCTTTTGCAGTGAGGCGGGATTGTTCTAATGATACGGCCTGATATATCGCATGCGACTCCTGTCTCGAGATATCCCGAGCACCTTGAATTCTAGCACACTACGTCATCTATCTACAATGAATGCTCTACGGGGGAGAAGCGTTGTCGATTACCCTTTTTGAGCCAAACACATTATTTTCTTTGCAATATATATATATAACTCCGTTGGAACTCGTAAGCTGGATGGAGCGCTGCAATTGTGCACGGCTGCAATTTGCGAACTAATGGCTACTCCTAACACTTTGTTTCGGTTACGGGGAGGCGATGTTTAGTTTGTTACCTGGAAGCTTCCCCTACGTCATGATACGTGTGCACACGTGTGCCCTATTATGATGACGATAATAATAATGGCGAACAGCGCAATATATATACTATATATTCATGTACAACATAATGGCGGTTTCGAATGCCTACCTAATGTTTCCGTCGAGACTCATGAAGGGCGCTTGGTGGTAGTTGTAGGTGGTAGTACATATGACGTGCGTGCTATCGCGGACCATAAAGTCAAAGTTCAGAGTATTGATAGCTATAAGGAAAACTCAATAATAATATTAATAATAATAATTATTATTATTATTAGTCATATTATTGCTGATCATACAATTGTGAGGTCTGAACATGTATTAATAAATAATTAAATATCTCGGTAGTAGTCTCTTCCTCTCAAAACATTGATCCGATTATACAGGCAGCGCTGCCTGTATAATCGGGTCAATGTTTTGAGAAAAAGAGACTGCTATCGAGATATAATTATTATTATTAGTATTATTATTATTATTATTATTATTATTATTATTATTATTATTATTATTATTATTATTATTATTATTATTATTATTATTATCATTATTATTATTATTATTTATGTAATTCGTAATTGTGTTATCAGAGTACAGTTGTGAAGTAATAATATCAATAATAATAACTATTATTATTATTACTATGATGGTTATTAGTAATCGTACTACGGCTGATGCTATAAGAAAACATTTTCTGTAGGCAACGGAAGGGCACCGACGTTGAAGCCCAGTTAAAAGATTGACGAGCTTTTTACACCATTTGTAGTCCGTTTCAGTTGAAGTCGTGGGAAAACGGTTACTCTTTTGTGACAGTAGCAAACCACATGCGTATATATATATATATATGTGCATTTGACCTTTAATATTTTTTTGCTATCATTCCTTAGCGGTAGTTTGCTGCGTGGCATGCTGGGATGCTGTTTGCCGTCGTTGCCAGACAATCGGCGCCGTGCTGGGTGCGTATTATTCAAGCGACCGCGCTACGAAGCTCGACATACTGCTCAAAGGACAAACGCGACTTATCGGCCTTCGCGCACTCTTCTTCTCCTCCTCCTCCTCCTCCTCCTCCTCCCTTCTCCTTCTGCGACGTCGGTGTCGTCATTACCATCACCATCATAATCACCATCGTCATCATCATCATAATTATCGTCGTCGTCGTCGTCAGCTCGCTTCGTGACTCGATACGTAGTCGAAGGGATCTCCTCATATCGTCATCAGTGTCATACTTGTTGTTGTTATTGTTGTTGCTGTTGTTTTTTGGCTATCGGTATTGTGGCTGTTGTTGTCGTTGTCGTTGTTGTTGTTGTTGTTGTTGTCGTTGTCGTTGTCGTTGTTGTTGTTGTTGTTGTTGTTGTTGTTGTTGTTGTTGTCGTTGTCGTTGTTGTTGTTGTTGTTGTTGTGGCTGTTGTTGTTGTTGTGGCTGTTGTTGTTGTCGTTGTTGTTGTTGTCGTTGTTTGTATCCCCGCTGCTGTTGTTGTTGCTATCACTCCTATTGTTGTCGTCGTTGTTTTTAACGTTATTGTTGCTGCTGCTGCTGCTGTTGTCTTCGTTGTCGTTCTCACCGCAGTTGTCGATGGTTGGCGACTGTTGTCGTCGTCGTTTTCATGGTGTTGTTATTGTTCTTGTCGTCGTAAACGCAACCAAGTAGAAGACACACTTGACGATTGCTACTGGTTGCCGCGGTAACACTGTGCAGGTAGTGGGCAAGAATGCCATGCATGAACGCATGCCATGCTTGCCAATACCAACAATTAGTCAATCTTCCTCGCTAGCTTGTTCTTTCTAACCCCCTCTTCCCTTTCTGGGTCTGTCTTCCCCTCTTCTTCTCTCTCGCCCTGCTTAGATATACATTTCCAGGACAACAAAAGTCACATCACCATGATCAGCGACGGGGCGATGTGTTCCCCCCTAATATCCAGCATGCTGCTGCCGCTACCCCCCCCCCCCCCCGCTACGCCTGCACCTCGGGAAAGCGCGTAGTTCACATAAGGGACAAATGTGGTCATTTGTTATCGTGGCCGGTATCATCGTGGCTGTGGTGTTACGTGGCTGTGGTCATCACCTGGTCACGTGAGTTGCTTCGAGTTGCATTAGAAAAGATATCAACAGACATGTCAGTGGAAAAATGTAAATATTGTCGGAGAGAGAGGGAGAGAGAGGCGGGGGGAGATAAAGAAAGAACCTTTGCCTAGGTTGAGAATAAACGTGGCCAACTATACAAGCGAATTAATAGATGATGAGGCTGCGCACACTTGACCCGACGACGGTAAATTAAGCGACACGCTTTTTACTTATGCCAGAATGACAAGCCGTGCGGTATGGACTAGTGCGAATTACAAGCAAATTTTGGGGAGCACACTGTTTGACCAGTGTAACGTCAAGTTATCTAATACGAACTTTACGGACGTTTTTTTGTTATTTTGTTTTTGCCGCCGCAACAGCCTAAGAAGCCGCCAGCACTCTATTACTCGTCGTGACTGGTCTGGTGGAGTACACAAATATGCTAGAGTTATCCGTATATGTTTTATGTCTAACCCACGGGCACGGAAAGCGAGAACCAGAATTCCGTTTTCTATCCGGCAGCCTTTAAACACCCGGTCTAATAATAGTAATAATAATAACAACGTTACTCTCTCTTAGCGTAGCTGTAAGTGATCCATCATTATATCCTAATGCACCCCCACGACCATCAACATTAAAACCGTTTTTCTATATAGGCGGCCAAGACTTTGCGACACGAGCACGGCGTAGCGAGTGGGGCATTAAGAGTGTCGACCAGCGATTGTTTGCGACGAGCGAGCTATACCGGAAAAGTCGCGCCTACAATGATTTTACTGCTACAATTATTGACACACGAGCAGTTAGTTCCGTACGTCTATGACGATGACGTGTGTCAGTCATCCAGTCATCATATACGATTCCAATGTTGAGCCGTCGAGTCTGTGTCTGCATCCAACGACCAGCCGGCTTTAGTTGGCTCAGCCGGATGCAGGACAAACACCGGCTCAAGACTCAATCAACACTGTCCATGTGCGTGATTTTGGTCGTCGTTTGCGTTCATGTGAAAAAATGAAAGCCTCTCTTCAAGGAGGTGCGGTGCGTAGAGATCATCGACGTGCCGGTGTCACGTGTGTGTTTGCTTGCCCTTTGTGATCGACGGCAGTGCTGTATTGGGCCCCTTGAGCGATCCTGCCTTATCCTGTGCCGCCTTTGTTATGGTGGGCATTAGAATGTACCAGCAGCAAATCTTTCTTGTCCATAGCATGATCACGTGCCATATCACATCAATATTAAAATAATAATAACAACAACAACAACCACAACAACACGGTGCGTAACCGCAAAAAGACGGCGTCGTCCACAAACAAAGAGGCGTTGAGTGACATATTTTTGCTCGAAAACGAAGTGACAAAGTGGTAACATAAATCGTCCATACGCACATAAGCCGTTCTCCAGATACATCTCCATCTGCACAGATGTGGACAGATAAAGGTGCCGTACTTCAAGGATGATACGCTTGGCGGATACGAAAAGTTTACGCAATATCTATGTATCTACTTCAGCGTTCGTAAAAACGAACCCTGTGCCCTACGATAGATAGACGCACCCTTGCAGAGGAACTCTGTGGAACAAAGGTGTTGGCTGTCACGAACATTTTTAGAGTCAACCATGCCTACTAAATAATGCTCTTGCTGCCAGCAACAGACAGCAAACGTCAAAATGTCAACTGTTGGATAGTGACTAAATGCAGAAGCGGTTCCAGATTTGCGGTGATGATGGGAGACGAAGCGGGCTTTGTGAGCATGCTATAGTCTTTCGACCCCATCAAAAATACTAGGAGAAACAAAGATGGACTAAGAAGGATAGCAGTTTTACAAAAAAAATTAGGTGAGCGATTAGAAGTCTAGCACTCTAAGAACCCCTATGTGCACGTGCGGCCGTCGAAAAGCACCTGATCATGCACCATCGATAAACTAACCATGACGACTAATTGAATTACAGAGAATATGATCATCGTTTCTATTGAATACAAAAGTATACATATATACATATATACATATATACATATATACATATAAATATATATATATATATATATATATATATATATATATATATATATATATATAAGTCAAATTCAGTTTGTCATGAACCATTCGCAGCAAAGAAAACGGGTGTAAATGAACGAAACAGCGTCTTGTAACAACAGTCTGTAGTAAAGTGTATACGTGCCTCCTGCCATGTGTTTATGTGTTTATTGTTTTTCTGTGTCTATCTACTAGCTTATGTCTACGGACGGGCAGCTAGTTGTATATGGAATTTAAGAGAATCCTAAAAACAGCCTTCATATACGTGGCTCGCTCACTCTGCTACCAGAAAAAAGCAATACAATTAACCCACTTCCGTCCCGATTCGTATTTATTTTAGTTCTCATTAGAGCTATGTGCACTTAGTCCAGCGGTGCTTCAACTCTTGGATCGCTTCGAGAAACTAAGTCTTGAGGCCTTCAAAATACACATATAAAGCGGTGATAGCTTTTTATCGCACGAAAACTCATTTTCTTTGAGCCAGATCTTGAAGTCTAAGAAAAGCAAATAAATTGCGAAAGACGAAAGCCATTAAGTTTCGCCGTGGGGGTCGATTGGCTGCAGCAGATGTAATACCCTGTTGTGGCCAACCACTGTAGTTTGTCAACTCCATGCCGTATTTGGGTCTGAGCCTACACTATACGGGAACGACTTTCACCCAGCACACCGGCGAGAGGCGTCAGGCGGCTATTGTTTCTATTCACACATAGATGAGAGACCCTCGACCCCCTATCTCTGATTGCGGTAGTGCGTCTTTTTGAGCTTATGATTGTGCCAATGTTGAAAGCTACAGCCTGCGTAGAATATGGGGGCATCTTTCAGCGGCAGATTTTGCGCAGCTAGAAAGATACTTTATGATTTATATGAAGCGTGTCCTTTACTTGCCGCGGACCTTAAGAAACCCCTTCGTTTGCCTGCTAGCGGGCTGCGGACCGACAGTGGAAATAATCAAAGTCAGGCTTAGGTCACCTATAACAGGACCACCTTAGCAATTGTTGTTGAAATTGCAGGGAAAAGTGACCGAGGCATTGGCAGAGGTAGCGCTCTCTAGGAACACTAAAACCTAGCTCACTCTCGTCGAAATTATTGGGGCACGACCAAGGTTGTACCTTGGTCGTGCCGCCAAAATAGTACACCTGGAACTTAAATTAGTAACGGCATTTTGTATTTGCACAAAGTGATCGGCCTGCAGCCTGCAAAACCTGGCCAGCTCACAAGACAGGTCACATGAGGAGATTCGTTGCCGCAATAACCCGTTTCATGTGTAAATCTGCAGATAGTTGTGGTTGATCTAAGCAGAAGTCATGAATGACAATTCCTTTTCGTCGTACAGGTAGTGGATATTACCGCAAGTACACGTGTACATCTGTGCGCATCTGTGTTACGTATTCTTCAGCACCTTCATGCTCAACGTGTTCCATCCAGGGACAAATGTTTCGCATAAGTCAAGTGACGAACAATACCGCTGCCTAATGTGCTCACAGAACAATATTTTTAAGGCATACGGCCAAAGGTTTTCTTTAACTTATTAAAACGGCGGCCACTAAGGCACACGTGGACGTTGGCCTATTGCACGGCAAATCATTAGCAGCGTTGTGGATGAGTATTAGTCAAAATATTAAAAAAAATTACCATTTGAGTCTCGTTAACAACTTTATATTTGTTCTACATACATTACCCAATGTACGATGTAAAAATTAAACCCAAACCGCCAAGGTATTACGGTTTGTTTTGCTTAGAAACGCCACTGATCGGCCACCTGCACACATGCCAAATTTCGCGGCAGCCGATGACGGCGTCTATTGTCTGAGTCTGGTTCAAAGGAGTGAATAAAACGAGCCTCTGCAATTCTGAAGGAGTCGAAAATGGAGGAACAACGAATCTGCAGCAAGTTATGTGTTAACCAAATCATAATTCATACCATAACCAAAAAGGTCATAGTCATAACCAAATTAAACCAATTCGTATGTTCTAACGTGACGGAAATGTTATGAACTGCGTATAGTGATCTTATAAACGACTATTTATATCTGGATCAGCAAATTTAAACGTGTTCGGACATCAACCAAAGTTGAAGCGCGCTTCGGACGTCTAGTTGAAGTCACTACGCCAAATCCGTCGTATCGTCATTGGAAGTCGCTGAATGAAGGTGCTTGAGATAGCTGAGATCGTAGGCATCTTCGTAGGTGGGGTGCATAACACATTGCACAAATGGCAAGGAAGCAGAAAGCTGTGTGCAAGTGGGTGCCGCGATTGCTAACTATTAATAATTAAAAAAAACACATGAGAAAAACACTACGCAGATGCGTTTGTCGATGCTTACGCACAATCCACAAGAGGTTTGACGTCGAGTCGTGACTGAAGCAGACCTGGATACACCACTATACACCAGAATCCGAACAGCGCCGATGTTTTTCGGGATTCCCGAGGCAACTTACAGAAGGATCAAGCAGTCACAGGAGCATAATATTTCGCACTTCCACACGAAGAGCTAAAACGAAACGGCCAAACTTGTGTAGTTCGCAACGAAGATTTATTATGACAACGCTCCGGCTCTTACCTCTATAACCGCAGTAGCAGAATTAAGGTTCGAAATGCTATTCCATCCGCCTGGTTCAACTCATTTGGTAGTTTGTGAGTTTTTGCTTTTTATACATACATAATGTTTAGTTTGCAATAACTTTGCATTTCAAGATGGTACACAATTGCAATCATGTTGTCACTATATACAATTTTAATACTTGAGCGACCGTCCCACCGGGCTAAAAAGTGCAAAGACCGCCAGTGCGTCTGGCAGCTCGCTGCATGGTATTTAGCGCACATATGCAAGTAGTATCGGGAACGACACTAATCGTCAACTTGGTGAAATCCTTGTGTCGAACATACCAAAAGATAATAACCATGCACAATATACCTTGTGTACACGGGCCGACTAGTGCATGCCATTCCACCCCAAAGATCAGTTGTAAGGTGCATTTAACTGCGCTACCTCTGCCAATGCCTCGGTCACTTTTCCCTGCAATTTCAACAACAATTGCTAAGGTGGTCCTGTTATAGGTGACCTAAGCCTGACTTTGATTATTTCCACTGTCGGTCCGCAGCCCGCTAGCAGGCAAACGAAGGGGTTTCTTAAGGTCCGCGGCAAGTAAAGGACACGCTTCATATAAATCATAAAGTATCTTTCTAGCTGCGCAAAATCTGCCGCTGAAAGATGCCCCCATATTCTACGCAGGCTGTAGCTTTCAACATTGGCACAATCATAAGCTCAAAAAGACGCACTACCGCAATCAGAGATAGGGGGTCGAGGGTCTCTCATCTATGTGTGAATAGAAACAATAGCCGCCTGACGCCTCTCGCCGGTGTGCTGGGTGAAAGTCGTTCCCGTATAGTGTAGGCTCAGACCCAAATACGGCATGGAGTTGACAAACTACAGTGGTTGGCCACAACAGGGTATTACATCTGCTGCAGCCAATCGACCCCCACGGCGAAACTTAATGGCTTTCGTCTTTCGCAATTTATTTGCTTTTCTTAGACTTCAAGATCTGGCTCAAAGAAAATGAGTTTTCGTGCGATAAAAAGCTATCACCGCTTTATATGTGTATTTTGAAGGCCTCAAGACTTAGTTTCTCGAAGCGATCCAAGAGTTGAAGCACCGCTGGACTAAGTGCACATAGCTCTAATGAGAACTAAAATAAATACGAATCGGGACGGAAGTGGGTTAATTGTATTGCTTTTTTCTGGTAGCAGAGTGAGCGAGCCACGTATATGAAGGCTGTTTTTAGGATTCTCTTAAATTCCATATACAACTAGCTGCCCGTCCGTAGACATAAGCTAGTAGATAGACACAGAAAAACAATAAACACATAAACACATGGCAGGAGGCACGTATACACTTTACTACAGACTGTTGTTACAAGACGCTGTTTCGTTCATTTACACCCGTTTTCTTCGTCTGTGCTTGTCGCCTGATTTTGCACCTCCACCTACTCATCCTGTTGTTGTTGTTCTTGACAGCTGTTGCTACTGTTGTTGATAAGGATTATCATGATCATGATGCAGTTCTGGTCAACGTCATTTTTGTCACCGAATCGCACGTCGGCAACAATTCTCAAACCATTACTTATTCCGCTGATGACTGCACTGGTCTTGCAGCAACCTTTAGCCGTATTAAGGCAAAGACACGACGTCTTCACAAGCGTTTTCGACAGATTCGCGTGAACGAAACGAAAACACAACGACCGCGGACCAGGCTATCGTGAGCCTTCTTTGGGTGAATGTCTGACCGATTGGTCATGCAGTTGCTGTATGTAGTGCAATCTGCTCGTGATCACGGCTATATCAGGCGATGACCATGCACTCACTTGGCGAAATCTTACCTTATTTATTTTCCATGTATATATATATATATATATATATATATATATATATATATATATATATATATATATATATATATATATAAACGACGAGCTATAAAAGCAAAGTAGCCCAACTCCACTGCGCTGCCATAGGTTAGATTAGATCAAAGAAGTACATACTGCCGCTGCGGTCCCCATCACTAAAGTACAAGCGCATACTTCTCGTAGAAAGCTAGTTTAGTCATACCTCACATTGTTTTACTCTCTTTCCTCCCTTTCCCACACGCATATATATATATATATATATATATATATATATATGTATATATATATATATATATATATATATACGATAAAAGGAGGAAAGAGTAAAACATTGAGGTGTGACTAAACCAGCTTTCTGCGAGAACTAAATGTCTATACGTTAGTGATCGGCAGCATTGTGGACCTGTTTGATCTAATCAACCGTATGGGAGCACAGTGGAATTTGGCTACTTTACTTATCTAGCTCGCCCTTCTGCTCATCATGATTACAGCTGGTGTTGTTGCTGTTGCTGCTGCCACTGTTGTTGTTGCTACTGTCCTTGTGTAGGTGGCGATTACTTGTAAACAAGCACGCATTAAGGTGATTGCCAACAGCTCTTCGCCATGAACTCCTCCTCGATACTAAGAAGCGGAGAGCGAGAGCGACGGCGGTTCGGCCGCCAGTGAGTGGAACATGATTAGCCGCTATTTTGGCACTGACCGCAGTCAACGCAGGCAGCGGACCAGAAACAAAAAGAAGACGTCAAGCCGAACAAGAACAAGTCGAAGTAAACGAACGAGGGATAACATTTCTGTACGATTTCTGCACCCACAATCCGGCAGTAATGCTAGTCCAAAGGATTACATAACTTTTGGCCCGTACATGTTCATCCCACCCTCTCTCCCCTCTCTCCCCTCTCTCTCTCTCTCTCTCTCTCTCTATATATATATATATATACATTTATATATATATTGGTTTTTATAACTTTTGGCCCGTTCATCCATACATGTTCATCCCACTCTCTCTCTTTATATATATATATATATATATATATATATAAATATGTATTTATATACATATCTTTTTTATTATATTGGTTTTATTAAGGATGCAAATGGAGCGAAAATTGTCTCCCGATATATATGTATATATGTCTCCGTTGCATCTGAGTCTTCTTTTCTACGCTCCCATGTTGCAACGGATACGTCGAATTGGACTAATTGGACAGGGCATAGCCACGTAATACGTGCATCCCTCTTCTCTCCGCTCGACACCGTCAAGTTTTTGTGAATCAATGTGGTATGGCATGGATGGTTTAGATGAATGATGACTCTCCCATTTCTATATCTAAGTACGTATGTATGTGTTGGCGTGTGCGTGCATATTGCAGTGCCAGCGTAATAGTCGCTGACCAGTTAACTGATAGTGGTCAGAATCGTCTACAGAATCTTGTCAGGGTGGGCCAATTTTGTCGGTTAAATGAGGGCGACGGTCTGTTGAATGGATCTGAAGCCCCTGTGCGGCTGCACTTGGATGGTGCCGCCAACCGGTTGATATGCATACGGACTAATGTGGCTCACGATCGAAGCGTCGCCCGTCTTCCAACATTCACGTTCTCAATCAGCTGAATCAGAAGCTGAAAGTGTCCTTGGCAGATGCTTGTCGTTTTCTGCTCGATTCTGTTGCTGGTTGTTGGCTGTAATGTACGTTGTAACGGCGTTCAATTGTTACATAACACAAAAACGAATATCTTCTATCGTGAACATATATATATATATATATATATATATATATATATATATATATATATATATATACATATATATATATATATATATATACAATCATATTAAATTAATGTATATATTTTATGTAACGCAAGAATTGAGAATCATACTCCCTAAACCTATATATATATATATATATATATTATTGTGGGGTTTAGGGAGGATGATTCCCAATCCTTGCGTTACATAAAATGGTTGTAAGTCGTGAACTTTGTATATAAATATATATTTATATATATATATATATATATAGACGCGTAACAACATAGCAACATCACTGACCCTGTCTTCTCAATTTTAGCCTCTGCTGCACTTAAAATGGTATTGTGATAATGTAACAGTGCCATTTTGATCTGTTTACAGATGCTTTTACACGTGCTTTTAAAAAAACTGTGCCGACTTGTCTAGGCAGTTTAGATTCGCAACGCAATTTTACAAAATACATGTATGTAGCATGATGCACCGGACAATTTTACAAAATACATGTATGTGCATGATGCACCGGAGCTCTGTCGAAGGCATGCCACGCGAATTCCAAGCCTGGGGGGGGGGTGATGTCTAAGTAAGCATGCATTTTTTTAAATTTGCAACGCCTTTTTCGACTGCCGCTTAACGATACGTTCTAATGAGTATCATAAACCGAAAAAGAAAATAACTGGAAATGGAAAAATCTCAACTGTTTGGCAGACTTAAAAAATCGTTAAAAGCTGTCTCGCAAAGGTAAATAATCAATGATGAGGAGATATGTTGATTACATTTTAACATACATGAACAGCCCCGTTACACCCGTTTTTCGATTCAGTCTCGCGCAAGATGGCACTAACCGTGCCAATATTAAATTGTACTGATGTTGTTATATATATCTATATATATAATATATATAATGGGAATCACCTTCATTGCAAATCAAGATGGATGGATGAGAGCTGTAAGACTAACCTGGTACTTGTGTTGGCATACTTTCTAGGGTGCATGCAGTAATGATGACCGTGGATCATTTCGATGTATCAATTTGGCCTTGCTCCAGGCAAAAAACTTGCTTATGTGAGAGGTGGCGCTCCATAGACCGTTTAATCCGATGTCAAACAAGTGATGTGCAATGTTGGCCCGCTGAACATTCTCCATAATGGTTGCTTACGGTCAGAATATTAAAAAAAAATACTTTCTGGCCTGACTCTCGGCCAATATTTAACGTCCAAGGGACTGCTTTTCGCATTGCTTCACAGACGGACCCCCATAAATACAAATGTGCAACGGTGGGGCTCAAACCCGCGCACCTATATTGCCAACTTTTTTGCCTGTGTCTCCTCCGTTCGCGAGGCGCAGACGAAAGTACCCACCACGCCACCGGGCTCGACACGTGCAGGATATTACCTGCATATTATCAGTCAAAGCTGTATAGCTGTCTAGCTACCTGTTTCACCCAATCACACATTTGCACCTGTGTTTATCTGTGCACACACCGTTAGAGTTGTGGTTCAAGCACTGCGTTGAGATGACGTTCTCCATTCGCCTTGAATAGACTTATAAATCGTCGTGACCAGTGAGGACCTGAATAAGTGGTACGTAAGACGACCCCCGGGACGATTCATCCATCGGCGGATCTTCTTCAGCTTAAGGGTTTCAAAAAAGAGATGCGGCGCGTTCCGTTACGATGTGCAATAACGTAATTTGTCATAACGGAGCGTGAATGACCGTCGGGTTACAATTCGGAGTATTCGCCGGTCGAGCGAGTGAGCGGTCGTCTGGCAAAACTTACAGAAGAAAACAAGGGGTGACGATGGCTGTCGTAAACGAAAAACATCTCAGTTGCCAGCTATCATTTTTGATTTTAAAAAAACGCTGGCGCAAGCACTATCGTCGTCGAGCATGCCATTGAACCGCTAAATGCATTGGGCTCAGTAGTTAGTTCAACACTCAATGAAATGTGTGAGTGTACGTCTTTCTGTTGTTGTTTTTATTGTTGTTGTTGTTGTCACCGTTATCATCGATCCTGCTGTAGTCATTATTAACAGACAATGGCAATATGCATTCAATTGTGTCTTCAAGGCTTGCCGTTCCAAAGAATAAAAATATGATTTGTATGCCTTGAGCGGTGAAGCAACTCTAAAACAGAGTAACAAATTGGAGAGTGCGCATAGCGGGAAATCGTGGGAAACTCTATTGTTAATCTTTACGCTTTAACCCCTATATGTATATATATATATATGCAAGCGTATACCTAAACGAACCACTTTCCTGTACATTGCTACCGTTCTGAGTAGGCGTATTTGTTTTTACGAAATGCTCAACTATCGCACACGTTGTCTCGCCGAATGCGAATCGTAAGAGGTAGACAAAATGATGATGTTGTTGTTGTTGCTGCTGCACGGTTGTTGCTGCTGCACGGTTGTTGCTACCACAACAAAAGCGGCGGTAACGTTGCTGCTGCGGCGGCGGCAGGAGCATGATGCTGGGATGCCCCCGCCGATATCGATGATGCTGACGATGGTGATATGATGACGTCGATGGGAGGGGTCATCATAACCTAGTGCACTCTTTAGCGGCGGCGTTTGCCTTGTTGAGGTCGCCCTTTGAACCAGCCGGCCGGCCGGCCCTGGCCGACACGCCTGGCGGCTGCACTTGCCTATGGCCCGATTGGAATGACAATAACAATAGGGATAGGGGGGGACGACAACGACGATGATGATGATGATGATGCCGATGATGATGATGTTGATGTTGTTTTTATAGTGTCGTTTCGTTTCGTGTCGTCATCGATCATCCATTCACACCGTTAATCATTTTTCCATAGGAGAAAAAGAAAGGAGGCCAAAGCAACAAACAACTATGTTTGTCGGCCGCTGCCACCGCGCATCGAACAGTAGTTAGACGAGTGAGATGGAGAAAGAGTGTGAGAGAGTGTGTGTGTGAGAGAGAGAGAGAGAGAGAGAGAGACGGGCTCAAAGCAAAGAAAGGGCCAACAGTCAAGTAGAGAGAGAAGAAGAGAGCGAACTATATAAAGAGCGAAGAGAGATAAATTGTAAAAGTTGGGGTGAGCCCTAAAAGACGGTCAGTCAGGCGTAGGCATAAACACATCGAGACCCAAACAGGTCTGAGATAAGCATCGAGATGAGAGAAAAACGGATATGCCTCGATCGATAACGCGAACAGCGGCAGAGGAGACGGCAAGCAGACTGGCGTGGCGGCTAGCCAGTTGAGTGGAAAGTTGAATGAATACGTCAGTCGTAGTAAACGTCGTACAAGTGCTAGTAAACGTAGTCGTAGTAGTAGTAGTAGTAGTAGTAGTAGGCAGTTTCGTAAGAATTGTACCTCTAGTATTAGATCATTACCTCAATGTAGACAGCATCATGATCAGCGTCGATGGGTCAACGCCGTTCGTTCGCCGAACGCCTGCCATCATGTCTCATCTTGCCAGACATGTGGTCCGCTTTTGATGGTCAGCATGGTCACTATGTTCGTCACGATGACAACAACAATAACGATAACAACATTGACAACAATAGCATTGACGACAACAACACTAACAACAATAGCAGCAGCAACCACAACAACAACAACAGCAACAACAACAACAACAACAACAACAAACACAACATCAACAACAACGACAGCAACAACAACGACAGCAACAACACCAACGACACTGCCAGCAGTAGTAGTAAGAAATCAGCCGCGCAGAGATAGCCGCAAAGTATTGCGTAAGAAAAGGGATCATCGAATCGAGCCTTCATCGAACGGAAGAACAACAAACCGGTGGAAATGTTCCCTTTCGGATGACTCAAGGCCGCTCTCGTCTCATTGATCACGGCCATAGATGCCACACACAGCTGGACCGGGCGCGCAGTTTGCTGGCTGGTTGGCTGGCATAGGCGTTTAAGTCATTCATGTGTATGTGGATAAATGTATGGATGGGCTGGGGCCCACGACGTCTTTACGACCCTCCTCATTCATGCGCATTTTCGGCTAGGCACGTTGTTAGAGAGAAAAGTCCGTCAATCTTCGTGCTTCAACCTGGCTGAACGTGGGCGGATGTGTCGGCTGTCGCCATCGTCGTTGTTGTTGTTGATGTTGTTGTTGTTGGAGTTGTTGTTGGAGTTGTTGTTGTTGATGTTGTTGCTGTTGTTATTGTTGGAGTTGTTGTTGTTGCCGTTGTTGTTGTTCAGAGTTCAACTTCTACCTCTGTTGACTAAACGTGGTACCCCGCTCATCGACAGTCGACAGATGAAACGTGAATCGAGTTGTGGTCACGTCGCTTCATGTTTGCCTATGTCTTACGAGAGTCTACATTTATGTTTCTCTCTCTCTCTCTCGTTCTCGTATTATTTCCTCATCTCGCTGTGTGTCTCTCTCAATGCTTCTACTGGTCCCTACACGAGGGAACCTTCTCCATAACATTGAATTATGATCAACGTGCGACTATAGTCATCATGCAGAGCTCGTGTACGCTTGAAACAGGCCCAAGCAAACGCAAGACGGTGCAGTCTCACCGTGCTATGTTATAGCTTCTCATAGCAGTTCGATTTTGACAGTAAACGTGTGTGTATATATATGTATATATATATATATATATATATATATATACTAAGTAGGTTTATACACATTTAGTGTATATATAAAAGTGTGTAGGTAAATACATGAGGACATTTATTTTACATATTAAAACGACGTCAGTTTAGGTATGCGATACCTTGGCTGAATATATATGTGTGCCTGTCTTCTCATGATAGTCACTATGCTTAGCCTATTTACGAATGTTTCGTTGAACATTTAACAAAAAGGTTCGATAGACTTCTACTCGTGTAAAAAATGCTCACATTAAATTGAAGGACGCGTTTAGTCAAAGACGGGATCAGTACGCAGGTCTCGTACGCAGTTTTCGATTGGGACCTATTAACAAGGCAACTCAACAAAAAGAAACGCCTGTATCTTTTGGTGTATCAAGGGGTTGCCCATATTTAACGCTGCTAGGTAACAGTGAGGCAAACAAATAACATAGTAATAATAACCAACTACTAAGAGCAATAGACAGGCAGCAGCGATTGTGCGTTTTCAATCCTGGCCTTCCTCTCGGGCGTAAGTTGCCTAGTGGACAAGTGGTCTGTGTGTTAGGCGGACGAAGGTCTAGGGAAACGAGATGACTAATGACTTTCGCTTCACCGTTTCAGAGTTGCGAGCAGTGCGGGATCGGCAGAGGCCGTCGTCAAACCGGTGGCACCTCCACGACGGCCCAACAAAAATAATAGTAATATTGCCCAAAGCAATAGTAACACCTGCGGCAGCAGCAGCAATATTACCACCACCACCAGAGACCGCAATTCCACCAAAGACAACGATTGGAACGACAGACACAGCAACAATAATAACAGCAACAGTCAGAAGAACAATAAAAACAACAACAACAATAATAATCGCAGCAACGATAACAACAATAGCAACAAGAACGGCCACAATTGTAGTGAGAGCGGTAAGAATTTGGTCAATACCAACGGTCACGGGTATAACAAGAGCTCAAGAACTTCTTCTGTGTCTGTCGAGCAGACACAAACAGGGCGCATTCCTTATGGCAGTGGCCCGTCTTCGAGCGATGCTCACCACAAAAGCGCTCCTTATGACGCTGTGAACGTTCAGAAAGAAAGAAGACCTTCTCAAGACGAAGTTCGACCCCTTGGAAACTTCACGAGGTGAGCACGCATGAGGAGCACGCACAATGCCGGCAATAATAAATGGGGCCGTCACGGTCGACACGAAAATCATATTGGTTACCTTGGCTTCGTACACGTTTCGGAAAGTACAGTTTCTTGTGAAGTTCGTTTTTATTATTATTACTATTATTATTATTATTGAAACTGCAAATCTTAAGAAAGATTGCTTTGATCGAATATGCGCAACGTCAAAATAAGGCCAAAGATGTCAGTTTTCAGAGTTGTCAGCTACACTACTATTGGTATATATATACATTATTGGTGCATGTATCATTCCAGGCTTGCAAGAATTTGTTGTTAAAAAGGCTCTCATAATTCCAACCAAAGCGGGAAAAGCTGGGTAAACAATTGGTAAAACTTGTGGACTCCGAAAAAATAGCGAATATGAGTGGCCTCCCCGGAAAATCCAACCGTGTTTCGTTAGAGAGCATTTCATGGTGCACGCCTCGTCGTCAAAGATGTATGCAGACTAAGGTCTAATAATGTCCAATTTTACTTAAAATACTATACGGTTGACCTCTACACACTGTCTTCTGATAGGAGGTTTTTCACACTTAGCATTCTATTATCTGTTCACAATTCCGTTCGTCACTATTATTTGTTAATCATACCTCGGGCGGGACCTGATGTAAGTGCCCTGTGACAGTTCGTGTTCCAACACCCTGTTGCGGACTCCCATAACCAATTTCCGATGGGCATTTAAAACACTGCTGTGTTGCTATTTCTTATGACCCAGCTCATTATACGACTGATAAGCTTCAACGAGTAGATACTGTTGAAGCTCTTGTAAGCAGAAGGCAGTTTTGAGGAAAGGAATCGCTTTAGATACTTGCCGGCTGCTGGGATAAAGCATTTCAAAATGTTTTTGTAAGGACTGGCGGGGAAAGGTAGCTGAGGTCTCAGCCAAGATTGGGCACATTGATCTATATCCCTCGGCACCTCTGGGAGGGAGCAGCATGCCCTAGAGTTCACGTATACGTTACATTTATCGTGCACGGCTTCCACCACCTTATGTGCACACCTCTAGGGTTTCACCAGTGCGGATGCCGGCGGCTCTGCTCGCAGGCGTTCGCTAAGTATCACGCAATAAACAACGCCTTGACGACGCCTTCGCTACCTCTCAATCTGAGACGAACGCTAGCGTCGCATAAGAGTTCATTCGTTTGTATTTATCCTGGAAGATAAAACTAAGTTGTAAAATAAATGAACGAAGAAAGACAGCTTCAAGATTGCAGAAGTTCGACTATTAAACGGCATACGTTTTTATTCATCTATTATCCCGGCAGACAATGGATGAAGCCGCGTCCATTCACTCGAGTTTTCGGTCACAGGCTAAGAGAGGAACCAACTAAGAAGCTAAAGAAACTGACTGGCTTTAATTCATGCGCGTTTCGGCTACAAAGCCAAAACAAAAGGCATCGCAGCAAGGTTCCCCATTGAGGGAAACAAACGACAGAAGTGCAAACGTGTCTACAGGCGGTTATTCGAATTGCTGATTTACTATACTGTCACGCCAAAGTGTGCATAATTTGTCAGATATTAAAATAATGTTCACTATGTTTCTAATGTTCTGTCGTACGCATCTGACTACAGGCGTTGGAGTCGTTAGTGATATTTAACACCGGAATTGATGACAATCTTTGAAGGAAACCTGCTAACCCATATAGTTGCGGTATGTTCTGAACTTATAACCGTCACATGCCAGGAATAAAGTAACTCCCGGGGCATCTGTTCTGAGCACATTCACGTTGTGGTTCATTATCTAGGATTCCACAATTTTTCTGCATCGTTTAGTTGTGGCTTCAGTGTCGTGAACGGTGTCTCTATAACACGGCCAAATACGACGTTCGGATGTATTGAATGTGCGTTGAAGATTCTATAGATATAACAGATTATGTTTTTAATCCTGTCTTTCACTACACGTTCAAGGCGTAGATTCGAGTCAATTGTGCTCGTCATCCATTGTAACCATTGCACCCAGACTGATAACCGCATCAAAGTTCCTTTAAATGCTGAAACCGTACCACAGAAGTTCCGATCATGCATATTAAGCTATGTCATAAAACCCACCAGGTTTCTAATGGGTTTGAGTGTCCCGCACTACCCAGTGTGGGGCTAAACGTAGGCGGAGAGAGTATATGACTGACTCTAATCAGAGCGCACTACCCGCTTGCTGGGTTGAATTAGGAGAGCTCCGGGTGACGAATCGCGCCCGGCGAATATTCTCCCTTTTTTCATGTATGAGCAGTTTATTTTATGGTTACAGAGAAATGTGAATATCTAACTACACCTGGGCTTGCGAGGAGTGCTACCAGTCGAGCTTATCTTCGAGGCAGCCCCTGATTGTGCCCATAATTGCTGCCGCATTGCCGCGCTGAACCGCCAGAGATAGTCGCTGAAGTAGAAAGAAAAAAAATCTCCCAATTATCATCTCAAGAAGATGGAGTTTCCGAGAACGCGAAAGGAGTTGTTTTGAGGTAGGGCACTCTAATAATCTGAAGCCCTATACAGCAGAGTTTAGACCAAAATATCAGTCTGTCGAATCTAAGGTAATGATGTTTTAAGAAGAAGAAGAAGAAGAAGCTTGTTCCGTTATGCGTAATGATTATAAGCTCCGAATGATTTCCACACCTCCGATATACGTAGTATAATAAGTTTTATAGCAATACAGTAGCTTTATCTGCCTTTTTTTTCGGTTTACAGATCACAGTACCTCAGGGCTAGGAAACTATTAGAAGCGAGGGAAAAACCATTGCTACTTTTGGTCCCTTGGTACCGAAAGCTGGCACCGATGGCAAATGTCAAGCAATTATTTCGAAAGCGTCTAAGCGTAGCTCCGTTGAGAACCTTAAACCGGGTAAAGTCCGCATTCGCAATACAGCTCAACGGTACGTCGTTGTTGTCGTTGCCATTCTTGTTGTTGTTGTTGTTATTATTTAAGCACCAGTTCTAGCAAGATTACGGGAGGCGAACAGCTGCCGCATACTGAGTAATTCAGTAAGCGATTGATCTCCAACTGGCAAACATTCATGGACCCGTCTGTGTCACGGTTTGCGAATGCTCGATCGTGACCAAAGTACCTTCTACGGTGTCTTGAGTACAAACACATACCTACACGTTGCTTACGTAGAGGTGCTGCTCGACTACAGCAGCAGCAGCAACAGCAACAACAACAGCGACGAGAATGACAGGAACAGCAACATGTCATGCCATCTCAGGGTATGCCCCTCCGGCGCGGCAGCCGTATTTGGGGTCAGCACCGTCGAAGTCAAAAGATGATCGGCCGGTGAAATCTGCCATTTTCTTCTAGGCTCCTGAGACGACTTACGACGACTTATTCACATTTCCATCAGGTGCCATCTCACTCGTGAAGGAGCAGGCCAACTAACAGTTTCCTGTGTATCATGGGGTATCCGCGAGTTGCAAATATGGCTTTATATATATGTATATATATAAATATATATATATATATATATATATATATATATATATATATATATATATATATATATTTATATATATATATATATATATTTATATATATGTATATATATATATAGTAGTAGTAGCTTTCGTGAAAATAGCATTGTAGGATAGTGATACTAATTTACTCTAATAACAGTATATTTAAAACAGATTTTTTATTGATGAAGGAAGCATTCATTATTTTATTTTAAATTTGGTCTAATGTGCACAACTATGTTCTCCATGTGACATCTCGCTTTTTGAACTCGTTCTCATACACTTGGCTATTCTAGTCCTTTGTTTCTAGTGAGCCTATCTTCTTGTACAAGCCTAAAACGCTAGCAAGAGATAAAGAGTTTTCTACCAATTTTAGTTCAGGTGGCGCCGTATGAGGGAAGCGGGGGATGATTGGTTGTGGAATGCATTTTTTCTCTACGCATTCGAGTTCCCCTATGGCGGGTGTACATAGGTAAACTATTTATTGGTTGACTATAATTATACTTTTTATTGGTCGTTTGAAAACTAGTCTGCGCTTCGGCACGTGCTTGTGCAGCGATACTACGACAAATGACGCTATTTGCATCGCAACTGTCCGGAATTCCACTGACTGCAGACAAAAAGCTTCCACTTACTAAGTCTACTTTATATATATATATATATATATATATATATATTGCACTTATGTATTTCTCCTCTATATACAAATAATCCTCGCGGCTTTTCTACTGTGAACATCTTCTGGCTTGCTCGATAACTGCGAGTTAGTATACTCCCGTGTAAGCACGTTGCCTTTTACGCGAAGGCGCCCATTACGGGTGAGTCTCTAATCAGAAATATGTTTGCCCGGAGCAGTTGAGCTGTTGTCGCAGCGTGTGTATTTGCTTGTGGATTAGCTTTATGGCCGCCAATTTGCCTTGACGCTGCGAACGCGCGCTGCGATGAGACGCTCTCGGTGTTGTGACTGTTGATATTGCTGATGTTTCTTGTCGTCGTTTCTTGGCGTTGCTATGTCTATATCGCCCTTGTAACCGATTGGAATCAACAGCCAAGCTTGGCCGAGCTACCTCATCATCTCGCCGGACGTACGGACGGGAATGGCGATGATGGTACGAATCAAATTGAATCTCCTCTTGCCCTGCGACCCGCTCGGCTAGTCAAGTACGAGCGTCGTTCATTGGAGAATCCTTTCCGGCCTGTAATATGGGTTCCCTTTCCTTTCTAGCAGTGGCTTGTGGGTGCGGGGAGCTAGCGCGCCGCCGCAATCAGCTATTGCATGGTCGAACCTCGGTCTCGCTAGAGTTTTTCTGTTCATTCTGGTTGAACCCGACCAGTTGCTCCACACCTATGGTGGAAATTATATATATATATATATATATATATATATATATATATATATATATATATATATACATATACATATATATATATATATATATATATATATATATATATATATATCTATATATATGTACCCGATAATGAAGGGAGTATTTAGACGCAATCGTGCCACTGGCATACCATAGCCGACTACGAGCGTGGTTCCACAGATGTGGTTGTGAGGGCTAAAAAAGATACGTACGCAGATGGATGGATATATGTAATCATAATTATTGGCAATGGTTGGCCGTTTTACGGTGGGCAGTAAACGCGCAACCTTTGAGCCTCTGGAGCTGGCGACTAAGCAGTCGGCCAGAAATGACTGAACGACGAACTAACGTGATGGAGACGGAAATACGTTCGTTTAGCCACGAACGCCTGGCTGGCAGGACATACGAAGGACGAACATGCATGTAGTCTATTGCAATGTACGTTTCTGTACAGATACAGTCCGTCGTGGGAGAACAATGCAGGTGACATCTGAAGGGGTTCAATTTAATACTGACGTTGACAATAACAACAAACAAGCCATTTAGATTTTTTTATCGATAAAACATTTATTTATATACTTTTGTTATATTAGCACTTTTTAATGAACAACTGTATCCGTGTCAACGTGTACGTTACGAGTTCTTGTTCGCAGGATTTGCCCAGTTCAACAATGTGCCCTGAAAAGATGCCGCATTTTCTCGTTGAATGTCGAGCAACAGCCTTTGCGCAATAATGCCTATGCTCTCGGGTACATGAATAGTTGGAACAACAATGTTAATTATGACGATGATTATAATGATAATGTTGATGATGATATTAATAGCCCGCTGGCGCCGGCCCTATTCCGCTTGCGCTCCATGTGACTTTCATAGGGAGCCGTGCTCTATAGGCAGGCGTACTATACGCATTTCATCGTCACATTTCCACCATCCTCGAGCTATGTATCCGTGAACATGAATCGGACGGAGGACGACGGTAAAACGCAGTCGAAATAATAACAACAACGACAACGAGACTGCCGCCGCCGCCGCTGCTGCCAATATGTTGTCACGCCTGCTGTCGCACGTGAAAATCGCACAAAATCGCTCATTTGCCGTGGATTGCAGTGGTAGGCAAGTTAATACCATCAGGCTGAGCATGCTAGTGGGCTTTCTTTCACAGCACACACCTTTACATTGGGGTAAAACTTCAGTTTTACAGCTACCACCGGTCTGTCGGTAAGTACAGCACGTGCTCCGAGCGTGCGCCTCGCGTGCCCCTGAGCTGGGCCCGCCGTACATACGACGGGAGCCTTACCCCACCCCGCCACCACAGTTTCCATCGCCAGCGGAAGCGCCACCGGCAGCGGCACCACTGATCGCCGATTCAGCAGTTTACACATCGCTGGTCGGTCCCTAGCGACTCGTGAGCGATGTTCCTTTGTTTGCCGCAAGTACTTATGGGCGCCGTCTATCTCATGTAACCACAGTTAGCTTTTGTTCTTGTATATGTAAATACACATATATATATATATATATATATATTTTTTTTTTATGTTTTTTGTAAGGCTATTGCTTGTGTACGGTTATTTTTTTTATGTCATGGCTAATTTTAATCCACTCGGGCATTTACCTTGACTAAATTGGAAACCATGCAAACCAATTTAAGAGTGGCCGGTCTATATATGTCTAACCATTACGCCCAAAAAGCAGCTGTTGGGAAATTTATATTCTACTGTTCCCGCTCATTAGAAAGTTACCAGGGAAGTGGTGTAAATGTACGGGGGTACGTGCCTTCTAATCGTTATGTTTTACAATTTTAAAAATGTCTGGCTGAAAATATTTTTTCGACGTTGTACAACGACAACTGTACCTTGCAGGGGTTGGCATTCGTGAAAAACCGAGTTAGCTCGACAAAGATCCTTCCGGGGCACCTGAATGACATATCAGGCCTACTTCGTTCGAACAAATCTACGCAAATTTCATTTGGGTTGAATTATTAATCGGCAATGACAGCCACAGACGAGCTAACCAGAATCCAGTCTTGGTTTAGATGATAGAAAACACGCAGATATTGCTGCCTATTACGATTTTGTCGGTTGAATGATTTAGTTAATGAGCTGGGCATAAAATTAGTTTTGCGCACAGCAACCGCCATAAACGCTAATTTCATAGCATTTTCTCTTAGCCGAGCTTGATGTGCCAAAACCTAATGAAGTGCATGCAGAAATGTAATCATATACCTTCAGTCCTCTTTGCGGTACCATTAAGTTACATGCCCGGAGAATTCGAACATACTCAATCCAAAAGTGTTGGTGCTGCAATGCCTAAGCACACGATAACCTCAGAGCGACTTTCAGGTGGAACGCTGCACTCGATGCCTCTAAAGTCACTCTACAATGCAAACAAAATCAATTTCTGTATGGCCTTCTCCTTTACCAAGAAAAAACTGATATAAAAATGCCTAGAAAACCCATACATTGTTGAGTCTCAGAACAGTCAGACATACATGCGGCCTCTAATTACGATAACACGGCGATCGCCCTAGTATCTTTAGCCACAGACCGGACCACCGTTATGTCGACAAATGGCGCAGGTTTTAACCTCTGTTTTAACACGGTTACGTAAGTGAAGCGCTAACACGACATCTTAAGCGAGAGGCCAGCCTCAGCTCTAGCATTTCGAAAAGGGTTACGCTAATTAGCTGCGTACATTTGAAACAATAATGATGCTATCAGCGGTATCCGCGTGTTTACGTGGTTTCGTAATTGTCAACTCGCTGGCAATGGAGCTATCTAGCATATCATCGAGTTAGGAGGGAATCTCAGTGCGATTTACGGCGCAGATCAAACGCGACATAATAATATGTCATGATAGGCTAATATGGGGAAGCGGACGACGTGCGTCTAACCGGTACGATATACGTTCGACTGGCTGCGTAAGCGTCAGCAGAGGTCCTACTAGGCCGAAGGACAACCAACCCTGGTGGGACTGACGCGGCCAGGCCTCCTAGATCCTACGGATAATGTCCGTGTGTTGTCCTTGTAGGTGTCGGTAGTGATGATGATGACGATGATGGTGATGGTGGTGGTGTTATTGACACTCATGTTATTGTAATTACAGCGGCTGTGCTTGTTCTTGTTGACCTTGCTGCTGTTTATCGTTCTTACTGCTGTTTATTGCTGACAACGCTAATGACTCTGCGACCTGTTGTTGTTGTTTCTAGTTGTTGTTGTTTCTTGTTGTTATTAGTTGTTGTTGTTATTGTTGTTGTTTTTGTTGTTGTTGTTGTTGTTGTTGTTGTTAGTTGTTGATGTTGTTAGTTGTTGATGTTTGTTTATTGCTTGTTTGTTTATTGTTTGTTTGTGAATTCGTTTGTTGTCGTTGTTTGTGTTGCTGTTGCTGCTGTTATTGTTGTTGTTATTATTAGTGCCTGTTTGTCTTGACACTTATTATTGTTCTTGCGGTACGCGTACGTGCACTGTGCTAAGCGAAGCCAAACCATGTGACAGCCATAAACGAAGTTACGACATTGACTATAGCCCGCTGTAACCTCTAACGTCCGTAAATAGGACGTTTTGAGTATCATTATAGTGATCGCGACTGGCAGGGCTGCCCTTGTCGCTATCGCAGCGAGTAAACCCCTGCTAACACTATGTCCCTCTCAGACGCGTATAAAGTCGTCAGCGCTCGTCCGCTACGCCGTCCAATAGACCGATGTATTCTCGCCTCTTTGTGTGAGTGCATGGGCTACGCATCTGAAAAACCGATTTTTGTTGAAAAACCGATGCAAAACGGTCCTGCTGTCATTTGGTTTCGGCTTCGATCCATCATCGGCTAGCTGACGTAGACCGTTCGGTAGGTATGCCCCCATATCGCTGGGTGCCCAAAACGCTGCTTCCTGCTCAAAAGCATCAACCATATTTGAGTTCCGCTAAAGAGCTAACTCAAATGACAACTTTTTTCGTTTTAATATACCATGAATCTAAAATCCTAATGAAATATAATATCGGTAAGACGGTGATATTTTTTGGTTTGTACAAGCTGTATACGGGACAGCCTATTATGTGGTACTCTTTCACATAAATCGGCTCTAATTACACTTATATATGTAATTCGCTGGTGGTTTAAAATCGTTTTACTTCTTCTAATCCTTAAAAAGTTTAACGGCGTTAAATACGTAAATAAACATTCTAAAGTGGATGTCCCCGTTATGCGAGATCATCCGTCCATGACACTTTATCTTCAATAGTTAAATTGTCTTGCCGGCAGTGTGGCGTGTGACACAATCTTGTTAAAACAAGAGCTCACTTGCATCTGCTCCGTCCAAATTCGGCCAAAGACAATTGAGGATCATGCTGCGATAACTCCGCCACAGCTTACGCTATTTTCAGCCGAGCGAGCGCTCCGAGGTCTTCCACGGCTTGGCACATCACGTACTGAACTTTTTTTTGTGTAGAGGAGTAACTGGAAAATGCGGTTTGCACACACGGGCACCGCTGCAGGAAACTCGTCTGCATGTGTGGGTCGATAGCATGGGACTCCAACCCACTAAAAACAGTCATCTCCACATCCTCCCAATCGACCGGGAATTGCCGTGAGTATGCTCTTAATAATGTTCGTCACTTCTAGCCACTGGGACAAAGCCTTCCGCATTAGCTTGCAGATGTTGGGCCGGCCCACCCGCAACGTGTTCGGGTTGGTTCTGTTAAAAACGTAGCAGAGGCATGCTGTTCCGCCCATGTTGAACACCTCAGAATCGCGTGTTCTGGGGGTGTCCTCAAGTTCATCGCCGCAGTGGACGCACATGGGGCTGCGAGTCTTCCCGATCCTGAACAGGTAGGACTGGAAGTCCCCGTGCCGCGTCAGGGCCTAGGTTGCGTGGAAGGTTAGTTCTCCGTCGGGCCTATTTAACCATTCTTTGATGTTTGATATAAGCTTCTAGAGACTGGCGCCTGGAGCACTTCCTCCAGGCCGTCCACACTCCCCCTGCCGTAAGGCGATGTCTCGTTGACGCTCGACTTCGTTCTTGAAAGCAGGGTCTTCCCACAGTCGGCGGCTCCCTTCTGCCTTCAGATTTCAGGAAACCGTTCTGGCGAGTAGAAGCGCCGCTGTGCTCACCATCCGGTACGCCATAATCACCCCGAGGGCTCTGACCCGTTGAGCCCGGCGCAGACGACTGCGGTTTGTTGCAGTTGTTAAAGTTTTTGCAGGCCAGGCCAGAGCCCCGTATAGAGCTATTGATCCGGCCACAGACATAATCATGCGTTATTTGGATTGCGGGGGCACAAATGTGTTAGGCATGAGCCGTGCGAAGTTATTGGCAATTGTGAGGGCTTTCTCCGTTGCCCGGCGCAATTAATAAGTGCCTCGGAGACTCCGATCAAGGAATACTCCGATGTATCTTGCAGTGTTCACCATATTGATATCTTTGTTATTGAGGCGTAGGTGAAGAACGGGACACTTTTCCGGTCCACCAAAGGAATTGCCTCGCTCTTGGTGGGGGCTAAAGCAGGCCCTGCTTGTTGTAGTACGTGGCATCGGCGATTCCCTCATTTGCACGTCTTTCCAGCAGTTCCGGTGTTCGAGCCTGAACGGTGAGGACGAGGTCGTCGGCGTAGGCAAGAAGGTCGGCTCCGGGGAGAAGGTCCCCTAGTAGCACGACGTCGTAAGCTATGTTACATAGCAGGGGGCCAAGTATAGAGGTCTGCGGCACCCCTGTAGTCATACTAAAGGTTATTCCTTGGGGACTAATTAGCACGGCCATGTATGTAGTCAGATATGATTCTAAAAAGATATAACGTTTTTTTCCTATCACTTTCTACTGGAGATTGTTCGAAGTGTTCTTGACGTCGAGTAAAACGACGGCGAGTAGATCGCGTTGTCTTGGGAAGACCTGAAGAGGAGCTCGGCCTTCGATTGAACCCGCTGAATAACGCTAATTATCGAGCGCCCTTTCCAAAATCCATACACGTACTGAACCTGTCCTGTCGCAGCACAAGACACAGCACTTTTGCACAAGTTCACAAGTGGTGTTGTCATAAGGCTGGTTGTATCGGCCGCAAGCAGACAATGATGATGATAATGATGGAATGAACACAAACAAATGACAAAATACTCAGCCAAAGAACGCACACAGAACCTGAAATAATTGGAATATCTATGTAGAACAGCAGGGAGAAAGTGAATTCTGCGAGTATAATATACTGTTCTTGACCGAAACATTTGCGACAAACTGTAATGGCACTCCACTCCGCAGTCGCAAATTGTTCCATGGACAAGCAATGGAAACAGAGGGGAGGAGACGACCAAAATGGGGCGCCTGTGTTGGGATACGTACGGCAGAACATGCAAAGTTTGTCCACAGCACATCTAGATGCATTGTCGTTGTTGAACAATTCGGTGGGCAATCCGAATCTGGCCGCGAAGAACAAAATTCACAAATCAACGGTGATTCGATAGAGAATATCGGCAAATGGAACATGCTGTTTGCTGCCAAAGGAGTGAAACTCTTGCAGATCTTCGCCAACTTGCTGAAACAAAAAGAGCATTTAAGAACAGGAAAATAGTAAATAAACAACGTTTCGAGAATGAGCAACAAGTGAGATTCGTTAAGGAATGACTGTTGCTTCCTAAAATGCTGGTATCTGCAAACCCACAAATCAGCGACGACGACGAGTGGGCGGCTGGTTTTGCAAGATTTCTCCAAAAAAACGTGGTATTGCCACACCGAGACACTGCGACAGATGATTTTTTGCTGTTTAGTGACGAGGAAGTCCAGACCGTCATTAGTGCTAACCACAACCGAAAATCGGCAAGACCGAATTTCATTGTTTATGAACACATCAAAGAGAACATTAACATATATGTCTCGTTCTGACAAGACTCTACAGTAAATGGGGGCTTTAACTGGGACGGATACTCAATGAGTAGCGGAAGAGTTTTCTGCAGTCAAGCGAAAAGGAGACGCTACGGACCCCCGAAAGTACAGAGGCCTTGCTCTTACCAGCGTTCTATACATGATCCAAACATCGTTGGTCGTTTCAAGGTTACAAACGATTACGCAGGAGAGGATTCCACATAAACAATATGGTTTTAATCAAGACTGATCAACTGCGTGTGCAGTAGTTTGTTTTAGAACATGTTACGTATCGCCATCGTAACAAGGAAATTACATATGCGGCATTTATCGATCTTCAGATTGCGTTCGATTCTATACTTAGAAATCAACTTCTCGAGATAATAAGGGTAAATTATCCATAAAAGGTACAATGCCATAAATGGTAATCTACTGCATGACATGTTAAAATTTAAAATATAACGTCATAACCATTAAAGAGGAGGCCACTATGTACTGGAGAACGTACATGCAGAATACCGGCGTGGCAGCAAAATGGTGCGAAGAAAACAGGCTTACAATCAACATCGCGAGGACGAAGGCTCTTTTACCTCAAAGTCATCATAACTCCATGATTCTCTTTTAGTCGACATATTGAGGAGATGCGGGCTAAAGCCACAGCTGCAACATTTCTTGGTGACCTCCGTGACGTAGAATTGAAAATCAGCATGAATATATTTCGTATGAAAATACGCACAATAGTAAGCTACTGCTTGTTCGTAGTCGCAACACATCTGATCATAAGCAATATTAAACTTTTAGATAGAATAAAAGGCATGATATGTCATAAAAATATTGGGCTTACCGAAGAACGCGTTAGCGACACTCGCAATGGAGCTGTGCAGAGAACACACATTAACAGAAGAGTTGGCACTGAACAAACTGCTCTTCAGTCCACAAGTGTTAGACGCCTACAGAGATAAGAACAATGCAATTTGTTATTGACAATTATACCTAAGAACCAGCTTTCATCTCCCAAAAGTGGAAAGGAAATACACAAAATAGTCGTACAACCCTTTGTCGAACCAGATGGCGTGGATGCCACAATTATATATAGATGCAACCCAATTTTATCTATATTGAAGAGAGTGTGTGTGTGTAGTTTTTGTGGAGAGCATGACATCGGGCGCAACCACATACTCGAATGCACCGAAGTGAAGAAGTGTTCCTTACCTCACGAGTGAGTTATGCACTCTCCTAAATCGTTGCGTTGTACCTAATCTACCAATTTATGGTGAAGTGAACGCTTTATGATGATGACAAGAGTTTACTTGCATCTGCTCCATCTAAATTCGGCCAAATACAATTAAGGATCATGCTGCGATAATTGAGGATCATGCTGCTATAACCTTCGCTATTCATTGTGAAGTGACAAAATGGGATTCAATGATCCTTTTTGGACCAGAGGTCGCACCAGACCCTCATATTTGACACATGCAACGACTCTGTGAAGCATCTAAGATTATCGGTTGCCCAGATGCGACACTTTAGCTTATGAATACTTTCTTTCATATAGAAATAGGCTTCATCGGAAAAGTCTTCACAAAATCGGCACCACGCTGCATTATCTCGGAAGCCCAAGTCGCGAAGTTTAGCCGCTTCTGATGGCTCGTAGGTTGAGCACTTGCGTCAGATAAATCTTATATGGATGGATACATCGCTCGATATGATTCCAAAATACATCAGGTTGAGGCTCGCGAAAGACCCAGTTGTTGGGCGCGTCGTCGAAGTGACGTTTCCGAACATTGTCGATATTTTTAGCCGAACATACGATAGTTCGACACTGTCGATATCTTTAGCCAAATAAGCGCTCCGAAGACTTCCACGGCTTGGCACATCACGTACTGAGCCTGTCCCATCACACGTTTGCATGCTCATGTTCACGAATGGTGTCGTCACAAGGCTGGCTATATCGACCGCAAATTGCTCGCCAGCATGCGCGTACAGAGTTTTCATCTCCATGATAAATGTGCACAATCTCTACCCGTTTTCCCACTAAGTAACGCACATCTGGAATTTGGTAGCGCTACTAAGTTCCGTTTACAACGAGAACAACTAGCGGAAAAGGAAATCTTTACAATATTGCACCCGCCTCTATTATAGAAACGTAAAGCCCATAGCTGTTACTCTATTTAGTAGGTGTATAATATAATAATATAATAATAACTACTGAGTTTACGTTGCGTCTCCGGTTGCACATGCTCTTAGTTGCTGGTGCAGATTCAACGGAAAATTTTGTCCGAAAAAATAGATCTACTGGAGAGAGAATGCAGCGTGAGAAAAGACACGACTGGAAGACTTCCGAAGCATATACACATGTCTATCTACGACGACGAAAGGTGACCATACTTTGCAATCGGTTTTCTCCAGCATCCGTTGTCGCTGGTGTGCTCTAAGCGTAGTCATGTACTCGGAGTCGACCTTCCTACGTTAAAAGGACGAAGAGACTGTACCCAAAAAGTTAAACAATTTTGTCGAAATCACGTTACAGCACACGCGCACGTTACCTATTTGCTGACGCCTACAACGTCCTACAATGTGATTCCGACTCCTTTGGAATCCGCGGTTTTCCGCCCTATTGTCCAAGCTAGCCGTATCAAGCTAGCGGCCCGAATAAGAGCAAGTCAATCTTTGTGGCATTGTTTCTCTCTCGAATCGGATAGATGATGGCATGTTTGCGAATGCCTGCCCGATGCTTTTTTTCAACTAGTTAGCTTCCTCAACTACTGTTCGCATTACACAAACGCCCGCCACTTTTTCCATTGTCGTCTGGTTCATATCCGCGTGAAATATTATTTTGTAGGCAAGGATTATCAGCACCCCGCCGCCTTAGTTATACCACCCCTTTCGAAGAATTCACCGTGCGTAGCAGGGCATCTCCCGATAGCGCAATGTCCCGTAAAC
The DNA here is from genome assembly GCA_003439945.1 of Dermanyssus gallinae. Taxonomy (NCBI): domain Eukaryota; kingdom Metazoa; phylum Arthropoda; class Arachnida; order Mesostigmata; family Dermanyssidae; genus Dermanyssus; species Dermanyssus gallinae. The sequence continues at coordinate 185,547 of QVRM01001617.1, forward strand.
GTTCGTTTCACCAAGCACCCCCAACGTGGCTGAACGGGAAGCATTTCTTGGCCGATTGAAGGGAAAATACCTCAACAGGCCATAACCCCTCAGATTGACAAGGGCGAAGGTGACTCGTTGATATAACTCTACAATACTACAACAGGCTTACATAATGTATCTATTCCCTAATATATATATATATATATATATATATATATATACATATATATATATATATATATATATATATATATATATACATATATATATATATATATATATATATATATATATATATATATATATATATATATATATATATAAATACCGAAAGAGTCAGATCATCTAGCTTTTTGTCATACATAGGTTACGAGCGGGTATATTGCGTCAATTTATATGTGTGCCGACTTTGGGTCAGCTGTGATGAATCAGTAGACTCTCTAGGTTAATACCGACTGCCCTGTGTGAAAAAACGCAGGTGGGGGTTCTCGTCATATATATATATATAAATACATATATGTCGATAAGCAGGTAGACGTTTATATATAATTCTTGGCTTGCTCGACAGGTCGTCTTCATAATTTGTTTGTTCCCTGTCGTCTTACTATTCCCGAAATACATATAGTGATTTATTATTAATTTTTATGGTGACAGCGAAATGTGAATAACTAACTATACCAGGGCTTGCGAGGACCAGTCGAGCTTATCATTGAGGCAGCCCCTCATTGTGCCCATAATTGCTACCGCACTGCCGCGCTGAACCGCCTGAGATAGCCGCTGAAGTAGAAAGTCAAAACCTCTTTTGCTGTCCCCTGTCGCCAGTTCGATTCGTTCGCCAATCTTCTGTAGAAGCGACCATGCCTCAGGGCCAGGCCCCCCGAGTGTCTCAAATACTAGTGGCACGAAAATGAACTCGTTGGCGAGCTGGGCATATTTGTTGGTCTTTTGACGTTTAGTCTTGCGTGCCACGGAGCCAGCGGCAGATGCACTGGCCTCCAGGTTCGAGGGAGCGCGTGTGCCGGTGATCGTCGCATTCCAAATAAGCGCATTTCCCCTTTCGAACGGGATAAGGGTGAGACCGGCCGGTCTCTTTTCATCGCTTCTCCGGAGGCCGGTTGGCTCTCGGATGCACGGCAATAAAGCTGACCTCAAGCGTCGGTTTGGTTAAAAGACTACGCTTGCATTGTATGGATCTAAATGCTTTACACTCAAACGAGAACTATGCTACCCTCTTTATGCGATCAATAAATCAATTATAACTTTTATATTATGCGATCGCCTAGGGCTGTGGTTACTAAGGGATTTTTCGACGCCTAATTTATTTGAAGTATGCCTTGAGAGCAATACTTTCCGCTGTCCTAGGGACTCTGCCAATGATCTTTATTCTACTCGCTTGCTTGACGTAAACTGGCGATCTGAAACTCGCTTTCCCGTGAGATTTGATTCCTCGCCTTAACAAAATGTTTGTGAGCGAATTGCATAGAATATATATAATTTCAGCACTGTAAAGCTCCAATGTAGTGAGTAATGCAAATTATATATATATATATATATATATATGGCTTTCGAGACCTTGGGACCCCTGGCTGAGAGACTACTTACTGAGTTGGGCGAAAGTTTGAAGATATCTACGCGGAACAAAGCCGGACGATTCTTACGCCAGAAACTTTTCATATATATATATATATATATATATATATATATAGCCGTTATCGTAGTCGACGCTAAATACCCATTCAAAACCTATCTATAGACGACTGATAGAAGCAACAGTGGGTACACGGGACACGCGAACAGATGCGCGTCGTTGTCACATCGATCAGACATATAGAAGAATATAGAGTGCATGCCGCTATAAAAGCCTGACCGACGCAGACTTGCTTAATGGGTGAGTGGATGCATGCATGCATGCATGGAGGGATGACTCAATCTTGTCGCTGGTTGCGGTGGACATTCGACGAGAATTCGAATAGCCTCTGGCTCGGAATCGGCCCACACGGCCGATTTGGCGGGCAGAACACGATCGACACTCTACGCCGCCACCAACATCATGATCATGACCGCTTGTGTGTCCTTTCTCTTGATCGGCTTGGCTCTACAGTATTTATCCTCAGACAGTCCTTCTCCTCTAACTCCCACAGCAGACGCTTAGGGACGACCGTAGCAGAGGCGGGCTCTGCCTATACTACGGTCCGTGATCTTGGCGGTCCATATAAAAAAACGAACTAGCCAGCAACTATAGAATGATTGCTACGCCTAAATATGAAGAGGGTATTTATCGATTTCTAACAATGCCCAAATTAGCAATTACTGAGACTGTATCTCCGTACGCATAGTGCTGATTTTGACTGCATGCTTATTAGTTGTGGGCGAAGCTTAGAAGAGCCTTCCCTTTACTGATAACTCTTGTGTATTTGCGCATTGACCCACAGAAGCTCCTAGAATATTTACGTTCTAAGCCCGAAGCATTCGCGAACGAACTAAGCGATTGAACTATATATTAAAAATCATTAAGGCATGCAGATACTTCTAACCAAGATGTAAATGCCTCCAATAATCTTCATAGTTACACGCAAAAGCTATGGCAAAGCACACCTATTTCCCTGTTTCATCGGCCAGACGAATCATCGAACAGTTCGCGGGCGGTATAAGGAAACATTTCACAAAGTTATTGGAATTTGCCTGCACTGTGCCTGGAAATGTATTCGTAATTATTCAGACTGCTTCCTCTTGATCTTGGGCTGAACCGCCGATGTGAACGATCTCACATTTCGATGCATTTAGCGCTAAACCCCTTTTTTTTATTGTAGGACTGCAGTTACGTGTGCCGCAATCGAAAAATCAGCTGGAATCCCTAAAGTAGCGTCATCGAGGTATCACACGTTAAATGGACTTTATAACCGAGATACAGATCCGACACGCATAAGCAAAATCCGGCCGGGCTTAACGAGTCACTCTACTGGACGCCTGTCTTCTATCTTAATGTTGATTCCCCAATGGTCGATTGAAACTTGATGGTCGGTCTTTTCCCAACGGTCAATTGAAGCTCTTCGCAACACGCTTGATTGTGCACTTCATCCTCGCTGGAAGCTGTGCAAAAAAACAGTACGCAGCCCGATTTTTGGGTACAGCTGTTGTGGCACCGGCATGATTGTTCTCGCCATTCTCTGACACCATCGTCTGTGGGAGGGTCGACTCAAATGATCTAATAAGATTTTGATGACGAGGAGAACAATTAAAGGAGACCTGGCTTACGGTCTACGTGGAAATTATGTGCATAGCATTCGAGTTTACACTAATATGAATCAACTTATATTGCATGCGATATATATATATATATATATATATATATATATATATATATGTATTAATCTCCAAAGGAAACCGGTGCTTGAATAAAACGCATATGCACATATATAGAATATAATCCATGTTGTTTACCTTAGAAACAAAACAAATTAATCCCACTAAGGGGATAGCTAGATAGATAAAGTCAGTGTCCGGGTACTTCGATATAATATTCGCGGCCAGCACCGTCATGCCAATTGTGGCTTAATGCGTCAACAGGATAAAACATAAGCCGTGCCGTCCGGCAAATTCAGTGTCTAGTAGAAGATACGCGACATGAGACAATATAAAAGCCTGCACAATCACTTAAATACATCCCGCATATATATATATATATATATATATATATATATATATATATATATATATATATATATATATATATATACATATATATATGATTAATGTTCGTGCCATACACGAATTGCTAAAATGCCGGACTGCAGACAATACAGCCCGAAGTCCGACATCAACATTGCGTAATCTATGCATCTGTTTTGACAATGCTGAGATTTTAAGTTGTTGTAAACTGAACAATTCCTCATGAAGCCTTGAAGCGTCGTAATATTTGAAAAATAAACCTATTCAATTATTGCTAATAAACCTATTAAATATTTGCCAAGAAACCTATTAAAATTCGTCCTGGTTTGAACGCCTCAGATGACGTTCCAAATTGGGTTGACCCTTTCAGATTTTTATGGCACTTGTGGTTTAGAGTGCGGTCTCAGATAAATGCTCGCGCGCAACCTGACTCTGTAGTCAGCGTATTTGGATAATCGATATTATTGCCGTTGCTTAATTGCAATAGTTACAATTCCATCAATCTTTATATGCAATAAAAGTTATACCTTTCCTGATTTATTTTAATATAGAGCACAGTTTTGAGTGTGGCCTTTTGGATGAATATTCGTCGTGCAACCTGAGTTTGTAGTTAGCATATTTGAATGATCAATATTACCGCGCTTGCATGATTGCGCAAACTGCAATGTCATCGGTTTTCGTCGAAGTCATGGATAAGAAAAAAAACAGCGTCAAATTTTGACAATTTTAGATTTTTACTTGTTTTGTGGTTTTAATGAACAGTGTATCGTTGGTAGTGTTAAACATTAGTACTATTATTCATTTGATGGTAAATGACATTCCAGGGACGCATCCAAAGGGAAACATCAGCGTCTATGAAACCACGTTTAATACACAGCGTAGTATAGGATGTTGACTGCAGAATTCAAAATATTGAAAATTAACAAATAAAACAATATATAAATTAAATTAAACCAATCCTAAATGAACATACACATACAGGTATAATAAATAGCCGGAATTTCCACGAGGTGGCACCACAATGATTTTGGTAGTGTATGACTGGGAAGTAACGCCCTCTACTATGAAACATATATCAAGTTTCACGCCAAAGCGACGTTAAGACTACGTGTGACAGACATTTGAACTGAGCATCTTGTCATAGACATGGAGAAGCATGAAATCCGTATCGTAATTAAGCATGTTTATGCCAAGAAGTTGAGGGCTCCTCAAATCAAATCAGAATGGGACGAAACCTACGGGTACTCTGCAACAGCGTTGGTGACCCTTTATTTTTGGAATAATTCACTCAAACGTGGCCGGGATATCAAAAAAATATGAAGCGTGCCTCGAACGTCCAGTTGAAGTTACTGTGCAAGAAATGGTTAAATTCCAGTCCAGGCATCAGCGAAAGCACTGAACAGCGCCTCGTGGGATGTGCGCCGAAAAACGAAGACTATTTTGTCAGCTGGTAAGGTACTGGCTGCTGTTCCTTGGGATACCCAAGGAGTTATCTTCATTGACTACGTATGAAAGGGTTCAGTACTTACAAACGAATATTATATCACACTTCCGAATCTCGAAGTTCCAACTTTTTCGAAGGGATCAAAAGTTGAAGCAGCGCTGGACAAAGCGTTCAGAATTCCAAAAAGACTAAGTCAAGAAATAAAGTAAAAGAGTCCGGACTTAAATGATTTTGTTGTGTTAATGTTTATTTAGCAGCAATGAAGAGATATATAATATATATATATATTAGATATATATATATATATATATATATATATAGATAAGAGAGAGACGAGAGAGAGAGATAGAGAGATAGAGAGATAAGAGAAGATAGATGTAGATAGAGATAGAGATAGAGACAGAGACAGAGAGAGATCGAGAGAGGATAGAAGAGATACTAAGATATATATATAGATAGATATATAGATAGAAATAATATATAATACATAGAGACATATACATTATATATGATATATATATATATATATATATATATATATATATATATATATATATATATATACATATATATACATATATATATGCCCATATATTCTTTAATCATCGACTTCTGGCCACGAGCATCAACGCAAAATGTTTGTCGTATTCTGTCATCATAACTATTTAGATCCATCGTGAAGCAGAAACGGCTTCACAACCACAATGCCGGTATCTTCGATGTTATCCCTGCCCCCTCCCCCCCTAGTAGGCACAGTGGACCGCGTCGCTCGATCCGGCCACAGTTATATTAGACGACAGATGTAACGCAGAAGAAAATGAGATCGCGCACCGCCCTTTTGGTTCGCCACACGAACAACAACAGCAACAACAACAAAAAACAGCAACAACACCAACAACAACAACGTGTGCTGGACAGTTTGCCTACTTCAGCAAATGCTCCCTGCGAAGCCAGCTCGCACCAGTGCGTCTGGTCGCCTGGTGGATGAACGAAGATGAGCCATGGTATGACAGAGGGCGATTAAGAAATTGCCACTGACCAATGGCGTCGTAAAAACGCGAGTCTTTTCGAATCCGAGATCGATTCTTATCCGCAGATAAGGCGCGTTCTCACGTGTAGTTTGACGCAAGTCGAAGAACATCTGCGCATTATTCGCGCAGGTGACTAATCGTAACGTACGGACACTAGTCACGCACAATTGACGTAGCCAAGCGTCTTTCTCTCTTTTCTTCTTCTTCTCTCTCTCTCTCTCTATCTCCCTCTCGATTTTTTTCTCGCGAATCGATTTATTATCCTCTCTGTCTCTATATAATGTCGTTTGGATTTGTACAAATCTATTCTTTGCGCAACGCCGTTGCCGATTTATAGAACAAAACTGGGGCTTCCTCTTCAATTCACTTGGGCTTTCAACCGAGCCAGCTTTCTTCTGACCAGCGACCGTCGCCGAGCCATGCTTGCGCGCCGACCAGATCGAGCGTTTCTTCCAGCGAAGAAACGCGACTTTGTCCAGGTTGAGTGGTGTGTCTGTTTAGGTCGGCAGTGTAACGATATCACGAGATGAAGCATTTGCAGAGCCCCGCCGACGTGTTTTGGAATTTTGTTGTCTCTGTTCTTCTACACATTCGTGTGCTGGACTGAAGCAGTTACTCGCTGAACGCAACGCGGTTCTGAAATTTGCCTTCGTTTGAGGTGTGTTTGCTGTGCGTTTCATATGATCATAATTGAAACTTCGCTTCCGAACTACATATAGATATATATATATATATATAACTGTCTGTACAGCAACAAACTATATGTATTTATTTATATATATATATATATATATATATATATATATATATATATATATATATATATCCTAAATGAGGATACTGACTGTGTGCAGTCGAACAAACTCTAAGAAATAATACAAACGTAAGATGTTTAGTATTGGTGAGTATTTAGACCAAATGTGAAGAGTTCATAAATACACAGAAGACGAGCCTTCCTAGGAAATGTCCTACAAAATTAACCAGAACTCAAACTCGAAGCCTATTAAGTGGATACATGTCGTTGTTTCTAGCCCCTCTGCCGTCTCTTTATCGCTCGAAGGCCACTAAAACAGCACACACAGTCCGATATTATTATTATTATTATTATTATTATTTTGGCAACACAGCAAACTGTGTTTACACGTGGCCCGCATAAGAAGAATATAATCAACTCAGCAACTGATATTAAGTCACTACAAGCCGTATCCATACCGTATTAAAGGTAATGAGCATACACCAAACAATTGATTTCCTTGCAATAGCATCGAAAGCAGCATTCTATCTGCACCTCTCTCTTTCGTGGCTTAGTATTAGGTCACCAAGGGGTATTGTGGTTCTTCTTCCAGCATAGCGTAACGTTTATTTATCGGTGTTTCTCTTTGGCCTTCACTTAGAATGGGACTTCCCCCTCAGCGTAGACCAGAGCTCCAAGGGTCGTCACAGTATCATTCGGGACTTATGTGAGAGCGTCCCCTGCAACAAAAACAACGGACCCTGTATACACACCCTACACTGGCCATCTTAATACTAACAATAACAACAACAACAGACAACAACATTACTACTCCGTAAGCCGTTGTGATCTTCTACCCTTGGCAGACGACAACGCACCGGCCGCCAAATTAGCGGGCTATCGATTTCCTAGGTGGAGCGCCTTTTTCTCGTCACGATCGGAGAAAACAATGAAGCTGCGAGCCGCAATAATAATAACAATCAATTAATAATAAACGTCGGCTCTTAGAAGGAGAAGAGCAGAAGTGACGAAATAGACACAGTCATACACGCCTATCCTACGCTACGGCCGTGGGAGTCACGCGTGAGAGCCAACTGGTGCAGAAGTGGTGGGTGAGCCAGAAATATTGAAACACCGCACATTATGGGTTCGTGCTGCTGTGTGCCAGCGTATGCTGACCATGCTGTTAGTCACATGGCTGGTAATAATAATAATAATAGATCAAGTAGGTCTGGAGTTCGAAGCTTGATCCGCCGGGCTTGCGCGTCGTGTACGTCCACATAGAAACCGTAATCATTTCAGCCAGAATTGACCAAACTTGACAGCAGCACAGTCACCAGTCAGTCAACTTGGTGGCTTGAAGTGGTTTGTAATACCGGCGTTTGAAAAATCCGCCCTCAGAAAAATAGCTTTGAAAAAGCTTCGTTCGCCGGACTGTCGGTCTCGGCGGTCGAACCACCGCACAGCGTAACAACCCTCGTAGCCTGGCCTGCTGTTTACGCGGGCAACCAACCGCCTGATGCGGCTCTCATCTGATCTATCTGTTCGTTGAATGGTGCTCAGTGAAGTGAAATGTTTGGGGGGACGAGTTGCAGAAGTATGTGTGTATCCATACATCTGTGACGATGGCGCGTTGAGGTATGGAGCACACGGTGATGATAAATGTTGCTCTCAAGTCCGAAGGCGCTCCGCAGTAACACCGCAACTCGCGTCAGAAACTGGTACGTGGCTTATATGAATTAAACTTAGCTTTACACACGTTTGCGGTTATTATTATTATTATGAATTAAACGAATTCGCTTTCTTTCCTTGATCCTAGCCTAGTCGACACAAAGCTGTGGCGATTCATGCCAGTTTAAACGATGTATGTATTCCCGACGGATTACATGTTTGGCCTAAATAAAGTATCGACTGTCGTCTATAGTAACGGTGGCATTCTCGTTTGGGGCGAAGTGAGAAATGCCCGTTGCATGACAGTACGCTGACAACAGCGATCATCTGTTCTTGCTTGCATAGCAAGCAGCAGCAGGCTTTAGTATTAACAGGGTCTCAGTTTGTGACAAAAAAGCCTGGGTTGTTTACATTGTTATACACGAGCAGTTGTAATGTATTGTAGTCGCAGTGTCTACTGTGGTTACTCTCTTAGATTTGGTTGTTGATATGATATATAGTACTCATATGACTCGTAGCTGTGTTTGTTTTTGTTGTTGCTGCAGTTGTTGTATTTTTGAAGTAACATGATCTGTTGCTTGTTCCATTGTCAGCTCATTTTATTGTTGTAATGGTTGTTTTAGTGTCTTTGTTATCATTGTTGTTGCTAATGGTATGTTTGCTGTTGCAGCAGTAGCTGATCTCAGAAATGGTAATTGGCCATCTAATTTCTTAAGCCTCATATATATTTATATATATATATATATATATATATATATATATATATATATATATATATATATATATATATATATATATATATATATTCCGATCATAGTCTACTTTGGCACTCACCTTGTCCATTAAGCGTAACCGGTCTAAGATCTGAACCCATGTAGTTGCTACCACTTGCTTCCTTCTGCAACCTCTAATTCTATGTCTGCAAACCTTAAAATGTTTAAATTATGATTGCTTCGAGAGAGATGAGTTGAAAGTTGACGTAGCTATTCGCCATTGTCATTGTTACCACTGTTCGCGCTGTTATGAGTATGTTATTATTCCTTAAGCCCGTTATTACATTATTTCGCCCGTCTAGATGGATAGTTAGTTCAACATGGCCGTTCAAGCAACGATCGACTGTGTTTTGTGCATTGACAGCTGTACGGAGAGCGCGCTTAAACTGGGCGTTCCGTCGCTAATGCTATCTATAGCGGTGCTGGATCTCGGGATGCGGGAAGGACGCGAAGGGTACATGGTGGATCGAATATACTGAGCTCAGCGAGTAGGGACATTTTTAAGGTCTATCAAAGGCCAGCCGACAGGCAAGTTGCTTTTGTTAGATCGTTTTTGTTGTGAAAAATGACTACAGACAAACGTATCGAAACTGCACTCCCTACTGTAGAGGTAGAGTACCAATGATAGGCTGGCACTGCTATGTTTAAAATCGACTTTCAGAACAATTTACTGTAAGGTCGAACAGTCTACGGAGTAGCGCAACGCTGCCTCTCTTTCCAGCGTGTCTTCCCGTGATGCGCACGAAGTGTGTATGCTGCGAGCGCCTTCCTCACACATAGAAAACTCCCTATAGTAACAACACCTTGGTTTGTTGATCATGGGAGGCAAGGCATACGATATATAGATCATGTGGCAACGATATTGCCATATTGTCCTAGTCTATTCGAGGACTGACAAGGCTAATAATTGTATGAATAGATGACTGCCACTGATTCAAAAGAAAATGACTGGTTAACGCCCGAGACCACTTGTCAACCAGGGGTAACGGTCGGAGTGTCTGTTGTCGTCGGCTTAATGGGCATACTGACAAAAGTACCTTGACAAGAGTATGCACTCGAAGTAGCCAAAGCTGAGGTTGTTAATATGCTTTTGCGTGTCCTCTAGCCCACTGCACACGCACAGGCAATCGAATATGCTATACGATTTGTATTTTAATTTTATTAAAGAGACGTTGTGTTTTCCCGTGAATAAAAACACAAAAGTAAATCAGCTTTAAAACACGACCAGAATTGCGATATCGGCATCGTCATTTCCATTGTAGTCGCAGGTGTGTGTCATAGCATACACATAACCAACTGTAATAAAATGTTTCTCGTCGGTCAGCCAGTGATATCGTTTAGTGAAAGAGCTGACAACGAGATTTGATAAATGAATTCGACGTTATAGAGAGAGCCGCCCAGACCGTTGCTTTGCTTGGGCTTTCAATCCACCGTTTGTAGAGTCTATCAGCGGTATCAGCTCTTTAGCTGATACCGCTGATAGACTCTAGGCAGCTGCCGTCGGAGGGCGGGTTCGGGCTCGAGCTACATTTTATCAGGACGACAGCTGCTTTCCTGTATTGATTTCTTTTGCGAAATCACTAACATACTGCTGTCCACTTAAGATAACTCCTCCATAGTTCTCTCCGAGTAGTTGTTAGTACGCGAACTGTGAGGCGAAGACAATATTAAATGAATGATAGACTCCACAGACTGCAGCGGTGCAGCCTCAAATGGCCACAAAATGGTGACATAAAATGATCACAGACTACCGACAACCCCGACCGCGTGAGAACGTGTCTACGGTAACGATACGACGGGAAGAAGTGTACCGGAGGCTTCACTGTCCAACGGTACATAACTGAGATTCCTTCACCGCTGCACTTCTTCGCGGGTGCCTCGCAGATGCTTGAACTCGCTTCATGAAATGGCCAGCATGTTCTCTCGACTGAAATCTCATCGAAAACGTATCGGTATACTTTACTTTAAAAACACGCGTTTTTGTGCTGCCAGAACATGTGATGCGTGATGCGATGTTTCTGTCTGGAAATATATATATATATATAGTCCTGCACCCCATGGGCCACTCCCCGAGTAACTCTGGACGATCCGACCGGGGGGTGGCTTTAGTCGCCGTTTAGGGCGAACGAACGCTAGGGATGTGACCAACTCCATAGCGCCAGAGTCGGTCGCTGCCATCATAAAAGAGGCAACTAAATGCAGAAAAAAAAATATATATATACATATTTTTTTCCTGTAACGCCAAGAGCACAAGGGTCACTCCTTTCATTCAGGCAATCAGCACACACAATATTCGGAACCAGCTACTCTACTTCCTCCAACTTGCCCTCACCTCCGGGTAACTGCGCAGTCATTCAGGCGTGCCGGGCCGCTGTTCGCACCATGCTGGCGATAGACGATACCTCTTTAGTCATTTCTTCTCCGGTCTGTTTAATCTAGTTGTCTATATTGGTCTAATGGGCTCGGTATGTCTCCGTACGACCGGCCATTCGTAGTCAGGCGTCGGCCTCCGTGCCGGAAACCGCCCCGTGAGTGGTGCGCTCTCGACCAACTGGTGCCACACTCAACCATCTTGCAGCAGTTATAATGAGTCAGCTTGACCTGTTCGGTAAACTGTGATAAGACAACATGTTAAGTTTTTCGATACCGTGGTGTTTATTTCTATCCCTTACGCCTCCGTGGCCGCATTCGTTGCCCTAACTCGAACTCTCGCTCTCCGCCGGCAGCGCGCCGCCAGACAACGTATCGCTTTTGGCCTGTCTTTGTTTCTGGATTTAGTCTCGACTGATCCGCTTCGCTCCGTCAGAAGTCAGATAGAATACATCGAATAAAAAACGTATTTGTTTACCGAATAGAGGGTGGAATGAGGCTGGGATGCAGTGAAGCCTGCGAGGTCGTCTTGATTCGGCCGATTCTTTGGCTACACGCCAGGTCTCTCAAGTCTCGCAGTGTATTTTGGTGAAAGGCTTCTACGATTATGCATTGTCACATCGAAGAGCTGGTCGATAAGACCAGAGCTCACAAGCTGCGAGCCGTGCGTTGTTGTTCTTAAATAAAGTTGACAGCATAGGTCGAAGATTTACAACATTTGTTTGGATATCACATCTTCTACAGAGGAATCTTCTCTGAACGCCTTCAACCATACCTATGTGTTTGCACAAGTATAGGCTCCTGACGGATGAACTATATCAAAAAAAAGTCTGGATAACACAATTGTTTTCTATGATGAGATGGATATACGCATTGGGTGCTTGATAATAAAACAGCAGACTACCATGTTCGCATGTAGTAGCGGACCTTTCGCCTCAGCCATAGACAGAATATGAGTTGGTAGCGCTAGTTGGGGAAACATCAAACTCAAGACATCAAGTCGGGCGGCTTGTTGACAAGTCTCAGTCCGGCACTTTTACAAATGTTGATTTGTCTAGGTCTCTAAAATGGGCAGAAAACGTAAGATCGATAGACGTTTATGCTCCAAGGTTTCGTGCAATATTTGCGGTAGGCAATGTTGCGCCATTCGCTAGGCTATATTGCGGCGCTGAGCCGGAAATGTATATTTTCTAAGTCGTCAACATACAAATAGTATTAAACACTCCACGGAACTTAAGCTTTTGCCTAAAACAGATTGCGTGTACAGTAGAGGAGAGACGTATCTCCCCTATAGAACGAAGCCAGTCGGTGGCTCGCTAAAAAGTTTCCCCGTTTCACTTGGAACGACCAGATTGTGCAGTAAGGCGGCAAGCCATTTTGCGAGTCTGTAATGGACCTGCAGCGTCTTCATTTTGCTAACAACAAGTCTTCGATCGACCCTATCAAAGGCACTCTTCTAGTTGAAGTATATACAATGAAAGTATTTTGTTGCCGTTTAAGTACAGGGACAAATCGCTTGTCGTTTCTAACAGTTGGGTTCCCATTTTCAGGCCTTTTAGGCCTCTAAGAAGTCTCCAAGAGTTCGGTTTAATTTTTAACCATGCCGTTGGCCTGTGGCTGGCATACCGCTTAACGTCGATAAGCTATGCCAAAGTCTTCCATAGACTGATTGAGTTTCCTGAATGGTGTACTTTGTTGGCTCTCGGTTTTGACGGACTACTTCTTGGCACGCTAGGCGATGCAGATCCGAACGATCTCCGACCTTTTCCTGTCGGCTGCTCTGCAGTGTGCCTCAAAACTTCGGCAATTAGCAGCACGCACAACATGTCAGTATCATCAACCGAATGTAAACCAGAATTAGAGCTTCGCCATCTATTCGTCGGGGGCAATTAAATCCTCGCATATATATATATATATATATATATATAGAGAGAGAGAGAGATAGAGAGAGAAAGAGAGAGTAGAGGCTATGTTTATAAACGGAGGGCCTGTGTTCTCGCGTTGCATATAGCGTTGGCCAAGTGCTAGTGGTGGACATAAACATTTGACTTTTAAATACTTATTAGTAAAAACTTATAAATAGTCCAGTGATGTCTCCAGCCTAAATCCGCACCAAATAGTCATCCTATGACACTCATGTGGGTTTTCGTCTTCAATGCTTCAAATGCGACTATTTTGCTGTTTGTTTACGATGCCATAAACATGAACATGAGCGTCGTCGCTTAATATTCAGCATAGTGCATCTTGAAGTGTTGTTGTTGAGCACGGTGCCGAATGGATGCTCCCGACTTCTCGTCTGCCTCTCGCACTGAGGCGTTTAAGCAGCACGTTCACAATTAGGAGACGAAAACGGCCGATGCCGATCTAGTCTTCTTTCTTCTAGACCAACCTTTACCTCGAACGCGTGCAAGAATCCCTGTACTGATCTCACCATATGACTTATACACGTCTGGTAACCACGAAGTTGGTGAATCATGTACTCGTCAGCGCACCTGTGCACCACTGATTTACTTGAATGACCGAGTCCGGTTTCTGTAAACCGTCTAATATAACAAAGTACAATATCTAGTCAATAAACATATTAATATATAGTAGGTTTCACCGCCTCTCTTGTATAACTTTCGTTCAAACGTTCCCCTAAGGAGAACATTCAGTCGTTCCAGAATTTCTCGTTTAGGAATGCAAGTTTTTTATAGACTGCTTAAAACTTTCAAAATTATCTTTCCCTATCAGAGAACTTGGAAGTGAAAGGAACAAATGGTAATCTAAAGGGGCAAAGTTAAGTTATTGCAGGAGGGGTGGGGAAAGATATCCCACACAAAATCTAACAACTTGCGCCGTGTTACCACAGATGTATGCAGGCTGGTGTTGCCGCTGCGGATCATATCATCACACTTGTTTAATCCCATCAGACACACACCATGGTCTTCGTAACGAGAGGGTTATTTTTCACCTGTGCGCCTTCCATAAAACACCACGCTCCATGCACCCCCGGCTAGTTAGATGCGAACAAACTGTGACTGTGCGTGTGATGCATTCATCACGTATGCGATCCCGTTAAGTGTCAAGTGCTCAAACAAGTCAATCTACAAAAGCAGTTATTATTAATATTATTATTATTATTATTATTATCATCATCATCATCATCACCACCACCACCACCATCATCATCATCATCATCATTATATAGTCAACATGCTTTGTACAACAGCTTGGACGTTCGGACCGTCGCTTTCTAATGGCGCCTTTTTAGCAATTATAGCTATATGATGACTAACCATGAATACGGATGGTGATGGTAAACGCTTTTTTGAAAGAGAACATGCAACTAGTATGCATTCCATAGATGCCGGTATGCGTATTGCTGGAGACGTAGATGGCCTATTGCTATCATATGCACTTGGTGTAACAAAGTCAGTAGGGGACGGAGGATGGTCTAGAATTAAAGATAATTTCCGCATTTTTTTTTATAATTATATCATGTCACAAATTAGCAAATGTCACCACGAACATATATATATATATATATATATATATATATATACTCACTTGCGGCTGATAACAACAACAATTAGTTAGGTTTGAGGCGCTTGTGCTGATTATACTGACATCACCCAATATCTTATCACTTACGTCGTTTAGTTTGCGCGAGATGCTTTAACAGCGCGTTATTTTGCGTGTTTGTGTGTACGTGTGTTTGTGTGTGTGGATACTTATTATATGCTCTATTATCTTATCGTGACGTGAAGCATGTCTTCATAGCTACACGTATATATATATACATACATTTGGATAGGTTACTTTGCGTAAAAAGGATCGAGTGTGCGGACAAAAGGAAACGAGGGAGGGACATAGGTGGACGAATGACTACAAATGTTGTGCGCCAGCTTTTTGCGCCGCTTCCGGTCTTGCTGCCGTGAGTTTGACTGGGAGTAAATAGCGATTGTGTTACGACCAGCGAATATTCGAGATGTATGCGGGGCAGTGAAACGAAGAAGAGGTCGTAGACACTGACTGATTGAACGACGAATCGAGAATGAGTACGACAGTGCGATCAAACAACATACCCACGGAGAGAAAGGATGAGGAAGCGTGCTGCTTGCTGCCTTGGACGTCCGAGACGACGAGATATACTCATGTATCTCGTCGTCTATTTATGAGCGACACGGCTTCTGAGGCTGGTGCGGTTATCAGCGCAATACAGCACATATATATATATATATATATATATATATATAAAATTGTATACAAGAAAAAATTATGGCTACTGAACCGCTGAAGCTGATTGAGAGCACTCGAAAATAGCTTCGTGTATATGTGCACACACACATATATATATATATATATATATAAAAACCGCGCATTCACGATATATTCTTTATTTCTGGTACGTTCCTGGCGTCGTGACAACCGCGCTCGACCTACATACTTCGTTTGAGCACTTGCTCATCATCACATGTTTGAATGCATATATATACATGCTGTCAATGGTTTATTATTTAATTTTATGTTTACAGGGAAATGCGAATAACTAACTACACTTGGGCCTGTGAAGAATGCTACCAGTCGAGCTTATTCTCGAGGCAGCCTCTCATTGTGCCCATAATTGCTGCCGCATTGCCGCGCTGAACCGCCAGAGATAGTCGCTGAAGTAGAAACTCAAAAGCTCTTTTGTCCCCTGTTGCCTGTTCGAATATATATATATATATATATATATATGTTGGAACAGCTCATGAGAAGCTTGGGGACAAGACGACACTTGAAAATAGCTATTATTCGTACACTTGTTTGACGGTGGACTCGAAAACGGAGCTGATATGCTTTTTAAGAAAGTTGCACAATTGAAACACAAGCTACATTTTCCTAGACGCGTATAAGGCTACACGCTCTACGTACCAGGCGACGGACTATCTCAAGAATGAGACAGTCAAGCTGCCTGACAATCTAGCCTTAAAATTTGAATTCGGCAATTTTCGAGGAACCAAAAATGGAGGCGCAACGAATCGGCATCAACTTATGCTTTTCGCACCAAATCGTATAATCAATCAAGGAGTTCCCCGAAACACTGCGTATACGTGGCACCATAGATTTCGTGACGAACGTGAAACGTTGAAAAAGTTCGTATCCTATTCAACAATCGCCGCCTTACTATCAGGGAGAATTGGCGATAACTTATGGATCAGTGGTAACACCGACGAGTTATGGACCGACATTCTATGCGTCAGAAGACTGGCAGTAAAGTTCGTTCCAAAAAATTGAATATCCAGCAAAAGAACGCCCATCGGGAAACGTCCGAATTGAATTGGATTGCTTCAGAGATTGGGTATATAGTTACGACATCGAGGCTAAAGCTTAATCGCCCTAGTGGTGCTATATAGCTACAACGACGGCATTCGCGGTCCTCTGTGGGCTTTCGAGACACAGCAGACCGACACGGGAGATAACGAAATCCGTAAACAGTGTAACGAGGGCAGCATGCCGACATGAACGAAGAAATTCTTGGTAAGTCTGGTAGCTTGTCATAGCTAGTGATAAGTAAACTTATCTGGGGCTTAGAGACATTTTTGGGAATCATAGTGTCGAAACGTTTCCAGGCATGCTGCTTGCAGCGTGAAATTCTAGCGGTCTACAAGTTAATCGAAAAATGACACTGAACCCGCGAGTATGCATACTGCTGATCGGTTGCGCGAACTCGACGGAAAGCCAAGTCCTCACTGTAGGAAAGTTGGCTTCAGCTCATCTAACTGCCATAAATGCGAATTGTTAGGATGTTTCCACGTCACTTGGATTCCGTGGGCAGCTACGGATGTCACTTTGAGCGTGAATAATGGCATAGCTAAGGGTACGACCTGCGTCCTGTTAGGCTCAGCTCCAAAACCGCAACCATAAATACAGCGTCCTTTGCGTTGATAATGATTGCTTTGCGCTGAGGCAGGTTCTACGAGGAGCCCCCCCTCCCGAGCAATCGTCCTATGACCCAACTTCGGTGGCCTTTTTACTCTTACTCCTGTGTGATGACACCACACTCAGCGATGGCTGCGACACCAACACTTACCTAGCAACGTCGGCATGGCCAAATTAAGTAGCTTGTGCCTACCACGACCGCTGTTAGGCCGGACAGTAAGGACACGTGAACTCTTGTCCTGACGCATACGGGATACTTGAGGACGAGTGGGTCTGCCCGACGCTGTTACAACAAAGCGCTTGGAAAAATTACGATGGAATCACGGAAGAAAGAGATAAAGAGAGAGGTGGCATCGCTTTTTTAACCAATTGTGGTGGTATCGCTTTCGAGAGCTTATCTTACTATTTGTTTAACGAGAGTTTTTTTTACCACACTTTAACACGAATAATGACGCAAGCTGATAGGTTACAGCGAACACCATATGTGTTTAGTTTTCGTAGTTTAGTCCACTAAGAATTCGGTGACCCTGTTTTATCACCACGAGACTGATTGCCCATGGTTGTGGTGCTGCAGCACCTTCGTCAACAAGGTTGCAGTGTTTAAGAGTGATCATTGGCTGTGTCAAAACGGGTCGTTCTTGTACCGCGGCGATTGGTCGGCGTGCCTACGCAAGGACTACACAAGAGGTTCCTTCCCAGATGCACTTCACACATGATGTAGTATGATTCACCTCTAAAATCACGATTTGTTTTGTTTGATCTATTTTGCCTACCCATGCCAAAACGCGACCGTGCTTTGAGACGACTGAGTTCGTCGGAAGGCCGGCAAAGAACCGACGGTATTCAGCGAAAACTAACAATCTGTGTGAGCATACCGAAGTGTTCGTGTATGCGTTTCCACTTGCTGGCCGAAATAGCTAACACTTCGTATACGTGTACTCACACTGGTAATGAACATAGACGTGGCGTTAAGGGCAGAATCTATATAATGTAGTTAAATTCATATCGTATTCGCAAAGCGCCACAGACAAGTGCAGGTCGTAGATGGCTCCTATGCGTTGCATTATCCTCTTCGTGCGTTGGTGGAGGTCAGCAAAGAGGTGACTGTTCCGATGGTTTGTAGCTCTGTTCTTTTTGTGCCTTTACATCAAGTTATTCTGTATCCCGGTTACGTATTAGCTGGCCTGTAGACAAACACGTCTCGTGTCGACTTTCATAGTGTCAACAACGCTATGAAGCTGTTATTGTTATCCTTATGTGTTTTATTGCAGTTATTACTGTTGATGCGGTTATTTTATACCGGCGCGCACTTCTCTCTCACTCTATACAGGAGTTGTCTTCTTAGCACGCTCTTCTACTGGAGAAAGCCCAAGTCAGTCAGTTCACGATGTGAGCACGGTTTGGCCTGCTTAAGAAGGTAGAGGAAATTTTAGAGGTTTAAGCACTATCCCGGCTCTAATGATTCACCACCATTCCGAGCTAGGACGGTAGGGTTGGGAGTGGTGTTTAGTTGGTTGGTCCAATGCTCTTGGATTGGATTGAGTCCGATATACTTTCTCCCCCTGCGTCTGGGCACACTACCTGCCACAACATCGGCGGATGTGTGCAAATGCGTTTTTCACCCCAAAAAGAAAAATGTATATACACGAAGTTTAGGTGGGTGTGAAGCGCGCTCTCTCTCTGCATCAGTTGGGCGCGTCGTTGTGTCCAGCTGTGTCAACTGAGACGACGGACTGATGTTGACTGTATGTTGACAGATGTCTCAAATAACTCGGCCGACGGTGTCTTGGCCGACTTAACGGCGTTCGGGGTTCGTGTGAATCTGCTCCGCACGTTTTGGTTGCTGCGTTAGGCTGGAGCTCCGAATTTCTTCACCTTGCAGTGCAGTCAGTCAGTCCGTCCCTGTGCCCCATCATGCTCAATGCTGTGCCCCCAACATGAGCATGCAGAGCTCAACTTAACGAGTCTCTCAGTGGTAAACAGATTCAACTGATGCTGGTGTATCGGACATGGTCTGTGTTCGGCTATGTTCGGAATGAGCCAGAGCCGATACAGAGATAATGCACGAGAGAGTGCGCGCTCTAGAGAGAGAGAGAGAGAAAAGTAGTGTCAATGCTAGCTAAAGTGACTGTATATATATATATATATATATATATATATATGTCATAGCGTAACGTGAGGTTGTCTTTGCGACGAGCCAGCGTAGACGGAACATCACCGCCAGCAACTTGATGCTGTCAATTGTGACAGCAGATGGCAGGCACAATGTCCGGTCGACACGCTAACGGGCGTTGTCGTAATCGTTATTGGAATTCTAGCATCATGCACTATGCCACCAAGCACGAACGGACGAACGGCACGATCTCATCTACTACAGGTATTACTCCTAGTTCTCTACTACTAGACTCCGTAGACTACTTACTACTGGTAGTACGCGCTGTATGTAATGCGTCTCCGTCGTTGGTGTGGTCGAGGACAACATGTCGAGGACAACTTGTTGTCACGCCGCGTCACCATCGTCACCGACGACGATGATGACAACCGACGTTAACACCGACAACGGTGATCAGCTTCTTCTTCTTCTTCAGCGCGAGAGATGTCGATGATGTTCAAATCCGCGCGCGTTTCGTTCGATGATGGCACGCTAAATGCAATGTAGACGCGTGTACCCACATACAGTGGAGTGGGCGTGGCCTGGATAAAGAAGACGTGTTCGTAGCTGAAGTGTTTAAGGGGCTGTGCTTGGTGTCAAGGATCGACAAGGAGTAGGTATACGAATTCGTCCACTGTCGATGGATTGGCGTTAGTCGATCAATTGCGAAATGCTGCCAACCGCGGGGGCGAGGATAGGGATGTCACGATGATGCCGTCAGACGAAACATTGTTGTTGTTGTTGTTGTCGTCGTCGTCGTCGTCGCCGCTGTTGTCGTCGTTGTTGTTGCTGTTGTGGCTGTGTTGTTATGTGATGAGGTTGGCCGTGATGGTGACCGAAGATGGATGATGTCAATCCCCTCAATGTCGTGTATTGACGTCCGTATTCCGCCGGTGGGGGCGCAGGATGGCTGACCGCTGTCCCGACCCGCGACATCGTAGCGATACGAGCTGGCACCACGAGTTTGCACAGACCCCCATAGCTCCAGATTGTCGAGTCAGACTCGGAAGAAGTCTGACTCAAGGATCATTGTGCTCTTTTGTGCATCGATCTCTGTCTGACCTCGCCATCGGCGTGGACACGCAGCACATACAGATCTGGCAGTGGCAGTCGCTGCGAAGCTTTCAGACAGGGTACGTTAGGCTTAGCAGGCGGCCGGTCGTACTGTCGCCGTGGCGAGCTATTTTCGAGGCGTGCTAGCAAAACAGAACTGGAAAAAATACGAGGAAAGAGAGAGCCGAAACGACGCGTAGAAGGAGTAGACAAGCAGGTAGAAGAATCAAGCGAGGTCTCTCGTTTGGCGGAAGCACTCGTACAGAGCATCGGAGTAGAATCGTCGACGCAATGCCATAGAGATAGGCAGACAGCGGTCGAGATGAAGAACTAGGAAGGCGGAGGAGGCGGAGGAGAAATACGGCTGATATCTGAAGTTACTACCCGCCGTCGTCTTGTGCCTTCGACTCTGCCGATGATGGCAAATCTAGGTTTGTGCCAAAAAAAACTGTAGGCAGTTAAGAGCACACGTTTGCCTCATAATGTGATCTATCGTACTCTAGTCGATTACTGGAAGTAATCGACTCAATCAGTATATCGTGTACGCGCTACGTTAGCCCGAATAATTTTTAATAAGTTTTTCTTCTTCTATAGATGCATGGTTAATTTAGTGTAAATGCACGTTTCTCTGCTTCTTCTACACGTGTAGTTAGTGTATAGCTTTAATTGTGTTTATTCTCATCACAACGCTGGTGATCTGGGAATCGGTATGATTGCGTCGTGGATAAAGTCGTTCGGTATGTTTATCTCTGGCCCTTGTTGTTGTTGCTGGTTCTGCCGCTCCGTTTTGTCGTCGGTGATCTCTTATTTTGGTGCAGCTAGTCTTCTTGTTGCTAATGCATTGCATGACGGTTTTCGTTCTTCTTCCTGCAGGCGAACACTTGAAGTTTGGCGCAATATCGTCGGCTCGACGCAGACTACTACAAACGATATTCGGCTTCTGTGGTTGCTATTCAGCGCGATGGAGGTCATCCCGTCACAGGCGCAACTCTACGAGATGCTCGAACTGAGCCGGGAGACGCGTGGCCACTCCAATAGCTACCTCAGCTATGGTGTGTTCGCCTTCTACATGGCCGAACTGAAGCATTCGGAAAAGATGTAAGTTCTGTATCGAGTAGATAGATAGCCTATTGTGAGTGAATGTAGACTCAATTTATGGCGTGTCTAAAAGTGTTGGTCGTTTTCGCATCCACTCGCATCAGGGGTGTGTGTAGAGTCAGAGCATGCGGGAAGTGCAGACGTAGCTGAATCAAGCGGCGGTTTTACTCTGAGCGCCTTATGAAGCCGCTTTGTTCTTCCTTGAAAGACCGATAAATCGTTGGTGGAAAATCGCTGTTTTTGCAAAGGAAAAAGTTTGCAAATGGGTATTTCACAAGTAACGCTAGCGTATGGGAAGCGATTGCGCATGCATCTTTCTCTGTTGGTTGACCTCCTTAGCCTAGTTTTAATTGTCCGATTGCTTGCGTAGAAGTAGTTGTTCCCGATAGGAACGTAGGTTGAAAATAGTTGGAAGGCACAGAAGACAGTTCCCACAATCAAAAAGAAACGTTTTTACAGTTTCTTGCGTAGTGGAGTGTGAGTTAAGATCCGGTCCACTGGCGGATATCGCCATCTTTATTGATGTTTGGGTAGAAAATTCTAGTCTGTTCTCCCGCAGACAGAGATTGGACTCAACACGAAAAATCTGCTTGGTGTGCGCCTTGTGAATTGCTACAAAACGAAAAGAGGCGCGGGTCTGTCGGCGGTGAATCGGCAATAGGATCCCCTGACTCAAGAAATGTAGAAAAATTGGTGCAAGTTTCGTTCAAATAATGATTATACTTTCAGATATCATCTGTACTCTATCATGGAATGATAAAAACACAGTTAGGTCCGAATATATATATATATATATATATTCGCAGACATATAAAGAGTATTTATCATTGAATTGTAGTATTACAGGAGTATATATATACAAAAAAAAATTACGCTTTGACAACCACGTTTTAGACGTAATGGGCCACGTTGTCTGTGGCACGATAGAATCAAAATGCATCTATCGTCATCGCGTTTTCATTACTGGATTTGTGTAGGCTTTCTCCAGCAGATATATGTAGCAGCACAGCAATGACAGCCAAGTCCAACCATTACAACCAGCAAGGCCGGGGCGTGAACTTGAGATTGTCTGTTAATCACCGTTTCGAGTGGTGCATTAGCCGCCTAAGCCACCGTAACTTCAATATATATATATATATATAAATATATATATATATATATATATATATATATATATATATATATATATATATATATATATATATATATATGTGTGGATAGCAATTTTAAACTTTAAAGTTTTGGTCATAGCTACAGAACGTCATACATCATGCAACAGTGTTTGCTATGTATGGATAAATCGCGTATTGTTCACTTTTTTCTCTGCAGGCAGGGCTTTGCAAAATACTAGCGCATCAGTAATCCACATACTACCCGCGTCAGTGCAACTAGAAGTGTCAAACACGTTGTTAGTATTTATTGAATCGTGATGAATTTGTCTTACGGATATAAGATAGACAAACGCCGCAGGGTGGTTCCTGCTGTTGTTGTTGTCGTCGCACTTGTCGTCGTCGTTTGCTGCTGCTGTTGTTGTTGTTGTCGTTGTCGTATCGTTATGCCTGCTGTTATCGTCATTGCGGTCGTCGCCACAATAGTCTGCTTAAGACTAGGCCGATATGGTAACTCAAGAACAGTGTCTTCCTGAAGGTGGCATTTAGTGTGTTTGTGTCTGTGCGCTCTCTCGGAAGCGGATATATCCATCTCGCCGTAGTCAATAGGATCGTGTTATAACCACCAAATAAGCACATTTGTTGAGGTGAGCCTCTGTGTGGAATGTATATACATATAAGAGTGGACAGACTTGCTTTTTATTGCTTTCGTGTTTCGAGAATGTATAGGCATAATGTTGTTGCTTGTAATATCGAGGAAAAAACAACGAGTGCGATATCTTTCGTTTTCTTCTTCTTTTTTTTTTTTACCTCTCTCTTATTTTTAGAAAAACGGCAACCTAGATTATTATTCTTCGTAGTTTATAACCTAGGCGCAATAGAAAGGCTTGTCTTCGTATTCACAGCACGCCCTTTCTTAATTCCTGGCCCGTCTCTGGCGTTGTGACAACCACGCTCGGCCTACATACTTCGTTTGAACACTTGCATATATATATATATATATATATATATATATATAGCGCAGTTGTAGGTATGCTCTTTTATACTAAACCAGCAATCTGTGCATAAAATATGTAAAACAAAGTATTGGCTGCAAAGATAATGAAGATGTTGTATATGGCGTGTTAGTCTTGGAACAATAAGCGTGGCATCACGCTCGCCTTTTGAGAGTGATTGTCTCCTTTGTGCATTCCGATGACGTTTGTATTTGCCTGTTGGTAGTGGTGCTAAGTTTACGCGAAGGACGCCCGCAAGCTATCGTTGTTGTGGTTGTAGAGTTCACGCGGCGACTCTCTATCAGTGTATGTTAGCGTTGCAGACCTTAAGTCGAATCAGCAGTCGAACTTAGATATATGTCCTGTGTGTATATATATATATATATATATATATATATCGATACCATATACTGCCGGCGTAGGAATGCGCGAGTGGAAGTGTGCTACTGAGTCACGGATAGTTTGTCAGTGATATTCTATGGCGGTCGCTGCATGCCACCTGAACAACACGAATAAAGACTGCTTGCCTTCAAAGCGGTTGAATCGGCCTTAGGCTGACGGCCTGAGCGCAGGCCATCTTATTGAGAATAATATTGTGTACCTGTGTATATGTCAGTATTAGAGAGAGAGAGACACCGAAGGAGAGATATAGAGAGAGACAGACTGAATACAGAATGCAAATAAGCTCCGGAGTGGTCCGGGGCTGGAATTTGGTTTCTGCAGCCTACTAAGAGGACCGCGGTCTACGTTGTAGTCTTTGTAGAATGTTTGTCTGTGTGTTGCTTGCTTAAGGGCACTGTGCTTCTTCTTTTTGTTGTTGTTGTTGCTGCGCTGTTTGCCCTTGCAGATCACGATGCAATCCCTGCCGCAAAATTTCATGCGGCTCACCGTCGCTTCGAAAGCCATGCCGATCTTCCCCGCAGTACTGCTACGATGGTAAGTGTGTACCGTCTCGACTGTACCGTTCATTCTTCTCCAGTCTTAACCTTGACCGACAGAAACATTATACCCGATGACGACGACAACAACAACAACAGCAACAGCAACAACGGTACTGGTAGCAACAACAAGATCAGCAATAGCGACAACACCAACAATAACAACAACAACGACGACAATCACAGAAACGATCGCTACAACGGCAAACGAGCTGCCACAATTATGACGATAGGAACAACAACAACAAAGAGAATAACTTAATCAACAAAAACAGCCGCGGCAATAACAAGAACAACAACAACAACGCAAACGACAAAAATACGATTAAGTCAACTGCCAGAACAGCAGTGACAACAACAACACAAAACAGAGCAGCAACAACAATTGTAGTCTTGCGGAACAACAATATATATATATATATATATATATATATATATACCGGCCATGAATGGTAGTAGTAGTAGTATTAACTTGCTACGAATTTCTATAGAATGGCACTATTTTTATTTAGGCGGTAAAGCATAGAGATCAATTCTCCCGCGTAACGGATATAAAGAATTGGTTTGTCGTTTAACTTCAAGAAAATAAAAATTGTAACAATTATGGTGTAGGCGGCGGACTATGCAGGTTCAGCCACAGCTCAGACGTATTACAGTCAACAGTCGTAAGGAAGTTGGCGATACAATGAGATATCTACGATTCAGGAAAAGTAAATAGTGTAAAGTAGAGGTTTGTTGTGCTTGACCAGTATATATATATATATATATATTTATATACCCTGGCGATTCACCCAGTCGCGGTTTTTCCCGATTGGGCAGGGAAGCAGCGATAGAGGTTACTTTCCTGCGCCGGAGGTTGATTGGGAAACATTGCGCTAGATACGTTGTGCCTCGCTGTGGGGCGTGTTTAAGAAGGAACTCATCTTCGTCGGGTCGTGCGGAGCATCTAGAGTTTCGAAGACGATCGATTTTGCAAATTAAGCGTGGTTTCAGCTGTTTTGGGCCGCCTAATGTGTTCCCTTTGTCGATTTTGCAATGCCTACCGTACTTCAATAGTATTACTCGATTTCGGGACAGAATATGCATTTCTAAATGATTTGGTGTCTAACGTGTATGTGCTGCGTGTTTGTATCGTTAAGACGGTGCACTTACGACAGCATGAGTTCTGGGTTCTACTTACATACAATAGAAATATCATCATACCAATTACACAAACAGCGGCGAGCTGAATATCTATCTGTATGAAGCCACCATGCTTGCCGTATTAGCCTGATAAGCTAAAATTAGTTTGTTACGTTTCCACTCTTTAGCATCAGTGATGCAGTATTTACAGACGCGTTTATATATATATATATATATATATATATATATATACATATATATATATATATATATATATATATACACATATAGATATATATATATATACGCGTTTGTAAATTTAACTTACAATACGGCTTTACTGATGCTAAAGAGTGGAAACGTAACGAACTAATTCTAGCTTATCAAGCTAATTTCGCATTAACTGCTATATATATATACCGGGGTGTCGCCCGTTCTATCTTCGTTGTTGATTAAGTTCTTCTTCAACGATGCTCATTGCGAATAGATAATAAACAATAACCATGGCCACACTAAAGCCGGAATCTAGGTAGACTCTAGATTTCTCAACATGCCAAACAACCGTCGACGTATTGAAGATACGCCTCATAGCGATTCTAAGCCTGCAGGGCCCGGAGAATGATTTAGAACTAGCAGCAAGTAGCAGCCTCCTTAACAAACGCTTTGTTCTAGAGCAGCAATATGATAGCAGTACGAGTAGTGGCACTAACCCAAATTGTCGTAGCAGATAGTGGGCAGGACAATGTCGTCGGTTGTTTCCTTCAGTTCATCACGCCATTTTATTGTCTCTATGGCGCTCAGGCAGTGAGCAAGCAGCCCTCGAGCCTCAGTGGCTAGAAGAGGCAGGTAACTGCATCGCTAAGCGTTAAGCTGGCGTTAACCTGCGGTTAGATCCTCCGCTTATCGACGACAGCAAACGTCAAGTAAACGCCACGGTCACCTCGCCTCGCATTATTGACAGCACTGTCCAGCTTGTGTACACTGACATCTTTTGTTTGTCTAACAAAAGAAGCTTGTTTGTTAGTTTGCTGGGTTGAAGTCCGCGCGGAGCCAATTGCAAGGGCGGTGAGGCGGTGGAAGGGGGGGGGGGATTATAAAAATCAGTACACTTGAGTACGATTAAATTGTTATCTTCGATGCAGTTATGCTGTTAGGAGGTCGTATATAGAAGTATAGTATCAAGCGTAGTAGAGTTTTACATAGAATGTTGCTTCGTCTCCCTGTATGTGTCTCGCTTCGTGAGGCTATAATTATTTCGGGTTATAGATATTATGCGCTGCATTTTCTGCATCGATTTTTGTGCTGGTTTTCATAATTTTTCTCTTTCTCTCTTTGTGCGCGCGCACGTTGACCGTTATCCGTGGTTTCCTACTTGTCATCAAAGCCGGCCGACGCCGGGCATTATTTTCTTAATCCTCCTCGCAATCACATATCACACAAACACCTATGAAGCATATGAGATACTGTTGTTTTTGTTGTCTGTTGCGAGTTCTATTCGGGATTTACCATCAATACTGCTACCATTCGAGATTATCACATGGCATATAGCCGTCGGGCATTGGCCCACTGGCTCCCACAGTGTGACTTCCCTCACCTTGCAGGCCCTCAGTATTTACTGGCGTGGCTGATGGCGCACTCGTTTTTGATTGAGCTTTGCCTAAGCGATCGTGCCGCGGAAGTATTGCAGCTATCACCCGAAGTTAGAACGGCGCCGTTTTATTCTTTGATAGTCCTACCAGAATGTTTCCTCTATTATTGTCGATTACTGCTAATGCTAGTTCTGGGGGCGGACGCATCTAAGTTGCCATTAGTAGAGCCCATGGAGGACCCGAGGCTTACGGACAAACAAGAATGCTTATATATATATATACATATAAATATGTGTGTGGGGCTTAATTGTCACAATGCGCAATTTAACTAGCGACTAATTGAACTATTGACAGGCTATTGCATATTATATTGTTTACTCGCTGATGCAAGCGGTGACACGGGTCTAACGTGTACGTGTACATTGGGGTTTACTTCTATGCCAGGTAGAAAATCGATTAGACGCAAAAAAGTCTACTCTTTTTGTTTTAGGCTGATGTTAGGTCCACTCGGTTGTTTTCGACACAGTCGATTTACGTGTATTACCAATTTAAAATCGAGTTCATTCAAAAATGGTTCGGAAGGGATAAGCTCAGGTCAGCGCCAACGTATTATAACGAGCGAGCGAGATACTAACTGTTCCTCGTCTTATGCATAAATCATATACAGTCTACTTACTGCATTTGATGCAAAGAAAGCGCTGTATTTAGATAGTTAGTAGTGTGGCTACTACTGTACGGTAGGGTCGTAGGCAAATCGCTATATGGAAACTATCAGGTTCCTGGTGGTAACTACCTCCTATGTAACGTTACGTATTGTTACGCCTTTAGATATGCTATTGTTATGCTATGTGTAATGGACTATTATTACGAGAACAATGTTGCGCCGCATGCGTAGTCAAAGTGTAATGAAATGTAACATTTCGAGTCGACATCCTTTTCTACTGTACCACGTAAATTTATATTCAGCCAAGCTTAGTGTCGTGCTGTAGGAACAAGTAGATAAGGCCGTAATAACAATCGTATTAATAATAACAGCTATTGCAATAGCAACAACAACAACGGATCCAGTAATTGCACGCACAGCAATAGAAGTGGCCACAGAAGCATGAAAAACAGCACCTTGGCAAACAGGCTGCGTATATATGAGAGGAAGTAGGCGCAGCGCATTCCTTCCTTCCTAATTTCTTTCGATTGTGTTGATTTCAGCCATAACCATAGGTCAGACAAGAGAAGTTAGGCGATCGATTATTTTTTTTTTTTTTTTTTTTTTCAAGTGCTCCTTTATTGTTTTCAAAGGGAATATAATTATATACATGGTTATTCACTTGTAGTGAAGAACATGGTCTTGCAGGTGTGACTATAATAATGTGGAGTAGATGGTAATGGTAACCATCTCTGCTATTGAGACATCTGTGCTCCCGGGGTTCTGTCGGCTCAAAGCCGATACTAGTTCACTTCGGCATTCACCTCGTCTAAATTAGAAACCATGAAAACCAAGTTAAAAGTGGTCAGTCTAGGTCTTGAGCCCACGACCTCCCGAATTCAAGGCAACGACTTTGCCACTAAGTTACCTTGCTCGGTAAATTTATTCATTCTGAAAAACAAGGTCTCGCTCTTTAGTTACGCTCTTGGTTGTTATAGCGGCACATATTGTTGTCGACGATCATCTGTAATGGATGCCGACACACGTTTCGTTTAGACGTTTCTTCTTTGTGTGACTCTAATCTCCATCGCTTGCATTTTATTTTGCATGGTAAGTAAATAGTATGACATCTATTATTTACCATCCCAAGAGGAGACATATCAGAGTCAGGCTGACAAATTAGGTGAGAGATATTACGCTCTGACCAGCCACGCTCCCACATTTGTGTAACAAAACAAAATCATGATGAGTCATTTTATTAGTCGCAGTTAAGGTTGCTTCCGTCGTTTTACCGCCACGATCATTCATTGTCAAAAATATTCTTCTGAAATTAAGATTGCTGCTTCTTCTATGGCTTGTATCGTTTCTAATGGATTGTTGGCAAGAGGTCGCTGAAGGTTGAGTACAAATCGTTTTGTAGAATATTTTTTTTTATGCGGGTTGGATGGCAAGTGCTTGTAAATTATTATTGTTGATGATGTATAGTGCAAATCGAAGCAAGGCTGGTGACCTATCGCACAGAGAGTTATGGTGTCTGCATGCCTGAGCATTATGAGCGATTATTGACCGAATAATAATAATAATATTTTTGGAACAAAGGTTTTATTATTATCGTTATGTACACATATCACAATTAATATATGAATTATATAACATCTACAATATAATAATCTATAATAAAGTGAGCATTTTGATAATATTCATAGATGTACATTAGAGGATGATACTCTTTGTATGTAGGAGGAGAGAGGGAGAGAAAGGCTTGCAACCTGAATGAACAGTGCAACAGTACCACTAAAGCAAATCATTACTTTTAGCATCGGGTATGCTGGTAGTTCCTTCCTGGTATTTGACAAAACGCTTATAAAAAGACAAAACAACTTCGTCAAGGCGTCATTTGGACATGATCAACTGCAGAGGTTGGTAGAAGCTTTACCAACGGCAAGACAATTTTGGTTAGCTCTTGTTGTTGCTAATTGTATACGCATGTCGCTGTCTGTAAATGCCTGGCTCTGTTGATTGAAAAAGGGAAATAGACAACTAGAAACACTAGAATCTGTACTATTATATATATATATATATATATATATATATATATATATGTATATGCCGCTATTTTCATGATCTTGACATTATAGCGCAACTCGACTTGACACCGTAGCGAGCTATCCTTAGTTGTGTCGGCATGTCGGGGTACGTGTGAGTGTGGGAGAGGCCACGGAGAGTGAGAGATTATGCCTTGACAAGGTATCCTTTCTTGGCCATTGATGTGAGTTTTGGGCGTATGTGTGTGCGCGATAATCATAACTCAAGCAGACTAGACCGCCTTTCCGCTGAGCGTTGGGCCCCCCCTCTCCACCAGTGTCAATATTTCATGTAGGTTTAACGTCAAAGAAGCTCATATTTATTGCAGGCAGTCATTCAAACTTGCCAGTCAAAGTATGAACGCTTGACGCGTACGCTCGCCCTCTAGTACACTACATACAACAAATGCTAAAACTATTGTATAGATGTGTGAGCATTGGCCACACAGAGTCACACATAGCAAAAAGAAGCGCTCTTTTATTTCTGTGCTCAGACTTTTGTCAGCACTAGTTGAAATAACACGACCGCGACCCGAGCTTCAGGCTTATATAGAAAAAGAGGAATAATCTCCTCCCCCCCTCTCTCTCTCTCTCTCTCTCTCTCTATATATATATATATATATATATATATATATATATATGTGTTAGCAGCAGACGGCACTCTATTAGTTAGTTGAGAAAATGAAAACCGCGCTCGCCCAGAGCGTGGCCCAAGTTATGACGACGCTGAGAGTTGTCGTCGTAGTCGAGGTCGTCAGTCGTTCAGCTCGAGGTCGTTTGATGAAGTCGCTACGATTTTTTTTGTTGTCTAGCAAGCCTAGTCCGTTCACGTTGTGACCGGCTGAGATGACAATTTGGCAAGTGACGTTTCGCTTGCCTTCTCGCCGGCCAGGCCGCGATGAGCGATGCTTGCCTGAGCCTAGCCGTGAGGCGGATTTCTGAAGCCGAAGCCCCCACCATGTCGTTGTTGTGGTGGTTAAGAGGAATTGTTGTCGTTGGTGAATGTGATGCTAGAAGGGGGGGGGTGTTTCTGTTGTTGTTGTTGTTGGCGTTGTTAATCTCATATGCATTATAAGATTCTCGTTGTTTTTTGTTTCGTTTCTGCTGATATATTGTTGTTGCTGTTGTTGCGGCTGCGGTCATCGTGGCTGTCTTATTTTTCTGTTGTTGTTGTTGCTGTTGTTGTAATTCATACGGTTGTAATATTTGTAGTCTTTGTTGTCGCCCGTGTTGACAGCATTTTGTGGTGGCGACGCTAGGCGTTCGAGGAGTACGTATGCTGAGCATGGGCGAAACCGCGTTTGTAACTGTCGTTAGTTTTGTGCCCCTCTCTGCTAATATGAATACGACCACTTATATTTGCCAGTACACTTTGCCTCGTTGGTGGATTAGTTCTATATATATATATATATATTATGGTGTCCAAGCCCAGTTTGGAGATCGTAGATTCCACGAAAATAAGCAGAATCGTCACGTTTCCTCCATTGGTGGGGTAGAAGACAATGCAGCGAGTAATGATTTGTGTCCTATGTGTGCTTGCATCTAGCATATGCGTGCTTAGGTGTTCGGAATTCATTGTTGAGTAGCTCCGCTTTGAGTTTTGTATGCCACGTTCATCTGGATCGTTATGGGAGTCAGTCCTCCGGAACGTCTTATCAAACCAATTTCGATTGGCTGTAAAAGACAACCACTAGTAACAAGTACTGCTAGCATATGAAGTCCTGCTGAAATGATGAAGTTGTTTGTTGTCTACCGCATATGCACATTTATAAATGCATTTGTTGGGCCAGCCTGCCGGGCTGTCGTCATCTTGACTAAAAATACCGTAGATAATAATAATAATAATAATAATAATAATAATAATAATAATTATTATTATTATTATTATTATTATTATTATTATTATTATTATTATTATTATTATTTATTGTTAATTATTGTTATTGGCGCCAAGGAGTGCGGACGTGTGCATATGGAGCTCCGAGAAAAGACACCCATCCGTTAGTGTGCAGGACGGTAAACCCAGCAAGTGACATACCAGAGTGATGAGTGTAACTCAGTGATCAGTTTGGTGTGCTGTGTGTGGCCATGCGACGAAGAAGCCAGCAGCTAAGACGCTAAGAAGTTTCAACAATGCCACGATGAAACAAAACGAAACCACTCACATAACAGGTCGTAGGCTCCGAGCGGCATGTCGCTGTCATTCAAATTCGAATTCGTAACGGCTGCTCAACCGATATTTTGAGCTTGGAGCGTCTGATCTACTATTCAAAAGAAAAGAAAAATCACCGCGCCGACAATTAAAACGCTATTTTCACTTGGCACGGCGAGGCATGTGAAGTGGACAGCCACAGCAAAGCCAGCAACTGCTTAGCTTCAACAAGGTAGCAGTAATGGCTAATGAGTTTCGATGCCAGTGGTGTTCTATGTGTTTTCCTACGAAGCGGGGTGTCCAGATCCACGCAGGAAGGACTCATAAGAAGAAGATAGCCGAGCCTAGTGGACCAGCAGTGTTCCAACAGGCCGCTACTAGCAGCATCTCACAACCGCAGCTTTCTTCGCACGCTCCACAAGCAGAATACTTTCCTCAACCCGCCAGCCAGCCGCAAGTAAATGGAAGGCCGGCACCTGATCATCACCTGCCGTCTTCTTCTTCCCTTTCTCTTCACAAGTTACTCGCCAACGCCAAGATGACACGCAAGGTGCTGCGCAGGATCCCAAAGGGAGCGAGAATTCCTTTGCGCGGACTCTTCCACCGTCTGCTTAAAGACGTCGTGAAAAAGAATGACGAAGCGAGCTGGACCGCGCTGCTTACCCTCGCCCCAAAAGTCCTCCACGTCGACAAGGAAACCCAAGGAGGCCATAGCTTGGCCAGCGTAGTCAAAGAAAAGGTGGCCCTTTTCGGAGCTGCCACTCTCACTTGCATGGAGGCTGAGGGGCGAGGCAAACGTGTATTGACGGATAAAGCTCGCGCCCAGATCGCTGCTCACAAGCTTTCCATGGATTTTAATGTGCGGAGCGCCATTAGAATCTTGTCTTCCGATGACACGATTGCGCCCGTCACAAAGGAGTCGATTGATGAGATGATTGCAAAACACCCTCCTGCTCCCGCAGGGGACGTGGTGCCACCATCCCCTACCGGCTTGCCAGCGGTTGGGTCATGCTCAAGCGAGGATGTTGCCAAGGCACTTCGCACCTTTCCATCCGGTGCGGCGGGAGGCCTCGACGGCCTCACGCCTGACCATCTAAAATGCCTTCTCCCTGCCAACGGAGACCACAACGATGTGCTGGAAACACTCGCTAAGGTATGCGACATCATACGTAACGGGCAAGTTCCGGAGACTGTGAGAAACGTCATATATGGAGGGTGGCTTATTGCCCTGAAAACCGGAGGATACCGACCCATAGCCGTTGGCTGCACCTTGCGTAGACTGGCCACAAAGACCCTGCTTCCCCAGGTCAATGTGAAAAACTACCTGCAGCCTCGGCAAATGGGGTACGCCACTCATAATGGTGCAGAAATAATTGCCCACACGGCTCGCACCTTCCTCGAAAACAACGAGAAATGCTGCCTCCTAAAATTAGATTTCAAAAATGCGTTTAACTTGAACAAACGAGGACAACTTTTGACAGAGGTTTCCAAGCACGCCCCGGCCCTCTATCCAATGATGCACCAGGCATATAGCAGGCCGACTCCTCTGATGTTCGGTGAAGTTGAAATCAGGTCATCAGCCGGTTGTCAGCAGGGAGACGTAGCGGCTCCTCTTGCGTTTAGCCTGCTGTTGCATCAGTACGTCAAACAGGTGACATCCAAGGTCCCTCTGTTTTACCTCGACGATGGGACCCTTCTTGACAACGATCCTTCGGCATTACTCAAAGACATCAAGGATCTCAGAGCGTTCGAGCAATGGAGCGGGATGCAGCTTAACCCATCTAAATGCGAGTTATTCCTACAGGGTTTCGAGGACGAAGAGAGACAGCAGGTGATTGCAGAATTTAACAGCAATCTCCCGGGCATCCTTGTAAAGGACCGGTGTGAACTGGACCTGCTGGGTACGGCGGTCTTCCCCGAAATGATCGGCCCGGTACTGGCCGAGAAGGGAGAACAACTCTCCCGACTTTACCAGAGGCTGGGTCATCTCGGTAGACATCAAGCCTACTTTCTGCTTCGGCACGCAATGGGAGTACAAAAGGTCTTGTATGTACTACGGACCTCACCTACCTTCCTTTTGCCGTCAGAAACTTTGGACCTCGACGACCAAGTGAGGAGAGCCTTGGAAAACATCCTTGACCTGACGCTCGATGATAAGGCATGGATGCAGGCAAGCCTATCGGTCCGGCTGGGTGGAATGGGCATTCGCTCGGCCACGGACCTTGCCTTGCCCGCTTTTCTTGCTTCGTCGCATAGCTGCGCCTCTGCAGTGGCCGCTACTACCGGCGGACTCATCAGCCACCAACAAGACGCCATTCGGATCTGGGACGCGCGTCAGTCTGGTCGTCCTTCTGAGGAACAGGTCACTAGGCAGAAGGGGTGGGACCAAATCGCCACTCAGGCTACCCACTTAACTCTTCTGTCGGCCTGTGAATTAGATATAGACGGCATTAGACTGAAAGCGGTTTCATCCGACGCTGCCGGAGCGTGGCTTGACGTGTTTCCGTCCGAGCTAGTCGGCAGTAAGCTGGCTGATGACCACTTCCGTGCCGCCAGTGGCCTCAGACTTGGCATTGCCATGTTTGAGACAGAGGCGTGCCCGTGTGGTGGAACGGTGGATGAACGTGGCCTGCACCGACTTAGTTGCACTAAGCTGGCTGGGCTTATGCAGGGCCGCCACGATGCCATTAATGACATCCTCGGGCGCGCTTTCAGACAAGCCGGCTACCGCGTCACACTGGAGCCTGGTGGACTACAGAGCGACGACAAGCGTCGACCAGACGGCCTTACCAGCCGAGACTGGGACCGCAATCGGCCGCTGGCATGGGACGTCACCGTCTCCGACACGTACGCCCTCGGCTATCGTGCACTAGCCAACGCGGGCGTCGGCAACATTATCCACCAACGGGAGATGCACAAACGGCGCTTATACGCGCATCTCCTTGAGGACCACGTTGTAATGGCGTTCGGCCTCGAGTCATCTGGCGTTTGGGGCAAGGATGCACTCAAACTGACAAAGGAGCTTGGGAAGAAGCTCTTCGAGGCCACAGCGGAGCCAAGATCGACCGCTTTCCTTCGACAGAGAGTGTCATTAGAATTACAGAGAGGCAACGCCAAGATGATGTTGAGTGGTCACCGACACTCAAGCAATAAGAATAATATAAGCAATATGGTAGATATTATATAAGTAATATATTGATAATTGTGATACATGTACATATTGATAAAATAAACCCTTGTTCAAAAAAAAATTATTTTATTATTATTATTATTATCATTATTGTTATTATTATAATTATAAACAATGTTACAATTGTGAGGCGGATATTTTAAGCATCACGGACTGAGGTAATTCTTCACAATTGTAACATTGTTTAGCATGCAATATTAATAATAAAAAGTATTATTATTATTGATGTTTCGCTACAGATATAGTCGGATCTCCGGTTTCAACATTCCCACGGTGATAAGCAGCCAACTTGCTGTGCATATCTGACATAATAATATATTTAAATATGTACTTATTTTGCACTTGCAATTTTTTTTTACCAGTGGGTTGTATTGTCTGCAGTGATTCTGCGTTTGAGCACGTCCTAGCGGAATGCATCGTGTTCGTTAGATTTCGTCAGCCTCTAGGTCGTTGATGCGTAGCAACGTCTTTTTAGGACATATTGTTAACTTTTTTACTGTTGGAATATAATTTTGCATCATTAATAGACAACAACTTTAATAACTTTTGAAGGATTCTATTGTTTGTTGTGCATTGTTGCATATCTTTATACAAGAAAAGGATTTATATATTCAAATGCTACATCATAGAGCACTATATATTTTTATTAATTCTAGATTTTATTGAAATTAATTTTTATGATATTTCTAGGATATTTTCAAACCAAATAGCTGCTCATCAATACTCAATATGTCGCACTGTCGTCTTTGTTGCGGAACCTGTCATTGCTTGCGACTGAAACAACACCCTCTGGAATTCTCTCTCACTCGCTTCGAGGGCCGATATAACCCATATCAAACTGATGTATTTTTGATAGCAGACTTTCTCTAAAATACTCCGGAAAAATAATTCAGGTAGAGTTGGTCAAATTATAACCATAACGGACAGGCAATTATCCCAACCCAAACCATAACAGACTCTGCCCTTTGGGTCCGATTGGTCAACATTATGACCCTGATTGCTGCCCAACGTTATTGCCCTGAGCTAAGTACGGTCGTTTTGACGGTTTACCGTTTGTTAAAAACTATAGAGAATCTCATCACCAAACGTTGGGTATGTTGGGTAGTTCACTACTATTCAGCACATCAAAAAGTATTATTTGCAGTAAGTTCATGAACCTGTTGGAACTTGTAAGGTTGTTACACTGCATTATACTTACAATATAAAATTTGTCGGAATACTTTTGTCTAAAACTTAAGATTACGCCGCAAGCTTTCTCACTTAACAGACATACCACTTTCTTCACGTTGGTCGTAGAAGTTGCAATGCGTTTTGGCCCATGGCGTGTGAAGATGCTTCCTGTCTCGCTATACAGTTCTGGTGTACAAGACGCAACACGAATTGCTTCTTGACCCCGACGGATGTGAACTCCTAAGCAATCTCCAATGAACACTTACCAGCCCAAAAGTGCACAGGGATGGTATTCCTCTTTGCTGGTACCCTATAATTTAAACCCAGCTATCGCCAACGATTTCGAACAGATCTAAAAGCACACCATCCCACCCAGGATTCAGCGCTGAATACCCACTTTAAGCTAACAATACGATCTGAGTAATTCTTGTCATAGCCTCAAAATGTCCACAACGGACCTTTTCTCTTGATCTTGCTATGTGGTTCTACTTTTGCACATCGTATAGAAAATACATCTAAACTGCATTTATTGCGTGCAGCTTGCTTGTGAGACGGACCAGTTCCACAGGCTTCCGTGTTACTTTGAAAATAACCGGGTAGATGATAAATGGCCAGGTCGTTTACAAGCACTCGTCAAATCTCGTCACGAAATAAAATTGTGCCATATCGTACTTTATATGCGGGTAGTCACATAGCGGACCTTGCAAAAAAATTGCCGCGTTTATCGCCAGATGCTCGCCGATGTCCGAGCCAAAGGTGAAGTAGTCGTCGGCCGAAACAACTCCGTGTAGCAAGTCACAACGGGCAGAAAAAATGATGCCAATTGTCGAATCGGAAGTGATTCCGTTAGCAGATTTCTGTTGCAAGTGGTAGCCACTGTGTCCTTCTTATCGTATCAAAGTGGCAGTTGGCAGTCTATTCAGGACAGGATATATATATATATATATATATATTGTTTACTTTTATTTATTGTATATTACTTTATTATTACGAATAAAGAGGACGAACGTACGCAAATACGTGTCCGTATACAGATACGGGTGGACTCACGAAAACGATCAGGGGCAAACGGAACGACGGAAGGTAAAGAAAACAAGCAAGGTAGATGAAACATTGCAGCTGCTTTTGACACTGATATGGCGGCGTGTTTCGATTGGTAGAGCGGATTGGATGATCGATTTGTCGTGATTTCAACGAGCTGCGCTGACGAGTTAGGAGTCTACCTGCACTACTACGACAAGATTGATCGACCGAGAGGGAAGAGGGAGAAACACACATACAGGGATATGTACGTGTATATATATATATATATATATATATATATAGGGAGAGAGAGAGAGAGACAAACAATACTAGGAGAGAGGAGGAACAGGATTCGAAATTCCGCGCGCGGCGAGACGAGCAAGCAAGATGGATTGTCTTCATGCGTCGTTAAAGCTGTCGTTATCGCTGATTACCGATTATTCGTTGACGAATCATCAATCCTGTGACGACGACAATAACAATTGGACAACGTTGTGGTCATCGGAGCGATGATGTTGATTACGACGACGACCGCCGAAGAAATGGGTTGTCATCAGGCACCGTGCGGAGGATCTCTCTACAAATCGTAACACATCTACTGTTAATAAAAATAGCAGCAACAACAATAAAAATAAAAACAACGACGACGACGACGACAACAACAAGGAGAATAATAATGACAACAACAACAACAATTATTTTAATAAGCACTCGCAGTCAGCAGCTACTGGACAAGCTATGTGAAATAATCTACGTGCCGCTTGGCGGTTTCTGGCCAGCAGTGAAGAGCTGTATCTAGTCCGTCCTATTATCAAAATGATTTCGGTCTAATGGTGAATAGATCGATGCAAAAAGGCGGATCACAGTTGTTGTCAACTTGTTGCCATATGGTGATGCTATTATTGTTATTGTTATTTAACGGTACAGAGCTAAAATAGTTTCTGCCAGTCATCATTTCCGCTACCACTACTATCACGATTACAAATGATGACTAGTGGTAATTGCAGCACGCATAACAGTGTTATAGTATTTATATTTGTCTTTATATTTGTTTATCCCTTTGCTAGTTTGGCTGGCTGGCTGGCCTGATAAGTCGTGGCGTTCTGCCGATGTTTCCTACTTATGACTCTCATCCTCATTTTGTTCTTTGATCCCTGTTGAAAGTTCCTCCTATGTTCTTTATTGTCACAATAATCATGAGCTGCCATACAATTGCCGCCGCCGTTGCTGTCGTCGTCGTCGTTGTTGTTGTTGTTGTTGCTATTGTTGTTGTCCCCCTATTATAGGATTTTCTTCTGGTTCCGGTCTGTTCTAAATGTAGTAGTTGACTTTCCTTATATTCGGCCATTATTGAAGCCGGCGATGATCATAATGATGATGATGCTGATCACAACGACAACGGCACCGATTCGGGTCAGATTGTCAATTGACTAACCCCAACATCAACAACCACAACAACAATAACAACCACCACAACAACAACAATAACAACCATCACAACAACCCAAACAATTACGTCGACGACACAGCAGGCCGATAAAGATGACGGACGTGTGAGCGATCCGCTGGTTCTACTATTCAGCGGCTGTGTTTGCAGTTGGCGTTATCTCTGTCCCGCTTGGCGGTTCAGGAAGAAAGGCAGAGAGAGAGAGATAGAGAGAGAGAGCGGGGAGAAGGGCCTTTCTTTCGACTTTTGCCTCTGTCAATGATTGTGGTAGTATCGGTGAGGATTGATATTTGTTCGGGATCGTTTCTGGCCTAGTGAAGATGATCTCAGGTCAGACAAAGCTATCCAATGATCACTGACACGGGATGGGTGGATGGATAGATAGATACATAGATGAATGGAACGACAGGCGGCGAGAATCATCCGTGGCATGAGAATCGTCGTGGCACACATGCGGAATATGCTGCCGTGTCTCTATGAGAGAGCTTGATCATTCTAGGATGAACGGCTGCAGAATGGCCATCCGCCATGGCGCTGCTGTATTCAAGATCGAGCAGATCGTGTTCGATCGGATAAATACGTACGTTGCGTTTACGTACCAAAAGACAGATGTGTAAGATGGACACAAATGGACAGTCAAACAAGCTGAGAAATAGACAAACAGAGCAGGAAGACAGAAGAGAGAGACTTGCGTTTGGGCGAACGTCGGGCTTATGAATTGTCCGCTCACAAAACATCTATCTTCCTTGTTCATGCTACTACCGCTGACGTTTTTTGTTCTCCCAGTTGTGCTGTTTATCGGCACACAATTTGATTTGTCTCTTCTTCTTGCGAACAGAGTGAAAGCGGCGCCCCGCGAGCGGTGTACTGCTATGTCCAAGATGCGAGTTTACGGCTTATCCTCTGTCTGCGTACGTTAACTCGCGTTTTGTCGAAGAACGACGAAAGATAGTAAGTATTATTATTATTATTGCCCTCAATGTAAGTGTAAGGATGATTTTGTACTCAAAAGCATACTTACGTCATACTCTATCAGCGTTGAGTTGCGTTGAGAGAAGACGACCTACATAAACGTAATGCTGAAGACAAAGACAGCCCAATTTCCCTGCAGCAGCAGTAGCCGCTTTAGAGACTAGACTGGGCGCCGTATTTCGTATCGTATTTGTAACGAAATCTACTATCCGTTAACTGACATAATATGGTTGTATGGCGCTATACGAACAGCCCGTAACGTAGAGCGTGCGACTCGATCACTATACTACAACGCCCTATTCTGTTCAAAACTATCGTTTTCTAAAAAAATGAAGTTGGGCGTCGTATGTTTAAACGACGAGATAGACACATTGGATGTGTGGCGTAAGTCGAACTGTATTTACTGTCGTCGATTGGTTAGCGCTCTTTTCATAGAGCATATATTTAGTTCTGTGTTTTGTCCTACCTGGAACGGTGCGGCCAATGGGCGATATTAAGCAACAATAACAACAACAACAACAAATGCAACGTTAACAACACAGACACTTGAAAAACGTTCATGTGTCTTTTGTTGTGTCTATCCTATCTCGGTAAGAATATATTCTTACTTTTTTTCCAGAGTGACACAAACCTCTCTTTCTCTCAATATATATATATATATATATATATATATATATATGCTTATAGGCTTGGATACATTGATTTGCTAGTACAGTTGTATATGCATTCGGGCCTTGGCGCGCCGGTACAGTTGTCGTCCATGATAGGTCGGCAAGACAGACGACATGCGTGAGCGTCGTCTGTATGTATGTAGTTTGTAATCAATCGCAATAATCATTGCACGATGATGATAATGATTATGATGACGATGATCGTAATGATGGTGATGAACGTGATGGTAATAGTGTAGTTGGTGGCGGGGCGATCGGCCGCTGGTGACAGCGGCTATACGTTGTTGTTGTTGTTGTTATTGATGATGTCGTTCGGCGTTCACCAGCTAGTTGATGGCTGTCAACGAAGTGCCATAACTGGGTGCCAGCACGTGTATTCGCCGAATTGGATTTGGATCTTCGTCGGCGATGCCATCATTATACGTAATCATAAGCTGCTGACAGGACAAACTGCTTGTTCTGCTGCTGCTGCTGCTGTTGCTACTAGTACAACAACTATTACTATTACTACGGCGACGACGACGACGACGAAGGCTCTTAGACAGAAGTAATAACAGACGACGCGAGAGGTCAAAGACGGGCGGGAGAAAGTGAGAGCGGGAGCTACAGAAAGATTGCTTGGCAATGTGAAAACAATCAAACAGACCGATTGACAGCAAGCACCGCGCTACAGACGCACACACACACACACACAGTTGATTGGCGACTTCAACTGCCTCAACCGGCTCAACTCGAAAGACCCACATGACCCTCATCCATTGTCTACTGCCACTGGCGCCTCACCTGAAGCGTGTCGTCGTCGTCGTCGTTATTGTTGTCGCCGCCACTTTCACCGTATGGTGGTGGTGCTCATCTGAACTTCTGGACGGAGTGACGGACGCGCTCGGTCTCCTTGTTTTCTACGTTCGTTCGTACGGATTCGCAGATGGCGAAGACACACGTGGCATAGAAACTCGTAGCGAGGTGGGTGGGACCCAAGAAAGAGATCATCAAGAAAGACGGCGGTGTCCTCGCTGTCCGTCCGTCCGCCCGACCTTCCGTCCGTCCGACCTTCCGTCCGTCCGTCTAGCCCTATTTTTTCGGCCAGTCACGTCCAGCTATAGTCCCGTTTTTTCGGCCAGTCACGCCGCGCATGATACAGAGTTCGTGCTTCTCGGTGTGCGTGTCTAGACGTAGCCGAACGTGGCCGCCGTACCTCGAACACAGGCGACCGATGTCTGCCTGCGATCCGCCGACACGCGAAGGTGCTGAGAACGTGCCAAACGCTGACCCCGTGTCACACGGTAACTAACCGTTAACTGTCGGCGCCACTCATTACCCTGAGCTATGAGTTACTGTTACGCGGTAATCGCTGCATACGTATTGCAATTGATTCGAACTTGATTTGAGCTGTACTCGAGTGCTGGTTTGAGTAGAGCATGTACAGTAGACGTGACCGGTGGCGGCAGCAGCGGCGTAGTAGGTAAGCTCCAATCCTCGAAGACCTTTGTCAGCGTCGTTTTCTGCGTTGCAGCTTGCCATGCTGGCTTGTCCATCGGTAAAACGGCCCTATAATTATTTGCACGACCTAACGCAACCATATGATTTAAAATCAAGTTTTGATTTATTTATGAGGGTATTTTAAAGGGCAGAACTTGACCGGCAGTTACTGCAGCTGTTTGTGGAACAGTTTTGCCGACTGTAGTTAGTTTACAGTTGGCCACACTGCTCCACAACAAGAATCCTGTGTGTGAAAGATTACGTAGCAGCAGAACAATGAAAACCAGCAAGGCCGGGGCTCGAACTTGCGATTGTTTTGCTAACCATGGTTGCCATGGCAACGCCTCGTTTCAAACGGCGCGTTAGCCGCCTAAGCCACCGCCGCTACATAGAACTCTAGATGAACGTTAACGATGCGCTTCACAGGGCAGTAATTTGTTTATCAGATAAAACGTAATGATAACGAAAATATATAGAATGTATATAATATTTGTCATTAATACGTTAAGCACCTGCTGAGTTAGTACTATTCGCACCACCATTAAGTTACGAGTCGATATAATACAGTCTTCCGTGAAATGGTTTAGCAGCATCACCGAAGCATATGACATAGAGTAGCCATGGGCTGTTGTCGTTAAGCCCGCGTCGTCGCAAAGTCATCGTATGCCACCTGCGCGCGGCGCCCTGTTGAACGTCGCAGGCCAACGGCCTGTGGCGATGTGGGTGGCCCGGATGAGGTGATGGCCTATTCAGGCCACCACCATCATAATGTTGTCGATCGTCGCTTCCAACGACAGACAATCGATGATCATAAGGGTGGTTGTAGTGGTTATATGATGACGACGACGACGACGACGACGATGATAGTTATGATAATTACGGTGACGATGACCGTGATGATGATGACAGTGACGATGCTGATGATGATACCCTGCTCGAGAAGCCAAGCCCCAACGGAAGCAGTTGGCGGCGGGCCCTAATTAATAAGGCCACCAGAACAATCTACTGCGGACGCGGCGGCGGCGGCCGCAAAGCGTCGGTCTATCGGATCTATCTATCTGTCTATGTATCTGTGTGCTGTACTGGATGATCTGCTGTATGCGCTCGCGTCTCAGCCATTAAACAACAACGGCCCGGGATCGGGGGACATCATCAGCTGTGGTAGACGCCTATCGTCACGATTTCAGTCACTTTCTATTTCGTGAGTTTTCTCGCTCTCTCTCTCTCCATTTCTCTGTGTGTGTCTCGCGCTTACGTAATACGCATCCCTTCGATTAACACAATCAACAGGATATTCTTTTTAACGACGAATGCGGTTGATTAGAATGTCTGATAATGCCTGAATATTGTAATACCGATGATAGTACCTACGTATTCATGCGCATATATATATATATATATATATATATATATATATCGTGCTTGTATGTGATTGGTATGTGGCTATGTATGCCCCGGTACGCATACGCTTGGGTGGGGGGTGATGGGGATACGTTTTTATTTTAGGGGTTATGCGACACACTCCTCGCTCTATTAGCTGGCTTTTCCTCTAGGTCCTAGTGGCTAGTTATTGTTAGTCTGTTGGAGAAGCGGTAGGTGTTCTCGTGCATCCTCCACAGTTAGTCAAACCGCCGTATCTAGCGTCGTCGCGGCTTGATTCGATTGATCGTAAAAACAACGGCGTACGTTAATACGTAAACTGGCCAGAAGGGCGAGAGGGGGTGTTACCTGTGTGTCCTGTTCTTGACAACCGCAAATAGCAATTATGCACATAGCATTTGCACACACCTTGTATACATCGCTGTAAAGAGGAAAACAAATAATGTGAGAATTAAATGGCTTATCTATGCTCTGGTTTGGGTTTTAAACGTCAGAGTCGCAGACTCTCTGACCCACCTGCCGACGTTTGTTTTATTCGTTTTTCTTGTATTCCCGCGATAACCGTTGTTCCAAGTTCAAGTGTTCAACATGTG
Source organism: Dermanyssus gallinae (assembly GCA_003439945.1). NCBI lineage: Eukaryota > Metazoa > Arthropoda > Arachnida > Mesostigmata > Dermanyssidae > Dermanyssus > Dermanyssus gallinae. The sequence continues at coordinate 229,984 of QVRM01001617.1, forward strand.
GTTTATTTACGGATTTGCCGCATTTTATTACATGTTTAGTTCTTGGTAAACAGAAATCACGTACCGTGTGAGCCTAAATTACTACGCTATGGACATACACGTCCATAATACAAAACAAACAGCAGAAATGCAGCAGCAGCAAAGCCGCATACAAATCACGCAAACAAGGCACAAATGCATGGTACTACCCTACGGTTCATAAAACAGGTGAATATGACATGTAAAATAACTTCATCATCATCATCGTTCATACTTGCAAGAATAAACGATGATTTTGATGGTGAATGAATACTTCGTTTATTTTTTCGTGTCTTTCATCAGAAATGAGAGCCGATATGAGATACGCGCCTAACGGTAGCGACCGCAAATTGATGCCTGTACCTGTAGATTCTAGACTACTTGCTGAGGCTAAGTTTCCAATGTACTAATTTTCCTTTTTATCTATACGAATCGCGAGTCGTTGCTAGTTAAGTATTTTTTTATTTTCACGGGGAACAAACTCGTGGACGCTCGCTAGTGATTTGCCGGACTTTCGAGTTGTGCATGTCTACAAGGATACATACAACCGGTTTACCGTTCACCGACTTACGTTATTTTGCGTCTCCCGGTGAAGCGTTAACCACCGACAGCGGCGCAGAACCGTTCCTCTGAAGAGATGGGATAGGCATTTTATCCCAATTTTTTAAAACTAAAAATAATAGGTAGATGGCCCCAATGCGCCATGTCTCGTATTACTGCAACGGTGCTGCTCCCGTTTTTCGTTCGGTCATGACATCTCGAAGTCCACTCAGGCGTTGCCGGGTGCCAACGCGCCAAATCGGCAGAGCGGACGAAGACCATGGCGTCATCAATTTAAGAGAGTCCTGGTCTAGGATTTGATCTCGCGACTTCCCGAATGCGAGGCAATTGTTTTATCTCTAAGCCACATTTGTATCATTATGTAATCATTAATAATTAACTATATATATATATATATATATATATATATATATATATATATATATATATATATATATATATATAGCAGGCAGATCAAAAAAATTATTAAAATGACATTTAAGTGTTACAGCGAGATGTAATTAACTATCAACACTAGGGCTTGTGGGGAGCGCTACCAGTCGAGCTTATCCTCGAGGCAGCCCCTCATTGTGCCCATTATTGCTGCCGCATTGCCGCGTTGAACTGCCAGCGATAGTCGCTGAAGTAGAAACTCAAGTGCTCTGTTTTCCCCTGTCGCCAGTTCAATTTGTTTGCCAATCTTCTGTAAAAGCGACCGTGCCTCAGGGCCGGGCCCCCCGAGTGTCTCGAATACTAGCGGCACTAAAATGAACTCGTTGGCGAGCTGGGCATATTTGTTGGTCTTTAGACGCTCAGCCTTGCGTGCTGCGGAGCCAGCGGAAGATGCACTGACCCCCAGGTTCGACGGGGCGAGCGTGTCGGTGATAGTCGCATCCCAAACAAGCGCCTTTCCCCTTTCAAAGGGGATAAGGGTGAGACCGTCTGGTCTCTTTCCATCGCTTCTCAGGAGGCCGGCGGGCTCTCGGATGCACGGTATTAGAGCGGATCTGAAAGCCCTGGCTGTAATCTCATTAACCTCGCTATGACGGCTTTGGCGTCCTTTGCTTCTACTGCAGGACAACCCGTGAGTCCCCCAGATGTCTACCTGTGTTACACACGGACACCGGTGTTCCTCGGTTATATATATATAAATTTTTTTGTAGTAATCAGTTTTATTTATATGTAGCAAATTATACATTTGTGATGTAAGTGTGCACGGCCTGCTCAGGGCATAACTCAAGACATTAGGTACAGGCTGTGTATATATATATATTTTTTTTTTTACTTTTTTTTTTTTTTTTTTTTTTTTCTTTTCGCAGCGCTCTTTATTCTTTATCGAAACCACCATCGTCATCAGGAATAATAGTAATATTAATAAAATAATAATAATAATAATAATAATAATAATAATAATAATAATAATAATAATAATAATAATAATAATAATTATTATTATTATTATTATTATTATTATTTATTCAATTCGTTATTGTGTTATCAGAGTACAGTTGTGAGGTTCGAACGTGTCGCGTCGATTCAAGCACGTATTTAGCTGCTCATCCTAGTGCTTATATATATATATATATATATATATATATATATATATATATATATCTGTATACATATATATATATATATATATATCGGCACTAGGTTTGCGGATAAAAAGCGAACAAGTAAATTTAGAAAAAGAGAGAGGTCAGAGCTGACCGCAACAGGGTTGCCGAGCAACGCATTCAATGATTGCATCTGACGGAAATTGTTTCTCTCCCCTCTTACTATTATGATTACTCCTTATGCATTTTTACACATATAAACTGTTCTTGAAAAGTATTTGAAAGAATAGTAATGGTGGGCTATCTCTGCAGCCGAATGATCCTGCATACATTTGCGAAACAGGATTCTGACGGAACGATAGATGCTTCTGCAGAAATGGGGCGTTCCAGCTTTAGTGTGTCACCTTGTCAGAACCGTTTAATGTCCGAAAACATTTTATATATATATATATATATATATATATATATATATATATATACGGGAAGTATATCAGTAATTAACTAGTTATTTGCATTCCGATTTTATTTAAAACAATCTTGAGATGGTGCCACCCCAAATAAATGGCGGGGCTTCCAGTTTGAATCTACGCACACACACAGACACATGAACTCTCGGTACAAGACATTAACTATTGTTGCGATAACTACCGCTCCATAACGTCCTATAATAGTCCTACAGCATTTCCGCTACGATATGTATTGGCTATGTGGTTGCTGTCGAGTAATCGGGCCACTTCTAAACTAAGACCAATAGGTTATTGGTCGAACGAACTGCCTATCGAACTGCCCATGATCCGCGACTAAGTCGACCAAGTGTAGCAATGAGTATCAACGACTAACAAAACGAAACCGTTCGTTGGTCTGTTCACTTTAAGAAATATCTTGCAGATAACGTTGGTGCTATTCCTGCTGTGAATGTTGTTGTTGTTGTATCGAGCGATGGAGTGATTGCCGCATACAGAAGCCTCTTAGGGGCTCTGGCACCTTATCATGCCGGGAATATAATGACCAGTTCGTCGAACTATGCTTATCTTTAACTGCGGCTTATGCACTATATGTTTAAAGCAAGCACACGTCGCAAAACGTTTAGCTGTTGTAGTTGACTTGTTGTTTAGCTGGCATAGCATACAGTTGCGAATCTCCACTCAAACCTCAAATGCCCCCGTGACGCGATTTAGCATAATAGCGTTGTTGCGGGTAGCGTGCTAAGGGATCATAATTATAAGAAATTGATTGCTATCCTCCGGCTATCTTATTAGTGCTGTTCATGTTAAGCCGCCTTCCAGCTGTTTCGACATAAGGTCGGACTACCTCTGTATATATATATATATATATATATATATATATACAGTCACTTTGCTGCACCAAGAGATGCCAGCTCTTGTTCTTGAATGTGCGAGAGTTAATCTTTTACGTCGTGTTGCAAAACAACGCGCTTACTTGGTGTAACTTCACTAGCTGTGACGTCACCACTTATTGCCACTTATTCGAGTCCGTCCGATGGCGATCGATGGAGGAAGGACACACGATTGTTATACATATTTGTTGTCGTCGTTGTTGTTGTTGTTGATGCGCTTATTGTATTTTTGGTTTGCAACGACTGAATCACATGGCATTGAAGATTACCCGAAATGCTTACATGTCAAATGAATGATAATGATGATTACTATGATGAACGATCAGTACGATCGTGCAGAATTACTAAGTACTAATTGTTATTTGTCTTTTCTCCTGTTATTAGTCTAATTTGTGTTTAAACAGATATTAACCACTCTATAGGTAGCTCTCTTTCTATAGATTATTATTATTATTATTAGGGGGCTGTGCATTATCGTCGATGACCCCGTCGGCACTGGCGCCCGCTACCACGGACAGGCGAGATAATTAATCGACTCTTTTGGCCGCGCTAGCCTCGGACATATAGATCTGTTGTAGGTAAGGGCGGAGCGGCAAAGCCGGCAAACGCATATGTCTTTCTCTCTCTCACTCGCCCACTCAGTTCTCCTCCCGCTCTTATCATCATAGCAGTAGTTACAGACCTACACTAATGGTCATTGTCAGTAGTAGCAGCTATAATATTATCGTATTATAGCTGCTGTTAGTGCTAATTAATTATTGTTATTAACTAATAATTAACAATTACTGGTAATTGTTTAATACGATAAGGACTAGTGATCGTAGTAAGTACAGTAACATTTCGGCAACAGTAGAAGAAGCAACGTGTGATCTACAGTAAGTTCGAGCTGTATATCTGAATCCGTAGATCAATCGTTCTAGGATAGTTGTGTTCGCGAGGCTTGCTGCTAGATCGCGTTAGCGAAGATGAAACGAACCACAAGCCACCCTTAGCACCCCTCGAGGGAGCAATCAAGTGGCAGCGTGGTCTATCAATCACCGCCCCCGCATGTTACCGGCGGGGGCGACTAGTGGGGTGCTAGTCATGGTTACGATGCCACCTACCGGGGTATTGCCGGTTTGATCGAACCTACGGGGTGTTGCCGGTGTGATCAATTGTTGACCGAATTGATTGATGCTCATTGAGAATAGATTGCGGATAAACCATATCTCAAAATGTCCGACCCTCGGTGCGTTGAAGCTGTGCCCAATGATGTTGCATGATGCGTTGATCAAAGTTGAACAAAGAAGTTGAAAAAAACCTTCTCAAAAAAGCGTTAGCGCGAGATACATTTGGTTGTTTATTGAATTTTAATGCGAAGCGATGCTCATTGAAATGACAGATAGATGATAAACCAAAGCTCAACATGACCAACCCATGTCATGCGTTGGAGATATGCCTCACGGCGATACGCCAAACCCATCGGGGGAGAGAGAGCATAGTCTCTAATGAAAAACAACCTTCTTAAAAAGCGTTAGCACTAAAGAGATTTGGTTGTTTATTGCGAATTTTATTGCGAAGCGATGCTCATTGAGATGGTAGATAGATGATAAATCATGCTAAACATGTCCGACCCATGTCATGCGTTGGAGATTTGCCTCACGGCGATACGCCCAACCCGTCGGGGGAGAGAGAGGATAGTTTCTAATGAAAAACAACCCCCTTTAGAAAGTTATAGCGATATGATGAAAGCGAAAAAGCAGGAGTGAACTAGGGGGAGAAGAGGTGGCGGCAGAACACAAAAACACTCGAAGAGGGGTCGTCGTAGGCCGATATTGCCATGTTGCCATTCGATGGACGGTAGACGAAGGTGACGAGTAAAAGACGGCAAAGTTTACGACCGCCGTGATGAACACCCAGTGGATAAGGAGGGCTGGCTGGTTACTCTTGGCGTCGCGTCGCCACACCACGCTCATAGCAATTCAGTCACGCCTCCCTATTTGTGTGTGTGGCGATCCCGCTCTCGGTGCTGCTTCCCCGAACCGAGAGCTTGCTTACCAATACCCCCCGGACCCTCAACTCATCGCAAGTTGATATGTCGCAAGCAATGTCGTCCTTGCTTCCGTTTCTCCACCGCACGTCATATAGAGACATCGGCGTTGTCATCGCTGAACTATTGTCGTTGACATGACTACATGAATAACAACACCCTTAACAAAATGACGCGGGAGAGAACGAGAGACAGAGAGAGAGAGCGCGCGTGGGGAGAGAGACAGAGAGAGAGGTGGGGGAGGGAGGAAAAGGAAAGGCCTCATCCTTAATGACAAGATGCCGAGAAATAGCCGTCACTGAAATCGGTGGAGTTTATATATATATATATATATATATATATATATATTATACAAGGTTCTAGAATTCGCCCAACAAACTTTGAGGTCTAGTACAACTCGGCGAAAAAAGAATTTTTTCAATGGAACGATGGACGGAAAGTCTTCTTTTGGAGTGAAAATTTTGTATTGAGCTCTTTATCCTGACATAAAATTTTGTATTGAGCTCTTTATCCTGACATATTTTCATTAATTTTACGATTGCGAGAGTCCCAGTCAGCATATCGACAAACCAATTAAACCTGCGTGTTTGGAAAAGAACGTTCCATCTGCTGAATTGCATTCTACGTTAGCTCAAAGCACAACAAATGTTGTATTGAAGATAATTCTCAAGAAATAAAAATGTTTGCAATTCTTGTATTTGGCTTTCACGCTCAATTAATATTTTTTTTAAAGACATTTCCGCCCCCCGTTCTATTGGAAAAAAGTTTTTATTTTCTCGCCCAGTTGTACTAGACCTCAACGTTTGTTGGGCGAATTCTGGAAGACCCTGTTCATAGCATATATTCTATAGTGGATCAAACGCTTCCTAGCATGTAACACATGCGATAAACGGACACAGACTACGTAACTTTTATTGTTCAGTATGATCTCCTCGAAGCTCAACACATCTAGTCCAACGATTCTCGATATCTTTTATACCACAAGCAAAAAATTCGAATCTGTTGACCCAAAATACTCGCCTAGGGCGCATACCTCATCATTACTGCTCTCATGCCACGTTCTGGAGAGGCACTTTTTGAGGCTAATAGTCGCACGGGGTCAGGCCCTGGAATATCGTGTATGCTTAACAATTAGGAACCATTAGTTCGCGTAATTTGTCGATGACCAAAAGGGATGTGTGAGCGGGCGCATTGTCGAGGTCAAACAGCACAGTCCCCTTCTGCATCGCAGACCGTAGTGCTATGTATGATGCGTTCCTTTGCTTGGCTGAAGAGTGCCATCTTTTCCACTCTTTCGCGCAGCTTTATCCGGCGGTCAGTGATCACTAGTACTTCTCATTTAGACTCAGCCATCATTACCGCCATTACTGTCTCTTTCAAATGAGGCAATTCAGTTGGTAATGGCACTTATATATATATATATATATATATATACACACATACATACATGTGTGTGGGGGAAAATGCTCTGTCAATGCGTGACGTGCATTTTTGCCGGATTAACGAAGGTCCATGAGCTCGAAGACTGAGTCATCGCTATCTTGTGCTTTCTCAGTGACGAAGGCTCGGTTTCTGTCTGCCACGTGCCAACTAGCGGCACGCGGTCGAAGAGATTGCTTCGCAGAGATCGCCCGACCACCAGCGGACGCTGAGGCCGAGCGCAGAAGTGCGAATGTCGAAGTACAGAAATCGAAATGCTGGAACAATAACAATTACCCGTCTTCTACTACTGCAATTATCACTAGCATTACTGCTCGTCGAACGATACATGCCAAGCCCATATCGGTGTGCGATGGTTCGTTTGCATTCGGTTCAGTACGTTCCGAAAGTTTTCTTTGAGATACAAGTGGCGTCGTCCTTTGAACAAAGATAGCGTGGGCTACAACGACTGAAGCCTTTTCTACAGCGTTTTTGTGTCGCCAGGGTCGCCAGGTCTAGTCATTTAAGTGTGATAATCTGCGCTGCAAGGCAGTAAATCTGTTTCACTATGCAAACAGATATAATACCTATTTAATGTATACTAAAAATATTAATCAAAAAAACATCTAATAGTAAAAAATGATTTGTACCTTCTGGCCAGACTCAATTGGTCACATAGAATCCCCTGTCGCAGGGGAGGAGTATTCTAAATGAATTCTATGTGAAAGTTCTAAGACGCCAGCTTGCAAGAATGCGTCGTGCTCAACCTGAACTTATCAGGCAAATTACGTCTTCTTCGTTACGCTGCGCTTGCCCACGGAAGCATCCTTGTTCGTCAATTTTTGGCCAAAAGTAGGTCATCGCAATCGGATACTTCTATACTCGTCAGGTTTGGCCCGGCAGATTTTTGCTCTTCGCCAAACTTAAATCTGCCTTCAAGGAAGGTGCTTCGACGACGTGGCACCGATTCGAGCAAATGCGGTGTCGGTTCCTAACAGCATCCCAATAAACAAACGAGGAAAGGAATTTATGCTTAGAACGAACATTATAAAATTTGTTATGACATCATAAAGTACTTTAAGTCGAGGTACTGCTAGAATCGTCGGAATTTCAGTCTCGTTTGATTGTGTATTGCTCACAATCCCTGCGATCGATGTGTAATACAGCATTTTTAGTCACATGTATTTATTTAATCTTCATTATTATCGGTATTTGTGTCGGTAATATATATGGGACCCTTAGGAAATATAATTTACTACAGTACCTATAAGTGGTAGTTCTTTTTGTGTTGGCAGTCAACTACTGACGAAGATTACCTCACCTAGTCCACGGAGATTACGAATTTTATTACTGCGTTATTCTCTCGTATATTGTTGTCCTCGGTATAAAGTTCCGTGATCGCGCGGACATGCTGCTTCGCTCAGGGAAGATTGCTTCGGCACTTCGGTTATCTGCCCGGCTTTACTTGACCCGATGGACCACACATAGATGTGGCATATCAAAGAGTCGATATTTGGTCGTGTACTAGCAGATGTTTGCCGTCTATTCTTCTAGGGTCGAGTCAAGAAAAGATTCAACAACCCTGGGCATACGTGAACCCCCAACAGCAACAAAAATTTGCTCCAGTACAGCTGTTCTACATATTTTCATATATGAATACTTGGCTAACGGAGGTCCTAACCCATTCACATCGCTTAGTTGCGTAAAGATGTCGTAGAATAAGCAGAATAAGAAATACCGGTAGAAACACGAACAGCAATTAGCAGCTGTAAAATTCATAATAATTGTATCGAATAATAATTGTAGTCGTAGGAATAGCAATGCGTGCAATAATTAGCAATAATATACGTGAGTAACAGTTCCTGTTGGCTGGCACAAACAATGTTATCAACAAATCATCAACAAACAATGTTAATGAGTCATCAACGAAAAAAAATCGAAACGCTCGTATTAAGGATACGTGCAAGCTGCTCGAATGTGGTTCCAGGCGGTGTCAAATTTTGATTGACTAGCATATAAATTATGATAAACATAACGTATACGCATGTTTCTACATCGACAGCAACTCAGTGCACATAGCAGAAAGGTGACTGAGGTTGGTAATCGAACGAATTCGCGCATCTGAAAATTGTTTTTTTTTATGTGGAAGTATATATTTAGATAGGTAAGACGCGTTTGCGGTGTGTCATGAAGCGTGGAATTGATGCTGTTACTGTTTAATTGAAGTATTTATCTCACGCAACACCTATTATGAACTATGCTTCCCTATATATATATATATATATATATATATATATATACTCTCCTGGATTCCAACCTTGACGGATCTGAGCTTCCTGAGCGTAGTCGGCCTCGATACTCTGAATCAGATGGCCCCTATAATCCATCCCAAAAAGATATTATTATATCTAAAATACAAGCCCTCACAAACACATTTCCCAAACGCAACATAATTTCAACAGACCTTACTCATCTGTCAAATATAATTTGCTCAGGTGAGGACCACACTATCGCCTTAAACGAATTTCTGAACAAACATTTTACACACACTGTCCGACGTCGTGCCTTTAGAGAAACACCTTCCACTGAAGCGCGAGTATCTAAAAGGCAACAGCGACGTCAAGACTACGCAACCACTCAAAAACTTTTTAGCCAAAACCGATCCAAATGCGCTCATGAGGTGCTGGACGGCAAACACACCATACACAACATGCAGGCCACCGAAGTTGTAGAACACTGGGCCAACACGATGACACAACCACCCCCTGAACCACTCCCTTGCCCCGTATACACTCCCAACTCTGATCTCTTTGAGGTTTCCCTCCCTATCTCCCTAAAGGAAACCCACGTAGCTCTCCGCGGACCTTCTAAAGCACTAGGCTTGGACGGGACTTGTCTTTCGTCCCTCCGTAAACTCCCGTTAGAAGTAGTCTGTTGTATTCTTAACATACTAATAATTAGCGATATTGCCTCAGCCCATGAAACTGCTCGCTTAGCGTTCATCCCTAAAATTAACAATGCCACATCCCCAAGCGATCTGCGACCCCTATCTATTAGTTCATACTTACAACGAACGCTTAACAAAATTCTCTCTAGACGCCTCCAGAACTCTATTAAGCTTCTCCCAATCCAGCGAGCGTTTCTCCCCTATAATGGTACCTTCGAGAATCTTGCGGTTCTGGATGGTATCCTTAACGATGCCAAGTCTGCAGGACGTGAGCTCAGACTTGCCTCAATCGACCTCCGTAAGGCGTTCGACATGGTGAGTCATGACTCCGTCCTGTGGTCACTCCGGACTCGCGGATACCCGGAGGTATTCATTAACTATATCGAACGCTTGTACCTCTCATCTAAAACTCTCATAGAATTTGGACAAGAATGTCGCACGTTTCGGCCAACTAGGGGTGTTAGGCAGGGAGATCCTCTGTCCCCCCTCTTATTTAATCTAGTTCTCGACGACATTCTTTCAAAATTAGACGAAACTAATATCGGGTACCAACTTACTGATGACTTCCGCCTTATGGGCTTAGCCTTTGCGGATGATCTCATCCTCCTAGCCTCCACGAAATCCACTCTCCAACGGCTCCTTAATATTGCGGACCCACTTTTAAAATCCCGAGGCCTTGAAATTAATACTAATAAAAGCTTTACTATCTCCCACCTACTTAATAGGAAGGAAGGTAAAGGTTTTATCAATACCGTATCAGAATTTAACGTTGGAGATCGGCAATTGCCAGCTAAAGGTATGAGCGATCGATGGAGATATCTTGGAGTCGACTTTGACAGCAATGGCAGAGTTGACTCCACCAAGGATATACTCCTTAACTTACTCAACAGACTCACGATAGCTCCCCTTAAACCCCACCAAAGACTCATATTTTTGAAAGACTTTCTCATTCCCCGTCTCCTATATAAACTGGTCTCCGGTCCCAGACCATCTTACGCACTCCTTAGTGACCTAGATAAAGAGATCAGAAAGGTTGTTAAGTCGAAATGGCTTAAGCTCGAAAACTCGGTGCCGAACGCCTACCTGTACACGCACACAGCACACGGCGGTCTGGACATCCCCTGCCTCCAAACATTCATTCCCAGAATTCGCCTCTCCCGCCTGACAGCACTACAACACTCCACGCACCTTGGGGTCCAATGGATGCTAACCACCGAGCACTTTAAAAAAGATCTTGCGAAAACAAGACTTCTATGCGAGCGCTTGGGAACCTCCATTGAGACCGCTACACAAGAGACCGATTACTGGTCTCAACAACTACACAACACGTTCGATGGGGCACATTTTAAAAAAGCACACGAAACGCCCTTTGTACATTACTGGATTAAGGGTATGCCCTACCTATCTGGTAAGGAGTATTTAAACCTACTAAAGCTCAGGATCAACGCACTACCAACGCGTGCCAGATTGGCCAGGGGACGCCCGGGCTACAACAAACGTTGTAGGCACGGGTGTCATGCGCCTGAGACGTTGGCTCATGTTGCTCAGATGTGCGATATAACACACAAACAAACCATAAAGAGACATGACGACGTCTGTGATCGCGTGGCGCGTCTTCTCCGCGAAAGGGGTCATGAGGTGGTTCGTGAGCGAGTATTCCGTCGACCGGGCGCACCGGGTCTAAAGCCCGACCTCGTAATAACAACACCTACCGAGGTCTGGGTTTTAGATGCCGAGGTTTGCGGCCCGAACCGGGACCTGGCAAAAGCACGGCAAGACAAGATCGCCAAATATGACGTCGAGTTCCTAAGAGCGGCGCTCCCCTACCCGCAAAAACCTCGCAGATTCGGATCCATCACTATCTCTATGAGTGGTGTATGGGACTCCGAATCTGCGAGGACGCTCTTGGGGCTCGGCGTCACGAAGAGGAATCTTATGGATCTCACCGTTTTAACTTTGCAAGGAACCTTGAGGATATATCGCTCGCACCGGATCCATAAGAGCGGGGGCTACCATCAAGCAAGGACAAGGACAACTGATTCTTAACTTCACGTGACACCTTTTTACCACCATTTTTATTAAGGCGAGCACTGCCGAGTGTGCAAACGTATTGTAAATGATTAATAAATCATCACAATATTTTCTATATATATATATATATATATATATATATATATATATATATATATATATGCACTGTTTTCGCATCGATTGACTGGTAGTCATCGGTCCAGTTTGGTGAAATTGAGTTAGAAACTACTAAATTAAGCCGGCAGAATCTGCTTTAGGTTGTGGTCGAACCTATGCCCTTACGGGGGGCGGATGGTTATCGGGGGACAGATTTCAAGTGGAAGGCTCCTTATCAGTCTTACGAGGCAGCATTATGCGGCACTAAAGTGTTTATTCTGGACAATGTATTTGGGTGTTTATTTGTGATGATGAACTATAACCGAAATAAACAAATCGCAAGAATGGCTTTCTTCGAAACGGCAGATGTCGCGCGGGCCATGATCAAATCCCTGACCCCTAGTGTCGAAGCGGCGCATACGAGAGAAAAGACAGATCCCACAAACATCGCGGTGTTGATGGTGGCGGTAGCAGAAGTGTTAGCAGCTGTGCTAGTGTCATAATAGTGGCGCGAAGCCAATCTTGGCCACTTTGCCAAAAGTTGCTGTCTATCTTCCGTTAACTGCGCTCGGTACTCTGCTCTGGGATAGGAGAGCTGCGAACGCAAAGTGACGATACGCCTGTCCCGTCTCCGAGCGCCGGACCCGTCCGAAGTCCCCTAACGTGGAGTTACGGCGGCCAGGTGGTTCGCCATTCAGTCGGTAGCGGCAGTGAAGTAGAGGAAATTCGGCGTAATTGTCTAGACATGACGCCAGCTCGGAGAGCATCGCCATTCCACGTTGTTTCCCCCTCTTCTTTTGACGGCGCGCAACATGCGAGTGCTCTGGCGAAAATTCGCGTACAATTTCGAGGTCCGGTGAAACAACGCGTTGTTGGCCTCGGCCATTACCCGCTTACCTTGGTAATGCGCAGCAAGGGCATCAAGGCATATATATATATATATATATATATATATATATATATATAGCGGTCGGTGCAATCTTTAAATATATCCAAAAATATATATCATCATATCGGAGACGATATATATATATATATATATTGAAATGATTTTATTTTTCACCAAGCGCTACCGATAAAGGTGAGCCACCTTGGCGACGGTTGTCTGAGCTGGCAAACGCATCACAAAGCTGATACAGTTCGTCGTCATTTGAAGTTCAAATCTCGTAGACTGACCTAATCTTGATAGACTTCTCCTCGATACAGCAACACTTTGCAATTCTCCATAGGCAGCGTCATTGCAGTTTCCCCAGCAATTCAAGAGCACATTTTTAACAAAATCAACACTTGACATCCGTGAAACAGTAATAATGCGATTTCTACAGTTTGGTATACATGGAAGGGTTCCAGGCCGAAAATGATTAAAGGATCCAGTAATGTAGCATTGAGTGCGTCGCTTGCTTGTTTATAGTCAACAGGGGCGTCTTAAGACTTCAAATCGGAATCGTACCCTAGGATGCTTGATCGATTTTAATTTTGACTGGCGAGTTCCTTCAAGTCGTTTGTGTGCTTGCGAATCCTCAGGTGTAAAACATCGCATCTAAGTGTTGCTTGCTGCAGCCTCTTATCTATTGAACACTGCAAGAAGTCATTTTGCGCCACTTTCGTCTTGTATGGACATGTACAGTTTAATATAATCAGCGTGTGTGCTGTAATATGTTTGACCCGATCGATGAAGAACAGTAATAGTAGGCAGCGCAAGGTTGTTCTCTGTGGACAGGAGCCTGTCAAGACTGGACCCTCTCTAGATAGGACTCCTCCTATCATCACAGTGAATGTTCCATCTCTTAAGAAGTTGGATATGCATCGAACAGTGTTGGTTTTTGCTCTATTTCATAGTAGAACCGAGTTGAGCGGATCGAGGAACATTGCTTGACGAAGGCGGTCTTAAAGCCGTAGCAGAAAACGGCTGCAGGTACATTCAATAGCTGCACTCGTCGAAGTGACGACAGTAGCAGCTCTGTATTGATAGATTAAAGACGTGACTTTTTGTAGCTCGCGCACCTGCACACTCTGGTGGAGTCCACCTGTTGCAACCGTTTCAACCGTAGGGAGCTTGCTGCGGATCATAAGGAGTATACTCAAGGTAAAGGCCTACAAGATGGCAGGTTCATAATCTTACGGATAAACATGAAGAGGTTTGTTGCAAAAGAGCTTACACCCTTTTCCCCGCCCGTTACGCTCGTGATGAGCTTCCTTTGAGCTTTGAGAGAATTCAAGTTTCGGTGATCAAGGAGGGTACCTACATCCTGAGTATTACCAAGGAGTTCGTTCGTTCTATACATTCATCAGCTAACTGCGAGATATGATCAGGAAAGTCAAGGACATATATATATATATATATATATATATATATATATATACAAAGATTAGCTGAAAAAGGGCTTTCTGTGAATTTAAGTTTTGGTGATTAAGGAGGGTACCTACATCCTGAGTATCTCCAAGGAGTTCGTTCTATACATTCACCAGCTACGCTCCCGCGAGATGTGATTAGGAAAGTCAAGTACATATATATATTATATATATATATATATATATATATATATATATATATATACATATATTATATATATATATATATATATATACATATATTATATATATATATATATATATATATATACGGTTTGCCGTCCCAACCACACTTCAGACAAAACGTCAAAGTTTTGTTAATCAAAACAAATATTCGCACATCCCATTTATTCGATTCGTTCATTGCGTTCATGCATTTAGCGCGACAAGACGAACAATTCGCCTCGCCAGATTCGTTGGTGTTGCACACCGCATGACGTTATCTTACAGCTGTCTAGTATTGTTATTAGCACAAGTTTGGGAACTGATATTAGCTGTCTTTGATGGCCGACATGCCTTGTGAAAACTCTGCGTTATTTCCTATGTTGTGGCATTTGTTTGACTGTACTGCCTTGCATACGATCCCTATGCCTCTTGAGAGCATAAAGCGGCACAGACACGTCAGAATTTGCGGCGGTAAAAACTAAATTGAGTAGTTTACCGTCCGTAAACGTTTCGATTCTATATGCATTTAATATAGTAATTAAGGTTGATACTCTATTAGAATGAATGTGTGAAACTATACAGAGCGACTAATATTGACGATATCGTCGTCCCGTTATCACGGCTGATGGTACCCTACCTGAATGGTGAAGTTGTTCTTAGTGGAAAGGGCGCTTACGCTTAAAGGAGTTAAGCTATAAATGCCTATTGCTTCGTGGGGGGCATAACCTTCCTTTTGGGAAAGGTCCCGGAGGCCTAAGCCCCTTGCCCAAAATTTCTAGCTTGTTAATATTGGTGCTATTGCTGCTTTTACTACCGTTGTCGGTCTTGCTAGCGTATTTGTTGTTGCTGTTGTTGTTGTTGTCGTTGTTGTTGTTGCTGTTATTACTCATGCTCACCTCCCACAGTATATCTATCTTGTTGATGTGGTTCCACATACATGTGAATAGATGTATGGTGAACATGAGTACTCATGTGCGGATGGCACGTCTTTGCCGGACGTGCAACATGTTGATAGATAGCCTGGGCTGGCCAGAGACTGTACAAACAAAACAGGAGTAGTAGTAGTAGTAGCGGATCCGTCGCCGCTGCCGCTCTTGCTCGGATACTGCCTATACGCCCAATGCCGGGACGGCCGTGGCTGAGTGGTTGGTGGTGGGTACTACTCTTGACGGTGACGAAGGGAGCGGTGAAGCGCTCGCTATTAATAGTACGTTTCCCTGTTGACGTTTCCCGGTTGGCGTCTGGCTGGCCGATGGTCGATGGATCATCAGTGGTGATCTTCACTGATTGATCATCAGTGGTCCTTGACCGCGTCGGGTGCAGTGTCTGTCTGGTTCTCTCTGTTTTTCTCTTTCTCTCTGAAGCTCCGGCCGTTTGCACGACGAACGGCGTCGGCGTCAGCCGAGAAGCGGCGGATCTCGGTAATGATACATTCTGCTCCTGCATCGGAAATGGCCACTCCTCGGATCGGATGCTGACGTACTCGCTGACGCAAATAGAATCATCACCTGATATCTAGCTATCTGTCTATCTATCCATATATCTATCCATGTATCTATATATCTATCAGCCTGTAGATCTGGTTGTCTAGCTGGCCTGATCCTGTCTCTGGATAACGGCTGTGACAACCCCGGCTGGCTGCAGTTCTCTCCCTCGCCAAGCGGGGCCGAAACACGGGGGTATCTCCCGTTTGTCTGCTTGGTCTTCTTGTGGTGCTTCTCATCAATGTCGCGGTGTGGGCCACTGACGGGCAGCAAATCCATTCCGGCGGCAAAGTAAGCGGACGTGGTCCCGTCCGGGTGTGCATCGATTATCGTCTGTTGTGGGGCGGACACGACTTCATCGTGCCTTCATTTTCTGCGATCATTTATTTCTTCAAAGATCTCATCAGACGAGCAGCTCGGCTTTAGTTACGTTGTTGACTTTCGACTTTTCGACGCGGGCGGCGTCTATTGCTATATTTCTCACCCTTGAGTCCGCCGTCTACTACTACTACTACTACACCGAGTAGTATTGTCATGTAGGAACTTATATTTTGTGATAAACAGAAGCTGAGCGTATCCTTCTATATATATATATATATATATATATATATATAGGCGAGCCGGTGTGATGACGTTGGTCTGGATATATATAGAAAAGTAACAGAGACGGTCATTCGCCATTGCTGCGTTTCTCTGACATTACAGTGAGGCTCCGGTGACTTTTGACCATTTTAAAAATTTCATGATTTTTTCACAGTGAATTAATGTGTTTGTCAATAGAGCTTGTTCATCCTGATAACGAATGAACAGCGGTTCATTTTAAATGACGGCAGTGCGTCAATGAACATAGTCAACCGGTATGGGAGACCGTAGAAGCAAGGCGTGGCGTGGCGCTCTCATCGAGCAAGTCTCTACGCAGTTGGTGCGTGGTTAGTTTTTCTTTAGTGCGATGACCCAGCATCGTCATAGAATGGAATCGCTATTTTGTTGCCCTGATTGTAACTTATTACCCTCTCGCTCCAAGGCCGAGCTGCATCGCAGTTTGGTAGCAGTATAACAGCTGAACCAAGACTATGAATGAATCGGCTTTTTCCTCCGTCATTCCTTATCAATGGCGACAACAAGGAAATACTATGTAACTGACAGATATTCTTATACCTTTATCATATGTATATGTGTAAGTCTACATATATTACGACGACAACAATACGTTGTCGTAATAGGGTCGGCCGTAATATAATTTCCTGCACCTTGAGGTTCCTTATACATTGAAATCTATGTAGTGGTATATATATACCACATATATATATATATATATATATATATATATATATATTGACGTGAACTTACACCGAGTTTTATACGAGGTACACTGTGCAAAAAAAGGATGGGCTTGTTGTAACTTGTTGAGTTGATGCAGGGCGATCTAAAAGCTACACGGTAACCGTTAAATAAACGGAACAGGTCAGCGTGATATATATATATATATATATATACGTATAATGTAGGCGGTGCAGTTAACGTCAGTTATGACGGAGGATCTGAAATCTGCGACGTGCTGCTTGACCTGCCGCCTTACGTTGTCTCCCTGTTTCTGTCTATACATTGGCAAAGATATAAGGGAAAAATAGAGAAAGAGAGATACTGCTAAATGAGGGGGAATGCTAAATGATCCTTGTCCTTTTGCTGTACAGGCACCAAGAACAAAAGTGCGTAACGCACACCCTTTGGTTTGGGCAGTGTGAAACTCTTAAACCCACTAAGAACCTGGTGTTCCCCTAACCTTCATGAGCGGAATATTCGTGCTATTACTTCAATCCTGAATTCTTGTCCTTATATTAACGTTTATCAACAACGTCGCACGAGTCACAAAAGTAACCTCGTAACTTAGCAAATATGTGTTGGTATGGGCAGTTTATTCCTATTGTTATTCCCATTGTTAGCATTACATTAGCGTTGTAGATTGAAAAGTGGGAAGATTCGAAGTTGTGTCGAGGAGCGTGCGGCCCGAGTCACTATAAATAATGAAAATCTGCACCAATAAATGATTGTAATCGTCGTCATCACCATCAGATTACTTAAGGCGACACAATCTCTTGAAGTGTTTAGGCGAAGTAAGCTTATGGCTTAATCGATATGCGGTTAACTAATAAGACGCACCTCGCAATAACATGAGGATTTGTGTTAATAAAAATAACATGCTTTATTTATGTATATTCATATTTACACAAATATTACTAATTGTAATAATGGTTGTGATTGCAAAATAATCCAACTTGTCGTTGGAGATACTAAACAAAGATAAAAGTAAATCTGTTGTCAACTAACCACAGTCAAAGTCGCACCAGTGTTCACGAGTGAGGTCCAAGCTTGCGTATTAGGTAATTACCTTAGAGGGCCAAAATGGATTGGATTTTTCGGGCTTTGACAATATTGGAACTTTTCATGTTATATGTTCCGCTATTTTGTCCAGGTGGAACTTTGCCGGCTATGTTCGGAAATGATTTTTGTGGTTTTTTTGTAACAACACACACACATCCTTGTGACATCGTGGAATGATCAAGCACAGAATCGAAGTGCGCCACCGAGGTGTGTCATTCGCTTTCTGACGCGTTTCACGACGTGGCATGTTCGAGCACGAAAACAGATCCGCGCACCCATCCGAGGTTGAACCTGCGATTGAGCCTGAACACAGAAGCCAAATGTGCACTAGCAGTTGCCCAGGTCATGCCTCCGTTGGGGCTGGTAAACAAGCAGGTAGCTAACTAAGTATGACCAGTAGTTATAACGGTGTGCGGTAACTAGGTGGGTGGTATGGAGGGGCAAACTAATCACCTCGTTGCCTCTCTCAACGGCCGCGGCTAAAGTGGCCCCCATCTCAGTAGTCGGCTGTCTACTAATTTTTCTGTTAACGAACTAACGACACTGACAGAACAGAGAGAAACAAACATCAATATGTTCTTTTGCCTATGCATTTATCCATGTATCAACCTCTATCTGCCTATGTACGCATCTATCGTTTTCTAGCTGCCTATTTATGCATTTCTCAATCTCTCTCTCTCTCTGCCTATGTATCTGCCATCTAGAATTAAAGACATTTTTTTAAGGAGGTTGTTTTTAATTCGAGACCATCCTGTTCGTCCCCTACGGGCCTGGAGCTCATCCTGAGGCATGTGCACCTTCAGTGCACCGACCAGGCCGGACTGTTGAGTTATGTAGGGTTTTCCTAACAGTCCTTTTGGCAGCATGGCCGCATCATTCGCTATCTGCTCAGGTATGCATCTGTAATAATCTCTTTCTTTCTCTCTCTCTCTCTCTGCTTATGTATGCATTGCGTAGATAAACTACTTTTCGGGCCGAACCTCAGCCAAGATTTAACGTCCACGGGACTGCTTTTCGCAATGCTTCATAGACGAACCCCCATAGATACAGATGTGCATCGGTGGGGCTCGAACCCGCGCACCTATGTGCGTGTCCTGTCCGGTGGCGTGTCTTGTCCGGTCGCGAGGCGCAGGCGGAATGCACCACGCCACCGGGTTCGATACCTCTGTCGTAGATAGACGTACGTCTCTGTCAACTTCTATCTGCCGCCGACGACGACGTATCCATCTATAGAGGTCTTGGCCTGTCAAACAGAAGAAATGACGAACCGATTTGCTTCGCTACCGCTTCGTAGCCGCTGCTGTCCTGTAGCGTTATAGCCGGCAGCCGTAAGCCGCCAGCGGCTGTTCAACTCAATCGGCTATCAACTTTTCCGCCACCGGCCGGTTGCCTTAGGATCTGTGCTACTACTAAGTCAAGCTTTCGGGCTGACCACTCTCAGCTAAGATTTAACGTCGTCCACGGAACTGTTTTTCACATTGCTTCATAGACAGACCTCCATAAATACAAATGTGGGGCAACGGTGGGGCTCGAACCCGCGCACCTATCTGGTGTCTCCTACGGTCGCGAGCCGCAGGCGAATGCACCCACCACGCCACCGAGCTCGACGAATCTTTTACTATTACTACTACTACTACTACTGCCAGGGTTACTTTCGCGATGTCGTAGACAGCGTGGTTGGTTGTGCCGCCACGCATCGATCGCTTCCTATTGGGTCGTCGTTCGACTGCTATCGGCTGAAAGCCAATCAACGGGCATTCAACGGTCTACTATTAGTACTACTACTACGACGACTGCGACTACCAATATTACCACCAGCTAAACGGCTGCTACTAATTACTTACTAGCCGTCATCTCTTATCCACCATCACTGCTGCTACCGAACACTCGGTACGAATGTAAGCGGTGTTAGGACAGTTATGCCGCCCACCACCTGCGTGCTGTGTCTGCGTGTCTCGTCAGCCAGTATCGGCCTGTCGGCAGTGGCATTCCTCCTCTCCTTTCCCCTTTTCCTCCTCTCCTTCCCCCTTTCCTCTTCATCTTCCTCCTCTCCACCACCACCGCCACGACCATTGAAGGAGGGAGGTGGGTGGGGGGGGAGTAGCGGAGAGACCGACAAGTCTTGAAGGAGAGGGCAGACTGCGCGGTGCTTCAGCCGGCACTCATGACTGACTGTCTGGCAGACAGGCAAACAGGCATTACGCGCGTTAGGCATTGGCACACGGTTCACACGGTTGTCAGTTTAGCGCCACCACTGCGCCAGCCAGGACGAGTACTTATACTGATCCACTAGAATTGCTCTGCCACAGAGTTAGTGGACTTCGTTTAGACTGTTTGCGTCGTTCCAAGTAAGCGTCTTGTCAAGTACGTGACGTTTCGACGACGTCGCTGACGTTGACAGTAACAACTTCAGCAACCATAACAGTCAACAAGTGGCCAGTACCGACAGCAACAACTTCAACAATAACGACGACGACGACAGCAACAACTCCAACAATAACGAGGACAACAACAACTTCAACCATAACGACAGCCGCAAGCGCAGTAACAAGAAACTAAACTTGCCTTCTGCTGTTTCCGTTCCGATGGTTACGGTTATAGCCGCACTATGGCCGACGTTCTAGTAGTTAACTGACAGATCATCATCATCATCATCGTAGGCTGAAGAAGCCTTGTTCGTGTTGTGTTTCAATCAAGTGTGAGCCGTTCTACCACCACTGGTTGGCTGGTTGATTGATTGATTGACTGATTCCTTCACTCACAGGGTAAGGCTCGTTTCGGTTTATTGAACTTTCGAACGGCCACCGCCCACTGCCGGAGTACCATCACACCTTCAAGCACACCACCACCACCACCACTACATCAGGTCGGACCTCAATAATCAGGACCATACGCTGGGCGAGCGGCCGCAGACGGTCTGACTTGTTTAGCTCGAGTCTTACTGAAGTCTGTCCTTGTCTGAAGAGAAAGCCGCCCAGTGTGAGCACATTGTTCTTGGCCACGCTGCCCAATCGACTGGGCCGCGTGCACTTCGTAAGTGACTTCCGCGCGCAGGCACCATGATGCAGGTGGATAGTCCGCTGCTTTCGCAGCCGGGCTTTCACAGTTATCACCAGCATCGCCACCAGCAACGTCACCATCATCACCATCCTCATCAGCAGCAGCAACAGCAGCAGCAGCATCATCATCAGCATCATCAACAACAACATCAACATGGCAGTATCGTGCACTCGTCGACGACATCGATCACGGGATCGACGATGTCGTCGACCTCATCGACCTCAGCTGTATCATCATCATCATCGACGACGACGGCCGGCGTATTACGCCAGCCGCGTGCACTCGTGCAACCTCAGCACCTCGCTACAACAGAGGTAGCTGTGATTGCTGCTGTTGCTGCTGCTGCTGCAACTGCTGGATCAGCACCTGTATCAGCATGTCTGGATACAACAACACCGGTCGGCAGCTATGAAGACCAAGGCTTGTTGCCAAGCAAACGACTTCGCCGACAATCGCCCCCACTACCGCCTTCGCCGCCCACCAGGGCGTTGTCAACGCTCGGCGATTCGGACGACGACGTCGAAACGATCGGACCTTTCTGTACCGAAGGTAACGATTAGAGACAGAGAGAGCGAAACGAACACTGAACGATGAAGATGAACGAGAACACACACCATGCATATGCGCGGGGGTAGAGAAGATCCGGATGCCGGAGCCAGTGAGAAGCATACGCTAGTTTCCGCCATTAGGTGGAGGTACTTATACTAACTAGTATACCTATGCAGGTTATGCGAGACGAAATAGCACTTGTCTAAAAAAAAAATCAATTCTGGGGTATGCGAATCGGCCAATTTCGGCAGTGTTTCTTGAAGGATTTTTTGGATTGTTTTTCAACTGCTGCTCAAGATGATGCTCTTACACAGGCATGGCTGTTAACGCTATTGTCTATACAGATCCGGATGCCGGAGCCAGTGAGAAACATACGCTTGTTTCCGCCATTAGGTAGAACTTATACTAGTATAGCTATGCAGGTTATGCGAAGCGAAGTAGCGCTTGTCTAAAAAAACTCCGTTCAGGGGTATGCGAACCGGCCAATTTCCGCAGTTTCTTGAACTCATTTTTGGATTGTTTTTCATTTACTGCTCAAGATGATGCTTTTACACTGCATTGCTGTTAATGCTATTGTCTATACACTGCTGTTGATGCTGTTTATGATGTTGTTGTTACTAATGCTATTATTGTCGTTGTCGAGCTTCATTTAAGGCAAACCTTGTAGAACAGAGAAAAGCGACTATGACGACTGCAAATGACAGCGAAGCATACGATTTGCGATTTAGCGAGTTAACTCTTGAACTTTATGCACTTCTTTTTCTTTTTTCCTTTTTTTATTTATTTTCAATCGTGTTTGTCACGACTGATACGAAGATGTCTTCACGCCTTCTCATAGTTTCCGCCTTTTGACATCAACAGTGCCGTCGTGGTTGTGTGTGTGTGTAATGTTTAATAAGTAATTATTAATCTAGTCTGTCTGCTCGCGGATGCTGATGCTGTTGTTGTTGTTGTTGTTGTTGTTGCTGCTGCTTGATAACAAAGACGAGCCGCCAAAATGACACGACCGGCAATCGGTTGTAAATCCGTTGCTGTTGCCTATGTCGCGAGATAGGAGGATCAATGAGTTAAAAGTGGCCATCTGGCGTTACACGTCGTCGTCATAGTAGTAGTAGTAGTGGTAGTCTTGACGCCAGACGACCGCCGCCGCTTTTTCGATACCGTTGCTACGAATCAGGCCAGGCTAGGAGCAGTCAGCTTGGTGGCAGGTGACCTGTCGTGATTACTTCGTGAAGGGGGGGGGGGGGGGGGGGAGGACGACGGTGACGACGATGTCCTCATTGCCGCCTGCTGCTATGCTGGCCTGGTGGGCCTTTGGCGCGCTGCGCCACGTTCAATGCACCATAAATTATGGAGCACTCATTATGGACGAGGGCGGGGTTTGCGAACGGAGGCGGGGTTTGCGTGTGGAGGCGGGGTTTTCGTGCGGAGGCGAAGCCTACGTGGGGTTTGGGCGGGGCCAGGGGAGGGGGGTGGCAGTGAAACAAACGGACAGACTGCCTGGCTGACGACCAACCCAAGACTGGATCATCGCGCCGCGCCGCGCGTAACTCCCTTTGCCTGCATGTTGCCTGCTAAGCGTGGCTGGAGCGCCTCCGGGCGTTGCCACGACCACCATTGTCATAATCAGCAGCATCATAATTGTAATCAGCAGCATCATAATTGTAATCAGCAGCATCATCCGCAGCGTCAGCATCATCGTCATCAGCATATGAAGCATCGTCATCAGCTTGGTGGCTCCCCCTGCGCTTCTCCTCAGTAATACGTGACACACGTATCAATTGTGCAAGCCTTCGAGAGGAGGCTTAGGGAGTACGAGCACAGATCGTCACCATCAATATCACACGGATAGAACTACCGTGTGTATACGCACACATGCATTTATACACATATATATATATATATATATATATATATATATGTGTGTGTAATTGAGGATGGCAGTTCTATCCGTATACATTTGTTGGCATCATTCTCGTCTAATCGTCGTCACTTGGTTCATTTGCTAATGCCCCCACTATGCAAGGACGCCGTTACCGTTAATCCGCAAATCATTAAGCGCTTTATACGAGACATTAGGCATTTTCGCACGTTTACGCTTAGCCTAGCTATACAGCTTTTGTTGTGGCTCTCTTTTTTCTCGATTCGATATCTCGGTGGGGTTCTGTTCCCGTCTGCGTAGTTGCCGTTCAATTTTGCCAGTCCATCGTTGTAGTCTATTCTGTCTGTCTGTCTGTTTGTCTATCTGTCTATCTGTCTGTCACGTTTCGTTGTTCTTGATTCATCTTGCCTCATCCACGTTGACGTATATGACGTATGATGTTGTGGACGACAATATTCTCGACAGATGAACCGGCGTCTTACCTCACCTGGTGTCGGCTTGCAGCCGCAGCAGCAGCAACAGCAGAGGCAGGCAGACGAAAGCAAATGGATTTGTGTCGTCGCCCCGTCTGTAGGCAGAGAGAACGAGAGAGAGAGAGACAGGGAGATAGATAGAGGAGCACGCAGGAGGGAGAAGAGGGATCTCTGTCGGATTGCAATGACACGCAATGACGGATCAGTTTAGCTTAGCGTTGTGCTACAGGCTAGACGCCGATGGGGAGGCGCGGGGGGGGGGGGGGTGGTGCGGTCTTTCTCTACTTATACGCTAGAACGGTGCAGTGACGACGAACAACGGCGAACGAGCACAACGCCGACAACACGTAGTAATGTCTCGAGTTTTCTACTACTATTACTACTACGACGACGACGACGACGGGTTCTATAACATAACCACTGCATCATCTACATATCTAGCTCTCGGCAAGACTGCTGGATTTAGCTCGACGCGTATCGTACGTAGGTTCCTGGTCGTTCCAGTCGATAGACGGTTGCTCGCGCCAATTCCATCACCGGTCAGCGGGACGGAATTGGTGTTGGCCTCGCTCCGACGACGACACTCAATGAACCTCGAGGTACAACGAACGGGAGAGAAAAAAACATGCGTACGTGGGTTTAGTCTGATGTAATGGTTGTGGTGACGATCGCGATGATGGTGATTATGATGATGATGATGATGATGGTGATAATGATGACGACGACGATGATGGTAGTGATGATGAATTAGCCATGATTGACATGATTGATTGTCGTTGTTGGCGGGTTCTATTGTCTATACTGTCGTGTCTTCGTGTGGCTGTCGAAGTGTCGATGTTCGTCGTGCGTCGGAAATCTTCGCATAATCAGCAAGAGCAACAGCGACAGGAACCATCGCTATTCTAGCTTAACGCGAGACTCAACGAAAAACATCTCGCTCTCACTATAGGGAAATATTTCGTGTCTAGTGTACAACATACTACTACGGCCACGATTGTCTAAAACAACTAATCATGGAGGATATCAACAAAAGCAACTACAATATTGGCGCTATCAACAACTTCGTTTTAAGAACGCATGGTTAAAGGTTACGTTAGTGAATGTATGAACTTCGCATAATCCGTAAACAGAGGACAGCAGCAAACCTAGCGTCGTTTCGTTATTTTCATATCGTGTTTTGTTGTTGTTGTTACTCCCTTACAGTTTTCCTCGGGGGCTCATGTAATCCTACGCAGTGGCGCCGAGATCAGGCTATACCCGAGCTAAAAGCCGCCCAGGTCACCTACTATAACCCGGTAAGCGAACCTGCTTGATGCTTTATTTACGATTTTACTTATCTACAAGCACTCCGATTATTATTCAGCCTCTGTTATACGCCTGTTTGGGCGCACCTATTGGTGTATTGACCACCCGTCTCTTCTATCATTCAGTTTTTAGCTTTAGTTTTTTTTTTTTTTTTTTTTTTTTAGCTTTAGTCGCTTCTGTTTTTTAATCTCTCTTCTTTCACTCGTGATTATGAATCGTTACGACACACGACAACGGTTAATCTAAATGGCAATACCACTAGGTATACTAAAAGTAAACTAAGACGCCGCGATAACCACACTACACACTACTAATCGGACTGGCGAAATACAGACAGCTACACAATGCGAAAAGCTCCGACGGCAAGCATTTCTTATACACACACAGCATAATGAGATCATTTGCTGCTAACGGAATAGGAGCAATTTTAGACACGTTATCTTGACAGCAAGACAAGCCAGATGGACACAAGACAGAACAACTGGTTGCGACAGAAGATAGCAGCAAAAAATATTAGCATGGTTCGCCACCTAGCAAGTGAGCCATATTTTTTGCCTACTATATAGAATATATAGCTATATATAGGACGTGTATTACAAGTACTCTATTTTACGAATTATTATTATTATTATTTAGTGCGTGTAATACCACCAACAGCCGCCACAGTCATCAACTTTTGTCGCTGTCTCGCTGTCGACAGCTATTGCTGCTGCGGCGGTCGTTTTTATAGATCTCGATCAATCAATAATGCTCGTCACGGGGACATCGGGAACTACTACAACTGCACACTCTCTAGACGTTCCTTCCCTTCAGCACAAAACATCTAATCGCATTAGACCATAGAACTATGGCCTTCATCGTTTGAGATATTGCGAATAAGACGCCAACTCAGACCAAGTAGGCGAGATGCTTTTGTATATATATATATATATATATATATATATACATATATAGATCGGCGGTGGGAGAAACGCCAAATAGTGAATAGTTCGTTTCACGAGAGTTGCGACAAATTTCGTCATTTGACAAAAGAGTCAGCTAGAGCAGAGCTTTTTCATTCTGTCTACAAGTTTTCCTTCCTGTTCGCGTTGCCTTACTTTGGCAGTGATGCATGGACGGGCACGGTAAATTGTGGGCTGGTAGGTGGCAAACAACGCAACGGATAATCGGCATTGCCATCGTCATCATCACCATCGGCATCGCCATCGTCATCACGACGATCACACCATCATACATAGAAACAGCATCAAGAACAGCAACAACGACAAAAACACTTTTTTCGTTGTATGAGCTTCTGCTGCTTGCTGCATTGCTCGTGTGTCAGCCTCGTATGAAACTGTGTATGTGTGTGTGTATGCAACCACATATTCGTATCATCCGTATTTCAATCGTACGGCACATGTCTCTCATCATACAGACACGGATACAGTCACGTAAAAAGTATACACCGCATACGCAGCGCTTAGTATGTCTGTCATATATATCTATATATATATATATATATATATATATATATATATATATATATACACATATCCATTCAATTACAGCTGACCTAGACGCCGCTACGCCCAATAGTACAAGTAGTAAATTGTCTTGACGGTAGCTGGACCAGCAGCAGCAGTAATAATAATAATAATAGCAGCTGACATATGTATCATGTGTCCATATTTTACTAGTTGCACTAGTACATATACAGATGATTTAAACCGGCAGACATCGTAGGCGGAAATCTGTAGACGGGCGGGAGTATATGCTTGTTACCCGAAGAGTGGATCTCTAAGTGCAAGCAAAAGTTATTGAGAGAGAGCGAAAGGAAGAGAGGAGGAGAGAGGGAGGGAAGGGGAGAGAGAGAGGGAAGGAGAGCGATAATCAGAGAGAAACGCTAAGACCAGCTGAGGGGTAGACATTTATTAGAGATATAGCCGTGTAGCTGTGGGTACAGATCCAACAACAACAACAGCAGCAACAACAATAACAACAACAAACGTAGCAGCAGCAGCAAAAAAGTGTTACAGCAAATCACCACCTACAGACTCGCACAAGTCTCAGACGAGAAGTAGTGTTGTGTAGCGACTGCCGTCTACGACCTTCATACTTTCCTCGAGCTATATTACGGATTATTACCTATGCGTCTACGCCGCCGATGCCTGCCCGGCATCAGCGCGTCAGCATACGCCGCAACGGCTACAGGATGTAAGCCGGTTGATGCGAGCGTTACCCTGTTATATATATATACATATATATGTATATATATATATATATATATACTGCCATCAACAGCTGTAGTACATACGCCGTAACTACATGCTTGTATATGGATATAACATACAGGCATTTGTGAATACAAGCGGGTAGCGCGGCGCTCTCAAGGAGGATGAGGAGGAGAGGGAGGAGAAGGAGAAGAAGAAGACGCGCTTGTTTTTGGCTGTTGTGAGCTTGTAGAGTACTGCTGTTGCTGCTGCCAGCAGGAAAACAAATCTTGGCTGGCAGGCCCCGTCTGACGAGACCACTCAAAGGGATGGGCAGAAGCGGATAGCATCGGCGTGGCGAGCCGACTTACTTACTTTTTTTCGAGCAGACACTGAACGGCCTGCGACGGAACGACACGACACACAGAAGCAGTAACAGGCTGCACAAACTGCTCTACTTTGACTATATTACTATCATTAAACAACGTGTTTCACTTAACCAGTTATAACTTCAACAGCAACTGCTGCTACTACTACTACTACTACTACTGCTTCTACTAGAATTAAAAACTACTATACTACTACTACGACTACTACCACCACCACTAGACTTTGCTGTCGCTATTGAGCTCTCCCTCTCTTCCTCTCGAATGGCATCCGGCTCTCTAACATGGTCATATCTGCAGCATGAATGAGAGTCGTACTAACCTAGCCATTCAAGTATGCGAATTACATATACGAGTATATATATATATATATATATATATATATTTTTTTTTTTACTGGCGTGATGAAACGCACATTTGTCACCGCCTTCTACTATCACTAGTGGACAGCATCATGCTCTACGCCGCGCCCCTCTGGCAGCGCATGACTACCAGGACCACAACGCGCCGCTTCCTCAACAATACACAAAGACCTATGGCGTTTAGCATCGCTCAAGGCACAAATCGTTCGCAGGCCGTTCACAACGCCCACACAGGTCCCCAAAGGCCTAGGAGTCGAAGGACTAGCTCAATCGTCCTCGTGACGGACGGACAACTAGTGAGCGGACTAGATACCCCAGATACGTGGAAACAGCACCAGGGACTTAAAACAGCCGGATACTACATGAAACCAACCCTAAAGCACACAGCCTTAAACACTCTGCTCGTGTCATTGCTAACGAGCTCCGGTGGCTGTACGGTGTCAGCAACACCACATTGCATTAGCTGCAAAGCTGACTCCGCCTTATGCCCTTCGATGTGCAGCTCAGGGGAGAGTGACGTCGTAAAACAGTTACGAACGCTAACTGCCTTTTTCAACGCTGAGCGAGAGCTACTTTCTCGGACGCTGAATTTGGAAAGTCGCCTGACATGCCAAGCCTTATAAAGGCGCTCCTCAAGGACCAACTCGTTAAGGTCATTTTTACGTCCCGATGTGAATAATGTCATGACTGGGCCCATTCGTCACGGAGCACCCGGAAAGTGCGTGCTGCCTTTAAAGCCACGTGCTGTATCGTTTTCGGTTTCATGCCACACCACGCAGTGGGTATGGATTCCCGGGTTTCTAGGGCTTCTCGGGTGTTTAGTGGGCGGGATTCCCGTCCCAGCTAGTACCGACAGTGGAGTTCCGCGATTGTTGCTAAAGATGCACGCGTTCTTTTTCTTGCGGGATCTGCGGCACGTTCCATGCACTGTTGTGCTCATTCTTCTGTCATTCACCCTTACGGCCGTTGTCCTGCAGCGCGCGACGGCTTAATAAATATGGCTGAGCAAATTAGTCTGTATCATACGTAGTCTGGGCCAAGTAGCCCGTTGTTTCATGGCTATTTGTATCTATAATCACATCTTTTTCCATATTCTTCTTTAGCATACGTGTAAACTGTTCGAAGATTATACACCACTGTACTTGCTCGTGGTACGCACGTATCCGATGCAACGAACGATGGAGTCTTTTTTAACTGTCTATGAACTACCTAACGATACATCAACATTGCGTGGCTTGGTTAGCAGGCTTCAGTATGATACATTTTTCAGTATGCTTTACGTGCTATATTATATTCTGGGAGGTTATGTCTTAAGCGACCAACCTACGGCATGCCATCCTCACTGTCGGAGTCTGACGAGTGTGGGATCTGCCTATCAGTAGTGTTTGTTGCCGCACTGAGCGGCTCGTTTTCTATTCTGACTAACGTTGTAGTTTTCTTGTTCTTGTTGTGCTTGTTTTGGGATTTCTGTTCGTGTTGCTTCCGGCGTGATTGATTTGTTTCGTGTGAACGCTGGCTGACGCCAACAGCAACGCGCCGACTGGCGACCCGAACTCATCGAGTTGGAACAGCAAGCCAAGGAGAACGCCCGCGTTCTCCTATTCGTCCATGACAAGGAGACTCGTTCGCTTGCATCAATGGTCGAGGTGGGCGAGATGAGCGCCCGCAAGAAGCAACTCGTGCTCGCCATCGAAGAACAGGGTCGAGGAGTTATGGGCGAGCTCCTCTCTGATAGGTAAAACACTTACACATGTAAATACACATACCTACATACATACATGCATAGGCGTTTAATATTAGATGTATAACCTCAAAAGTATCAGCAACACTCGAACAGTGAGGCTACTTATAGGCCAGAAAAAGACGACTTGATTATTGCTATTTTTGTCTATGATTTCGATGTTTATTTTCTCACTGCTTGAATGTTCGAGTAGCTCGTCTTCCTTTGTAGGTTGCTTCAATTCTCGCTGTTGCGGTGCTCGTATCGCATTGCCCCCAATGGCAGTTAGGTTTGTGTCGCCGAGTCATCATGACAAATCCACCTGACAGTTGCCGGCAGTGAGTTAGAGAAGCTCACTCGCAATACGGCCCGAGTTTGTAGCGTTGATGTATTATCTTAGCACTACAGTTGTTATCGCGCGCGAGCAACGCCCCTCGTGAGACGCCCCTCGTCCAAACTGATATTAGATGCCGCCGTTGCTATGTTGTGTCACCGGAGACGATTGCAGGTCTTCGCCACTTAGCGCAGTAGCCGGCACGAAGTGACAGCATCAGGCGTCTATCTACTCTCTCTATTCTAGTCGTTTAAGGGGGCTGGATTATCTTCTACTAAATGTAGGCAGCGGGCATGATGATCCCAAGGCCGAGAAACGATGGGAGAGACACGTGAGCTCGGGGGTGTAGATCATACGGGGCGCTGTCGCTGGCTTGAGACCAGCCCCATGTCGCAGCTGGCACCAGCAGGTGTCAGTGAGCGCTGGCGGCTTGCTTGGTCCGTCGCGGTTTTGCTGCTCGGGAGCGCAATGACAATATATACGTGACCATGACGTCACTATCAGTAAGGCGACATACATTTCTTTGTGCGCTGCTACTCCTGTGCTCGTATCTACGAGTATTTCTATTATCGGGAGCGAGCGTAACGGGTCCACCTTTATAATGGGCCATAACTAACAGCTACCACAACAATAACTTCTCGTAATTTTACCGCCAGATACCCCGCGGGTGAAGGGGTGAATGTTGTTGTTGCTTCGTAAATATTAAAGAGCTCAGCAGCAAGAAGTATTTTAAAGTACAGATGCTATATATATATATATATATATATATATATATAGTGATGATTTATTAATAATTTACAATACGTTTGCACACTCGCCTATATATATATATATATATATATATATATATATATAATATACAATATAAGTAACGAGTAGTTCATTATGTTGCAGGGAGTTGGAAGAGATGCGGCGTGCGCGCAATTATATGCGCGACATTGCTGAGGCGTGCCGCATTCGAGTTCACACTGAGATTCGCTCAGCGGTCCAGGGCTGCATCGACGTCGTTCGGCATCAAGTCAAATTAAACAGTTTCGACAAATCGGCGCCCATCTGCGACCGAACGGTCGGTGAAGAGTTCATGTAAGTTGAAATCTAGTCACGATTGGTTGCACACATATATATATATATATATATATATATATCAATAATGATTTTACATTCAATGTATGCGCCCCTGATATAAAGCACATGTACACACACATTTACCAAGGGAATAAGAAAACCGTCAGTCAATATAGGCTATACAGTATTTGTGTAAAAACATGTATACGGTTCTTGTTGCAGAAAGCTTCGAAGCGCTTTCGACAACCATGCGACAGACAACGCTCTGTCGATTGACGAACGCCGGCTAGCGTTTCGCGCAAAAACGGGTCGGGAGCTTCCCAAAGATCTTCGGCTCGACGAGCATAAGCAGATCGACTTCGACCAGTTATGCATGATTAACGCCGAACACCGTATGACGACCAAACCGAACCTGCTGAGGCAATTTAGCCTGTCTCTCGAGAAGTCGTTATTTGCAAGTCCCCCCGAAGTGGATGAAAAGGTGTTCATTACCGGACCGTGTGGTGAATTCGACTGGCGTTCCACTATCGCATTTCCCTATTTCAAGTGAGTCTTGCGACGTTGTAGTTGTTGCCGCTGCTATTTTTGTTGCTGTTGTTCTCGATTGTTTGTTTTCTATCTGCCCCATATGCCTAGCGCGGCTTTGTGTGGACCTACCTGACGTGGCCAATTCTATATATATATCTACCGAAGACGAATAAGTCGATAGCAGTTTATGCCAACTTTATGTGGCCATGGTTAGTTCATGTAGTATGGTGTAGTCCGATATGAGGCTTTCTGGATAACGCGGTGAGCTAACGTGTGATCTGTGTGTTCCGTTTTCATGTGCTGTGCGAACGCTGCTATGGCCTAATCGCGTAATTCTACTACGATTGTATTCACGATGGTACGCCAACTTTCATATAGGAAACAGCATGTGCCCTGGCAGCAACCCCGGGACGATAACGCCGCTCATCTCTACCCAATGGAGATGCAGCGCATCGAGCGTTGCAGAGTCTTGCTGTTTGTATTTACGGCGGACACATGGGGTGCCCCCGAAATGATTATGGTGAGTAGAGCGTAAACCGGCATCGGTGTAGCCAAAAGCTGCCGACGTAAGAGGGGCAGGCAACGCCCAATATTATCTGTAAGAACTCTCATAGTATGGAGTATCAAAG
Source organism: Dermanyssus gallinae (assembly GCA_003439945.1). Lineage (NCBI taxonomy): Eukaryota > Metazoa > Arthropoda > Arachnida > Mesostigmata > Dermanyssidae > Dermanyssus > Dermanyssus gallinae. The sequence goes on from QVRM01001617.1 coordinate 262,845, forward strand.
CTACCGTTGAGGCGCAGGTTAAAGAGAGAGAGAGAGAGAGAGAGAGAGAGTGGGGGGAACCAACGCAGTATTATCTTCTTGCAGTTTCGATTAGACGGGGTAGAGAGAATGTCTATGAAGAAGGTAGATGCTTCATCCATCGGAGCTGATGTCTAACAGTGAATGCTTTAGTAGTAATCATCATCATTATTATTGAACAAAGATCAGGCACTGCAGGCGATTGCTAGATTTATATGAGCGTTATCGATGAATGTGGGTGTTGTCCATTTGTCGTTTGTCTGAACTGTATCTGAACCGGCTTATTGTTGTTCTGGCTTTGCAGGCTAGCTACTACATAGGATTGGGCAAAAACCAGGTAGTGTTGTGCATCCAGGAAGTAGTTGAAGGCTCAACGATTCACGGCGAGATTGTTACCAAGACGCAGGCCAAGGACTACAACCGAAGCAGAATGTACCTCTCCGATCAGGCCACGCGAACCCGTGTACCCGTGTTTGCCAGTATTGAAGAAGCTGTTGCTAAGGCCGCCGACTTTGCCAAGTCAAGCAGGATCAGTCATCCATGATCAACAGATCATGCAAGCAGTCTCTCCCAAACACCACTTCTCTATTATTTGAGCTCAAACCGCGGAACCGATAGTCCAGCTGGCAGCCCGCAGCTGGGGCCATGTTTTACACCTATGGCAACGAAGACGTGAGCTTTCTTCAACGAGTATCCTACCAAGTATTGATCGCGGCTGAGGCATAGTGGAGGCATCATAGATCAGCGCCAAGCCGAGTCTGGCACAAGAAATGTCGGCGTTCCGTAAAGTAGAAGCAACGATTTGCCACGTTTCCCACTCCGGCGAGCGGCATTGACCCGTAGCAAGCCTGATACCGTGGCATCCCAACTACGCAGGCCTTGCAACGCAACTTCACGGACGATCCACAACATCTCACACTGAGACATTTGGACTCGAAGAGATAGACGTCGGTAAACTGACATACCGGAACACCATCGAACACTACCTACAACTTATCGACAATCGACCCTAACGGTGACGATACTCTTTGATGTCATGAAGATCACCTTAGCTCTTTATTTAATCGTTATTTTTTTTAATTCTTATCAATGCTGTAGAGGTTCGTAAGCCTATAGTAAAAGGGTTTTTTCCTACTTGTATTACGCCTCCATAGGAGTTACGGACCCCAGACGCTTGCAATCTCAAGGCGTCACAAACTTCATGTCACGATTATGAATCGATGTTTGTTCTATGCATCAGTCGACAGTATTCGCCTACACGAATACTAGCTCAATTAATTAATTCATACATAAATTAATGAATTGTTTGGTTTTACTAACTAGTAGTCTAAATAATTGGGTGACTGCCGGTAACAACGTACCCCGGCGGATAAAACCATGAGGCAATGTATCCTTGCATGCAGCGAGGATTTGCTTTTAATCCTATTTTATTTCATAATTTACCTTATCTAAAAAAAGACGATTCTAATTACTTCTACCCTTTGTCGGCTTCAGACGTCAAGAGTGTCAACAGATTACAACCCGGTTGTAGAACAGGGCGTTATCAATTAACATCTACATAAGGGTATTGTCCTTACTCATATATATATATATATATATATATATATAACGACATCAGACAACTGGTCAGCACAGTGGATAGGGTTATTCAGTCCATTCCTCGAAGTCTGGCTTCCACTGGACTCGACCGCGTCATGGCCGCACTAACCTACTTAATGATCTCGCCTCTGAGTTTAGCCATGTAATGCTTCACAATCTGTCACAATCAGCCAAATGAGCAAAACATCATTTTCTGAACACGTTTTATCGTTTTTTTTCGTGTTATTATTTGAATCTTAGCATTTTTCTATCTTGATCGAAGCGCATATCTCGCCCTTCGCTACAGAGTTTGTGCACAGCTGATGTTTCGGGCCTTTTTCTTCCCATTTCTCCAAAAGCCTTCCGAAGAACTAAATTACACGTTAGCTCTTTTCCTCCAAATCGAGGAAGGTTCTAAGGTCTTCTTCTGGGAAGTACGCTTCATTGCATGCATAGATCACATGCGCCATCATCTTCCGATATACAGTACAATGCACGCACATTGTGTCCTGTATTGGAAGCATGTCCTAGTCAGAAGCATAAGTGCAGAGTCTCGGCTTTTATCAAAAGGTTTTTTGACACCTCTCGATGTATCTTCTATCTGCTGTAGCCTTCCCGTCTAAGTTTAGGTCCATATACATAATCAAATTGCTTTTCGTTACTCTACGTGTGGGTTGAACAACTGTAGAGTTTTACGTACTAAAACTTGATACTCCCCCTTTCGAGTGTTTTAGCTTGATATCTTCACTGGCGTACTCTCGCCCAAGCTTTTTTATCATACTCCAACGGGATCCATCATATCCGTAGGATAGCACATTTATATTCAGATTACTATTGTTATTATTGAACCAAATACTGCTAATATTGGTAGTCTTCTGTGGAGTAGAAGTTTATATATATGTACTTATTTAAAACAAATAGTGTGCAGTTATTGATGTTTCTTTGCTCTTTGGCAATTAAGGATGGATTGTTGTTTGGCCATTGCATAGCGGAACGAGAGGCCATAGAACGGATGCTCAGTTGGAGCAATACGTGGGTGATAAACGTATACATGTAATGAATGTTCGTTGAGTCCGATGTTAGTAGAACTAATCGTTAAATCATTTCAATGTTAATGATAATTTGGCAAGGTTCTAAAAAGGAGCTACATCACGATTGGGTTTGAATCAATCACCCGTATGCAGACCGTCCTCTTAGAAACACACTATTGAGTTGAAAAATATATATACATGTAGATACCGAAAGTTCATAATATTGGTTTTAGTGTCTAAGAGTCGTCGCGCGTGCTCGTCATCGAAATGACGGTGGTTGTAGCTGGTTTCTGCATGAGGAACAAAGAAAGACATGCATAGAAAAACAGGCTCGTAGACTCTCGTGTGAAAGATACAATGATCGATGAATCTTTCGTGATGATGCTCACCGTACTGTACACAATCAAGCGAACAATCGTTACATAAGACATCATTGTATATACCTAGCTAAAACCGATTCGAAACGATAATAAAGAACGAATGTTATCCACTCGTTAAGTGATACATGATTTTGTCTTTTTTTGTTATATAGGGCTACAAAAAAGTTTTTTCGGTTTTGTCCGTAAATTATAAAATCCGAAAAAAAAAATGTGTAGACCCAATGTGTACAGGTAGTTCAACAAGTTCTTAAAATGAAAACCAAGAATTTCCCAAATCTTGTTTTAAATTTTTTCTTACTCGATATACTCCCCGAGAAGCTCAATACACTTTTCCCACCGAGATTTCAGAGCATTTATACCTCTTGAGTAGAATTCCGCGTCTTTAGACTGAAAATAGGCATTGATAGCAGCTTTAACCTCTTCATTGGTGGAAAAACGCTTTCCACCGAGACTATTCTTCAAATGTCCGAAGAGGAAATAATCAGAGGAGGCTAGGTCTGGAGAATAGGAAGCTTGTTCAATAAGTTCGAACCTCAGTTGGGCCAGTTTTGCCGATGCTTGCCGCGACTTGTGTGCAGGAGCATTGTCCTGGTGAAACAGGACAACCTTCTTCTGCAAAGCGAGCCGTTTCACGATGAGTTCTTGCTTCAGGCAGTCCAACAGTCTTGCATAATATTCTCCCGTGATCGTTTTACCGCTCTCAAGGTAGTCGACCAGAATTATTCCACGTTGGTCCCAAAAAACCGTAGCCATCATCTTTCCGGCCGATGCCGTTGTCCGCACCCTCTTCGGAGGTCCTTCACCAGGTGCACACCATTGGCGAGATGCTTCTTGGGTCTCGAAAGTGTAGCGATGGATCCAGCTTTCATCGACGGTCACGAATCTGCGCCAAAAATTCGACAGATTTTTCGACATCTTGGCCAAATTTCACTGTAAAGCGGAAACACGCGCGTCTTTTTGGCCTTGGTTGAGCAAATGCGGCACCCATTTTGCTTTGAGTTTTTTATCCTCAAGTTCTCGTGTAGGATGAAATGCACACTACCCAAACTGATCCCCAAGGCCTCCGCTATCTCCCTAACGTTCACTCGCTTATCCGCGGCAACGATTTTCCGCACTTTTCCACGTTTTCCTCATCAGCTGCCGTTTTTGGGCGTCCTGATCGTAGTTCATCCTCGGTATATATATACATATACTGTACTAAAGCAATTTGATATTTGCATACTATTGGGTCTACAAAAAAGTTTTTTCGTTTTTTTTAATGATTCTCTACGGACAAAACCGAACACTTTTTTGTAGCCCTATACATTTACCGAGCAAGATGGCTTAGTAGCAACAGCCTCTGCCTTGCGTTCGGGAGGCCTGGCCGGCCACTCTTAAATTGGTTTTCATGGTTCCCAATTTAAACAAGGTGAATGCCGGAGTGGATTAAAAATCGATCATGATCGAAAAAAACGGGGTTCACAGACGTCTCAATAAAAAAAGATAGTGCATTACTATCTAACCCCCCCCCTCATTAAGTTTAAATTTTTACACCACAAACAAGGCGAGGTACATTATAGGTGGGTGCCTATATAAAACCACATTTTCTTCATACCTCCGACATTGAGGCCCATAATTGCTAATTTGCTCATTTCAGCCGACATGGCAGCTAATAGCAATTTAAGTAGTGCATTGGGCACCTAGCTTAACATGATTTAGTGACGCAGTTATCGTTCGGCATGGTAATATCCTTGTTTAGCAAGACTTGTTATGAAACCTATGCATTACGTCTATCGCGTGCATGTGTCTTCGTCGGGGAGCAACTGCTCTCAGCCAGACGATAGTGAGTTCTACTTCTAGTAGAACTCGGCGGAAACTTCTCGCATCTTTTGTTGGTATCCCTCTCAAAAGTGTTCAAGGGCAGATATTGCCTATTATATATACACAAACTGGTGTGAGCTACAATTGATTGTATATATATGTATAGTAGTAGTAGTTTTATTAACCAATGATTGGTTTACGAATATACTATATAATTGTATATATATATTTCAGGGCCTAAACTGGGTTACTAGAAGGAAGACACGGATATTGACCACCATGGCTGAGGTTTTATTCCATCCGACGCCTTTGCTACTTCGGTACAGCACCGCCTCTCCGGCCTCTCTCAGCACACTGTGTTACTTCCTCGACCGCGACTCAACACTAACTGTCTTCACTCTCTATAGTGTCATCCGTTATAACGACTCCAGATTCAAACCCCCGCTGTCGCTGCTGCCGTAGCGCTTTCTCCGCTAAGTGCGCCGCTCTCAGCAACTGTCGCTAAGGTCTCTCTCTCAACCTACATAGTCGCTTATAACATGTAGGTAATTTTAGTCTTACATATATATATATATAACTGTCAGGGTCTAAACTGGGTTGCTGGGAAGAAAACACGGATCTTGACCACCACGGCTGAGGTTTTATTCCATTCGACTCCTTTGCTACAGCACCGCCTCTCCGGTCTCTCTCAGCATACTCTGCCTCTTCTTCAACCGCGACTCAACTCTAACTGTATCACTCACTGTAGTGTCGTCCGTCATAACGGCTTCGGGTTCAAACCCCCCCCCCCGCTCGTTCGTTTGCGCTCGTTCTGGATGACGATGTCTCTCTCATTGCTCCCCTCGCGCAATATAAGCAGTTCGCGCTTAAGTTCGGCGCGATCGGAAACTGTTCGCATTTGGTTCGGCCCGCCGACGGATTCTTCGACTGTGGCAATCTGCTTTCGAAGTCGCTTCTCCACTTCTTTGCCGCGCTCACAGTCGGCCTTCTCTCGTTCAAGATGGCCTTTCGGCGAGGCCACGAAAACGTTTAGCCGCTGGGACTCGCCGAGCACGGGGAACATCTCGTTCTTGAGGCGCGAAGTGTACTCGTCAATTGTTCTCTTGAAGCGACTGCGTAGTTTGTCGATCTGTGCCTCATACATCGACTTCAACTCCTCGATGGCCTCCTGATGTTGAGATCGGGTCTCCTGCGCTTGATCTTCATAGGAACGGCGAATTTTGTCGATTTCCTTCTCGACCTGTGTCGCAGTCTGCTGGGCCTTCTCAGCACGGCTGCGCTGCCTCCGTGCTTCTTCTTTGGCAATGGTCACCTCTTTGGACAGCTGTAGCAATCGCGCCTGCAGATGATCAACCTCACACGGCGACCCAGTCTCATCTTCCACCATAACAGCGCATGATCCACTTCCGGTAGCCTGTATTCGGACGAAGTTAACACTACGAGGACGCAGCGTCACTTCATGTTCGTGACTGCTGTCCACTTGATTCACATCGGCGGTAGTACAACTTCTTGCATAGTGGTCGCGTTGGTTGCGTCGGAAGCAGCGTACCAGAGCATCCCGATCTGCTCTGCCACTCTCACGACCAGCGATCACAGTCGGGCCACCACCCAGTGGGCCCTGTCGCTGTTGTTGTCGTTCTTGCTGAAGCTGCTGGTGCCGTACGCCACCCCCGGCGGTTCTCCCGCGCAGTTCGATGATAAACTGCCTTGGCGCTCTTATCTGTTGCTGTTGTTGCACCAACGTCGGGCACCTGTCTCTGCGGTGTCCTGCCTGTCGGCATTGATAACAGACCGGTTCAGGCCTGGTAAATCCACCTGCGGCACCGCCCACTCTAGCCGCGCCGCCGATCATAGTACGACGCCGAGTCTGCAATTCCATCGCGTCTTCTATGTCATGAATCAATGCGGACACGCTGCTATGTTGACGAGCAGCAATTCCCTGTATTACAACTTTGAACTCTAGGCGCAGTCCGGCGAACACCCTAGCTTTGATTTCACCGGTCGGTAATGATAGTTTTAACGCCAGTGCTTCAACTCTGCGTGCGAAGAAACAAAACGACTCCTGTCGTTGTTGCGTACACAAGGCCAGTTGGTCTATCAGGCGGTTTCTATCCAACTCACGAGTAAACGCGGCTAGAAACGCCTCCTTCCACACTTCGTATGACTCGCAGCCATGCCCATGGATTGAGTGCCAAATACGTGCTTCACCGACAAGCTTGTTCATGGTCACCCGGCGGGTCTCACCCCATGACCATCCGCCGGTCTCTTTCGCGATCTCAAACAGCCGGATCCATTCCTCCGCTGAGATGCCATCACTTTCCGGGAACGTCTCTACTTGGCCACTGACGTCGCTAGCCGTCTCGATCCGCATCGCCATGCTCGATTCCGTTCCCTTCTTCGTCGTTAACTGGGCCACCATAGCCTGCGTAGCATCTGCCATCGAACTCATAATTTCGGCTAGCATTTCCATAAATACCGGTGTCCCGCCGACGTTCGTCGCCATATCTGTAACGGCACCAGTATCGCCCGTTAACCTTAACTTCTTCCTGCCACTGCAACACTGCGTGCGCGCTCGCCTCTTCCACGACACGCGTCGACTAATCCACGAACACTCGGTTGATCTTCACTCGCGACGACTCAACCTCTCCGCAGCAGCAACAACTTAAACAGCGACTCTGCCTGCAGCACCACACTCAGTCCTGTTAAGCTCTATTCCACCTTGCTGCTCTTCGCCGTAGACTCGACACCTTCGTTATGCCTCTCGATCAATCCGGTCCGGGTTGCCTCTCAAAAACCCCACTTCTGAACTGTCACGGCCTAAACTGGGTTGCTGGAAGGAAAACACGGATATTGACCACCACGGCTGAGGTTTTATTCCATTCGACTCCTTTGCTACAGCACCGCCTCTCCGGTCTCTCTCAGCATACTCTGCTCCTTCTTCGACCGCGACTCAACTCTAACTGTATCACTCACTGTAGTGTCGTCCGTTATAACGGCTCCGGGTTCAAACCCCCCCCCCCGCTGTTGCTGCCGCCGCAGCGCTCCGCTAAGTCCGCCGCTACTAGCAACGGTCACTAAGCTGTCTCTCTCAACCTTTATAAGCGCTTATAACAAATATGTCATTCTACTGTCTTACATATATTTGCGAACGCTTGGGAATCCCCATTGAGACCGCTACACAAGAGACCGATTACTGGTCTCAACAACTACACAACACGTTCGATGGGGCACATTTTAAAAAAGCACACGAAACGCCCTTTGTACATTACTGGATAAAGGGTATGCCCTACCTATCTAGCAAGGAGTATTTAAACCTACTAAAGCTCAGGATCAACGCACTTCCAGCGCGTGCCAGATTGGCCAGGGGACGCCCGGGCTACAACAAACGTTGTAGGCACGGGTGTAAGCGCCTGAGACGTTGGCTCATGTCTCTCAGATGTGCGATACAACACACAAACAAACTATAAAGAGACATGACAATGTCTGTGATCGCGTGGCGCGTCTTCTCCGCGAGAGGGGTAATGAGGTGGTTTGTGAGCGAGTATTCCGTCGACCGGGCGCACCGGGTCTAAAGCCCGACCACGTACCGAAGTAGCCCGACCTCACGCCTACCGAGGTCTGTGTTTTAGATGCCGAGGTTTGCGGCCCGAACAGGGACCTGGCAAAAGCGTGGCAGGACAAGATCACCAAATATGACGTCGAGTTTTTAAGAGTGGCGCTCCCCGACCCGCAAAAACCTCGCAGATTCGAATCCATCACTATCTCGAAGAGTGGTGTATGGGACTCCGAATGTGCGTGTACGCTCTTGGGGCTCGGCGCCACGAAGATGAATTTTATGAATCTTACCGTCTTACCGTTGCAAGCAACCTTGAGGATACACCTCTCGCACCGGGTCCATAAGAGCGGAGGCTACCATCAAGCAAGGACACGGGCAGCTGATTCTTAACCTCACGTGACATCTTTTTACCACTATTTTTATTAAGGCGAGCACTGCTAAGTGTGCGAACGTATTGTAAATGATTATTAAATAATCACAATCTTTCTATATACATATATATATATATATATATATGTACAGTCTGCGACTGTAGTCCGTGGTCATATATGTAATGTTTCCAGTATGCGTACTCCTGCAAAAAGAACGTAGCTAATCGCGAGATAGGCGACTACCGTTTGATTTTACGTACGCCCATTGGGCCATCGTCCAAGCAAACAGTCTGTTTAAGAGCTCATAACGAGCCCGGGCTTTCGGATTGGTCGCTGGCTCCTTAAGTTATTATAGCGCACATAAAAAGTGTCCTCCAATTTAAATTGGGTTACTTGACGCAGAGCAGATATGTTGCCAGATACATCCCCCTATCCAACCGCAGGTAGACATGCGGGATGATAGTCAGGGATAGAGCTGATTGAAGGAGAACGGCAGGGACGCCTCTCCCACGGTTTCGATGTAATGCCAAAGTAATACCGAGCCTGGGGGGGTGGGGAGGAATCCGGGTTTAGTGGGTTTGCGAGTCTCACACTAGTCACGCAGGCTGCTAGTGGCGCATGTGCATCATGCATTACCGAAACCTCCCAGAACAAAAAAAAAAAAAAAAAAAAAAAAAAAAAAAAAAAAAAATATGTTGCCTTGCGCAAAAAGAGTCCTCGTGAGTCGATACTAGAAACAACATCAGCTACCATGCTTGGATGGACCTGAACCGCAGGCGCCTTAGAAACATGTCTTGCACGTCTTCGAATGATCGTCTCTATTTGGTCAGATCGGGCTCCCCGACAGGAGAGCAATATGTCATTTTGTGAAGAAGAACAAAATATTTCTAAAGGTGAATGCACACAGTTGTTAAAATGAGGCAGCAACATTGGTTAGATTTGATTTATTACTCGTTTGACATGTATACCTAAATACGCATGTCACCCTTTTATATCAGGGAAGATCAGAATTACACACCGCACAGGGTCATTTATAACAACATGTACGTATTTTAAGGTTTGGTAGAACTCGGCAAGAAATTAATGTTTTTCCAATGGAGGGGGGCGGAAACGTCTTGTTTAGGGGAGAGAGTGAAATTTATAAAAGCAGTTACATATTCTGCCCTTTTTTCTCCTACATAGTTGTGCGATCTACGTTTACGGGAGAACGAGTCAACGCACAAAGGAACCGATTATACCGGCGGACAATTCTGCACATTGAAGACACTAGCTTGCGTAGCAAAAAACAAATAGCCAATTTAAGGGCGTACACTTTTGGACGCAATTCGTTCAATTTTTTTACGATTCGCTCAATGTTTTTACGATTTTTCACGAAAAAGCGTTAACGTAAGACATAAAAACATATCGACTTTTTATGACTTTCCTTAATTTGGCTTCACTTTTTACTGCACAAGCTAGTGAAGTGTTTTCTGTTGCGCAGAATTTTCCGCCGGTATGATCGGTTCCTTCTTGCGTTGACCGGTTCTCCCGCAAACGTAGATTTTGCACAACTATGTAGACGCATAGTTGTCGAATAAATACTTTTATAAATTTCATCCTCTCTCCTAAGCAAGACGTTTCCGCTCCCTCCTTCCAAACCTTAAAATAAGTACCTATTGTTATGAATGACCCTGTGTATTGCCTCCACAACTGTACATATTGTTATGAATGACCCTGTATATTGCCTCCACACTTGTGCTCATGGGTGATAAGACCGAGTCTAAAAAAGTGGGCACAGTACCGTCGTTATAAGATCTTTAAAAAATTATTCTCAGTGGCTCGGTGAAAAATAATGCCAAATATTTAGAGAAATGGGGGAGTGTTTTTATGTATAAGGCTAAGAGCGGAAGAAAGATAAATAAATTACATACATTCAGAAAAGGTACCCAGGTTGTTTTGATGAGAGATGTTGCGCGGGTTATTTTCGACTGAAATATTTGGACCGGAGGCACAGAACAACGTAGAAAAATGTCGCCATCAAAAAGGCGGCCATCATGATATGCTATTGTAACGTTGGCTCGTTACGCTAAGTTAGCTGGGGAATGCAGGCTCAGCAGGGCGGTTACTACAACATGAGAGACTCGGGGCAATGAGTGATAACACACCGCGTAAAACCTGACTCGAAATGTGGCCGGACGGGGAATGCGTTTCTGGCATCCTTCTCCAAGGCTATTTATTTGCTCAACGCCGTAGTGTTCGCATAGTAAAAATGTTAAAAAGAAATGACTCGAATCTTCGACGTCGCTGATTGGTCGGCGGTGGTGCACGTGCCCTATTGTCACCACCACGCAGCTTAGCGGTTTCTTTAGTCGTCACGTTGCACGTTGGATTGGATGCTTGATTGGCGTACTGACATCGTCTGTTATCGGCGGCGCAGGTCGTTGTGGTTCACATCGGGTTGGGTGTTTGGTTAGTCTGCTGACGTCATAATTGATAGGTCTACTGACGTCACCGGCTGTTGGCGTCTCAGTTACTGGCAGTTCTGTCACTACACTGTGGTTAACTTCGTTACAATATGATATGACGTTTATTGACCGTTAATTGTAGTTTCTCATTTGTGTTACAACTTCATATAGCCACAGGCTAGTGCGAAGCAAAAAGCAAACGAAAGTCCATTTCGAGAAAGTTCAATTTCGATCATCACCGTCTGGGCCGGGGCACTTACTAGAGACAAGCCTTTCCCGGGCTCGTTTAACATCTTCCAGCGTAAGCTCCGGAATGTTATTGGGTGGAATCCACGTCAAACTCCTCCATGCACTTTACCCGGTCGTGCCAAAAGAGAGTTGTGACAATCTCCCGCAGCACGGCTGGAAGAGCCTCTTCGAAGCTTCCACATAACATTCCAGCCAGGCAAGCCCCAAACATCCTTCTCGACAGCCTTTATGAGCTCTCTCTACACTAGGACCTTTCCCTTGGCGAGGCCCTTACTCCACGGGGCCCCGTTCAGGAAACCCTGTACTAAGGCAGTTGGGATTCTGCTCGAGGAATAGCTTCCCTAATCGTTCCCACGTCCCCCTGTTTGTCGTCTTTTTGCTTGCACTTTCTGTCATTTGTCTTCAAACCGTCTGCATCTCGGCGACCACACAGTGCAAAAAACAGGCGCATAACTCGGCCAGGATCACGAAGGTTAACCGTGGCTTCACTGAAGGTGCTCAATGCTGGTCTTATAGAAGACGAATTCTTCACAACCCTTACGGCCAGAGCCCTCCTACAGTTTGCTGATGCCCTACCAAACGAAGTGTTCCTGGCGAAGAAAGCTCATCGGATTTAATTGTGCGCGGGAGCGCCAATCTATTGTTCTCGATGCCAGAGACTGGGTTGTATTGCTGCAGTATGCAGGCGCGAGGTACCCTGTAAAAATTACGGCAAGTCAGAACATATGGCTGCAACGCGTGAGAGTTCACTAGAGTGTAAAAAATAAACTGTAAAGAAACTCATTCTTCGACGTCGTCACTCTTTTCACTTTGGGCATTCGAAATTGAAAGGCGGAATGGAATGTCGTATCCATCAGCATGTGAGAGCTGGGCACCCGAACGCAATGGCTCAATGACTCTTGAGGTCAGCGATACTCGGAGAGAGAACCTAGAGTTATGAAACAGATATACCTGTGAAACCAAGAAAGAGCATCATCAAGCATTTCAGAGGAACATCCAACAAACCCTTAGGCCGTAAAGTCCCGCTTATTTATTCATCTATAGGTCCAATGCTGAATATTCTTAAGACAGTTTGCCCAAAAGCGGCGGAATGTTTAGAAGGTTTTTGAAATGCACTAAGTACACTTACGTTATAGTTTACATCAGCACGGATTTTATAAATATCTAAATAATTATGGTCAGATTTAAAATGAATGCTTTAATCCTAATAATATTGGAGATTATAAAACTTGGTTTTCTATCAGACAGACGCGCCGGCGGAATCGGGATTTACGTGAGGTCAATCTGTGCGGTACTTTCGACGTTTTTGGCGAAAAGCAGTGGCGATGATAGGATTGTTTGTCTCCGAGTAAAAAAAAACGATTCAGATGTCGATAGCTGGATATTGGCTTCTACTCCAGAAGCTCCTATTTCACTCACAGAAGCAATCTGGTCAAAACGTTGTTTCTGCAAGCTCTGTCCTTCCTTGTTTGCTATTGGGAAACTCAAATAGCAACCAAATCAACCTCCTCAGTAGACTTCTCTATGAGAGATATTCAGTGATCTTCCCCTTTCTAGAGATGATCGCTTTGCCATTATCAAAGTAACTTATCCGTCATCGGGAATATACATTGATCACATCGTTGTAGCAAATTGTTAAACGCTAGCATGTGTGATTCCTGCGCTCTGGTTCATTCCGCTTTTCTCTGACCACTACCACGTTGTTGTTTTGCCTAGGGGATCTCAATCATAGCCTTTTAAAAGCGACATTTTCCACCCGGCGACAGGTCAGATCTTCCGTACTGGTTATAGGCGTACGATGCAGCTAATGTTGACTCTGCCATCGATGCGTTCTGTAACCAACTGTACTACGAATACGATTCGTATTTGGCCGCAGTTGTTGACAATAATTCGGTTAGTAACTTACAAAATGTGTATTCTCCCCAGGTTTTAGACGTCTTAGGTGCAACGCCGACAAAATCCATAATTGGCACAGCTATATAGGCTCACGCGAATCGGAGGTTGCCTACTGCAATGCTCTCCGGAAATGCAGACAGACCCTGCGACCTGCAAGGCATTCTGTATTGTATGAAAGAGGTATTAGAATGGCAAAGCAAATCTTAGATAACTCAGTTGTCAGTTTGGCACAATGCCACACGATCAACTCCTGGTGGAATGAAGGTTTAAATAGAAGCTTGCAACTAAGAAGGCACCTGTCCAGACAACACCGAAAGGTGGTACGCCATAACGGCATGGAGCAAGCAGATAAGCTGTGAAGGGAATGCATGGAAGTAAAAATGAAACTAAGCGAGGATATATCCAACGCCATAAGACTAGACAAACTTAATGATTTAAAAACATAACCAACAATAGCGCAGGGAAGCGGATGATACGTTTCTAAGAATACATAAAACAGCAGGATGAAGTAGCTGGATATAACGAAAGAGGAGAGGAAATGGAATGCACCTAACAAAAAATAAATGAGGCACTAAATACTATGTTTGACGCTGCAATATATGAACTATAAAATCAACGAACACATATAGGAAGAGCGAATATTGGCTGGCGGACAACTAAAGAAGAGGTCGTACAGGTTATTAGATCAAAAGACGACAAAACTGCGTGTGGAGAGGATGGGGTATCGCTAAAATTGATTAAGAATATTGGTACACTAATGTACAAATACCTGGCGGGTGAATTCAACAAGATTCTTGCTGGAGAAGAGATTCCTCAAGAATGGTTAGCAGGGAGAGTCGCCTTCATACCAAAGCCAGGGGCGGAAAACACGAAATTGTTCAATCGCAGTCCAATAACGGTAACAAGCGTTGTGTACAGGATATTTGCTGCCATTCTTAGGGACAGGCTATAGGACGAGCTTGAAGAGATGAAACTAATAGGATCATGACAGAGTGGTTTTAGAACAGGCAGGAGAATAGAGGATAATATTTTCGTACTAACGGAAAGCATTTATTAGGCCAGATCTAGAAAACAGAATTTAGTTGCAACATTCCTAGATATCCGACGGGTCTACGATACGGTCGATAGAAACACTCTTTGGAACAAGATGATATAAGATGGATTAGGACAGAAATGGGTCAGTATATTTAAATAAATATATGACAGGAGCTACATCTTTGCAACAATCGGGTGGAACTCATCTGACTTCTACAGATTAAGGAAAAGACTTCGACAAGGATGTCCCTGCTCTGTGTCACTGTTTTTACTGTACATTGAGAAGGTGGCACGACAGGTAAATGAATCGAATCTTGGTTTTAAAATGGTATATGCTAGAGGTGATGCAATAGTATCCCTCCGACCGTGTGTCCTGTTGTTTGCAGACGACATGGTGATCTTAGCGGAAGGTGTTGACCTTGCGGAGAAACCGCGAAAAAGGTTGGGGTTATAATAGCAAACAGTCCAGATATTTTTAAAGCTAAGCATGCAATAAGAAAAGAACGAACTGAAAATGAACAAGTGATTGTAACAAACAAGGCTTTGTGGAGTTGCAATAGATTTATGGTGGTTAAAGAGTTTTGGAAAAACATGTTTGTGCTAACAGTGGCATACGTTTACGATATTGTGAGCTTAGGCGCAAGCATAGTAAACAGACTGGACATAATAGAACGTGCAGTTGGCCGACATGCAACTCAATGTAGGTATACATGTGCAGCTCAATCTATCGAAGGGGAATTCGGAGTCTCCAGTTTCTAGGCAAGGGAAGCACAAGCAAAGATATCGTATGTAAGCCGTCTAAAAAACAAAGCTGCAAGTGATGCAGAACAAAACTGAGCGGCCGAACTGCTCACAGCAAAACTGAGCGAAAAAAATACAAGCAAATGGGATAGACGGCTAAAGTTCCTTAAACGAAAATTTAAGTGCAATACGATGGATTTGGAAGAACACGAAGTAATAACAATTAAACAGATAACTAAAGGTGTGAAGAAGAAAATTGACAAAACAGCCGAAGAAAGATGAAGAGAAAGACATCCTTGCAATTGTACAGGCAAAAAAAAGAAATACGGCCAAAAATATATTATTTATTTGAATTCGCAAGCGTCCGGGCTGTTCGCTGTATGCTCAACACCCGACTACTGGTGGTCAGATACTCGGAAATTGAGAGCGTTCGGCGTGTGATAGAAGAAGAATCCATCGAACAGATCGTGCTAAAGTGCGACGAACTAGGAGGAGTGAGAACAGTGTCCCTAGCCGAGGCATTAGGTTTCGGTGATAAACCATTATGGCAAGAGATAAATGAAACCAAACGCAGGCTAGGTAAATAGCATGGATTGTAAGGAACCATGGGGAAACACCCCCACTAAAACAAACTATTGACATACTACACAGCGAGCGTATCTGATTCAAAAGATATTCCACAAGGAATTGTAAATAAAACTCATATATATATTTTTTTTTCTGTAATGACCCTTTCTATTTATTGCTGCGAAAAGCAGGACCCTTGACAGAGACCCATGGCAAATGCCAGGTTGCGGGTTTCATTAAATTCTCTGTAGGCTCCTAAGATTTGTGTACTGAACGGTACCTTGTACCGTACTAAATCCTCTACTAGTGTGCGTTCGTGGCATAGTTCTAGTGCGAGCATCGCCGATGCGTTCTCTGGCAAGCCCAACATGCGCTTTATGAAATAAGGTTTTATTTTATCTATGTTTTTGAGGTCTGATATTGTAAACTAGGGAGTAAATGCGGCAGTATCTTACTATTGGAACCATTTTTATCTTAAATAAATTCAGCGCGATTTTTAGGTTTATATCTGTAACGTCCATATATATATATATATATATATATATATATATATATTGTAGCATCCACCGCCCTAACGACCGGACGGCGACCGTTAAGAGTTTGCTAGTCTTTCGCTCAAACAGCTCACGTCCTCTGCATGGCTCGAACCAACGACTACTGATTCATTTATTCTCGTGCCTCCTTATATATCACAGATTTGCCCGCGCATTTAGTAACTTCCCGCGTCTTCGCTACTGGTGTGACGGCATCCTCTATTTGGCGCTTTGTATTTAGTTTGCTTTAGCATTGCCGCCAACAGACGATATATATGCCCGCGCTGCTTAACGGACGCTGCTATCCTACATTCTCCCCCCTTCACCAGCTTGTTTCGAATTCTGTCCCATCTTCACCCACGAACTCCCGTAGCCGGCTCGGTGCGCGTCTCAACCGCCGCAGACGTCCTTCACACGGCGCGCTGTTGTTTTCGTGTTGTTCTTCTGGCGCACCTCGTCTTTCTTCTTCAGGTCTCTGCTGTGCACCTTGGGCGCCGTAGATAGCCTGGTCTCTGCGCTGCCCGTGCTACCTGTGGTTAGGCGGCACGCGTCAACTGGCTCCTGTGCCATCTCCTACCGTCTTCCAACTCGTACATGTCTTCACCGACTTGTCTTTTTACTTTCGTCGGTGGTCCATACTTCTCCATATATATATATATATATATGGAATATATATACACGAGGTCTCCGAGCAACAAAAATTTGAACAGCGATATAGAGAATTGTAAAGCTCGTTTAAGTAAATATGTTTTCCAATGAAGCATGGTCTCTGGCAATTACAACTCGCATTGTCATAGGCTTGATACCTAAAGAAGGGCATCATGAAATGCGCATTTGCCTGAATATTTCGGTTTTGAGCGCTGTGAATGGTCGTATGGTTATAAGTTTGATGTATTAAACGTGAGACTAATGACCATCATCCCGGGTCTGCACGGTCCACGCGGACGTCGAGGTTCAAGCCAATGTTAGGCCGGGCGAATTTTGCGGATTCTCCAAGGGATCCAAATCGACCGATGTCGAATCCAGTCTCCCCGGAAGGGGTTGGCGTGTTTCCTTGTTTATTTAATGTTAACTTAAGTAATCTAGTGATGAGGCTCAGCCACCCTGTGAAACTCAAGTTGGAGCAAAAATAAGTGAATTGAGTGCTATATCAAATCATATAAAAAAAATTGGTTTGTAGGCAAAGTTGGTTTGCACCACCGCCGAGTGGCTTAGACAATACACAATTTTTTAAAATTCATGTTACTAAAAGCTCATAATTGGAACACTTCCCAAGCTCTTCATTTTGTAGGCGAGATCAATTTCAGAACCTTTCGTCCTGTCTAGAAAGTTTGCTTCCGCAAACTTAGACATACGGAGAGCTATAGAAAAATGCTTTGATCAGTACTATATGTGTAAAGCATTCTTACTTGCATATCCCAACTATACCCGAGACACAAGATGCGTACTAGAGAATCCACTATGAGAGTTATGGATTTTGAAGTGAGGTCCTAAGCAGTACGTTACATGTCGAAACTGGTGGCGTGGTGCATTCGCATGCGCCTGGTAACCGGAGGAGACACATAGGTGCACGGGTTCCGCGCCGTTACATTAGCATTCGTGGAGCCTTAGGAAGCAATGCGAAAACGATTTCGTGGACGTTAAATATTGGCTGAGATAAGTCAGCTCGAAAAAGGTATATAAGCACTACGTTATATGTGTAAGCCACTAAGTCAGAAGCGGTGTCAAGAGACATAGGCCACGCCTTGCATGCTTAACTTGCTTAACTGAACTCAAAGTATTTATATGCAAAAGTGTACATGTATATTCTGGCCACGATAGCTATTTTGAAAGAAGCACTTAATATTCCACTCAATATAACGGTCGTGCCAAACGAACTGTCTTCTCACTGTACACAGCCAGGTTCCACATATCATACTAAGGTCTCAGAGGCATACTATTCCCGTTCTAGAAGCATCCTAAATACATATTTTGTTATGTATTTATATAGAATCCAAGCGTCGAAATTTGACTCCGGTGTTGCCTAACGGTGAGCCTTTTATGTGCGCATATGTGACAGTGATAAACAAGCAAAACGTAAAGCGACTCAAGAAACATTCTGACACAACTGCAAGCACTATAACTATGTTGCAGGGCGTTTGCATCGGAATGCCTTTCGAGCGACTTCCTGGAGCTTAATTAATAAAAAACGTCGAAGCTACTGGCTATCAGATCAGAAAAAAATAACAATTCAGCAACCGATAAGCACAGATCTAATTGACGGCCCGGCGTTTGGTATAATGCCGTGGATTAGAAGTCAAAAGAAAGACAGTGTGTCACCCTGAAAAGTTACTTAGCCTTGCAAAGTCACTATGGTATGCTTAAAAGAGAATATTACTAAACCATTGATGTGTTGCAGGTTTGTGACTTTTGCAATACAATATTACACTGCAAAGACCTCGACATCAGTCAAAACAAGTGTAGGACAAATATTGCCCCTCAAGCTTTTGATAAATCCAATTTCAGTTATTACAGTTGCCGTACTCTAGTAATGTAATAAAGTAATGTAAAAAAGTAAAAGTAATAAAGGCGTCAGTAAGCCTTATATAAAAAAAAAGAATGCCATATTAGAACATGTAATTATTGCTCCAGTCAGTGCAGGAAGCTTAGGGAATTCTAGCAGTAACGAACGTGCGAAACATAGCTAAATTTCAATGTGGCTGTTAAACTGTGTACGAAATGATTACACGTATAGTCCTTGGCTTACGACAATTTATTCAGTTGTACAACATACTCGGTTTGCTAAGGCAAACCTTCTTATTCGGAACCCTCCCACAGTGTTATTATCATTAATAAAAACAGAGTGCCATAACGCAACCCCGTCCTAGCGATGTGAGCCGGGGACACACCGGCATGGTGGTTTCGACTACTTGCTCTTTGTGGCTTTAGGCATGTGGATTTCTATCACGGGTTCCTCGAAACGGAACTCGGGGAACTTCGTAACGTCTTCGACACCGCCATACTGGCGTCGAGCCTTCGTTATCTCGTCGCTGTACTCCTTCTCGATGGCCGGACTTGCGTCAAAGAATAGGTGACCTGTCGACAAACAAGAACCACAATCGCCAATTACTATGTACATTCTGTAACTTATTCATCCTTAAAATTTCGGCAACTTTTGTCGACCAACACATTAGCATTCGCAATATCTATATGAAATTACATCACATATATTAGTATACGTATGCTAAAATTCACTATTAGTGTCTGCACGTAAATCCTTTTAAGGCAAAGTATTAGGCGCAACAAACTAAAAAGATACGTTCACGTTCTCATCAGCGCCTTGCTGCGACCATTAAACATGGGTGTGATGCCCGCACATTTATCCGGGGAGTATATATATATATATATATATATATATATATATATATATATATATATATATATATATATATATGCTGAGGATCTCAAATTGGATCCAACGAGGCAACGCAACGGCGGTGGTAGGGTTGTGGTTGAAATAGGCCTGCACTGGCCCTGGCCGGCGAGTAACATATAAGCGATATCAGAACGTTGTCTACAATTACAACGGAAACAAAATTAGATACATTTGTCGACATGTTATGTCAAACAACGTAGTTATATATATATATATATATATATATATATATGAATGTGTGTGTGTTGAATTCTGAAAGCTACTACTTATTTGCGTTGTAATAATTCAAAACAAACGCACAATAGTTCATAGCACATCTCTGATCAAACATTTGAAGCTTAATAAATACTGCTATTTATATGTTCTAAATCATAGACGAGTTTGTCTTTGTCAAACTGATAATTAAGATCCTATACATCTCCTACCCAATGTTGAACAGATAATTCCAAGCGGCTCGTTTTTCTTAAATCTACTCTCGGCAATCACTTTGAGTTGTGGTTGAAGTTGAAGAGAATTTTGCATAATCACATTTTATGTGATTATACAACATTTTGAATTTCATTGCGCGTCGCAAAGCGAGGGCACTCCACCTAAATATTAATTTGCAATTGATTAGCTTTCGAAAAAGAATCAAAGTTTAACTTCTGTCTTAATTGTTTAAATTGGACATTGTGGAATAGAGCTGATAAATAATTAAGCTGTTAGAACGGGACAAATGAAATTACATTCCTACGTAACTGCTTACGAAAATGAATACAACTATTATTATACGCATGATGTAATGCAGTAACGTAAGGTATGCTATTTTCGGCGGCAAAGATACGGTCTACATTTCGTAGTGCTTAGGCCATTCTTTTTTAGACAAAAAAGAGCGAGTTAATTTTCACATGGATGATTCTTACATTCGGAGATTGTCAATTGAAATTCGATTATCCCTAACGTGATTTCTTCAATGTGCAAAGTGGATGAAACGGAAATCTAAAACAATACTGACTGATTAACTAACACATGTTAAAAAGCTCAAGACGTGCGTGCGCCAAACAGTGAACAACCGACCTTTCATAAGATCGCTAGAGTTATTTTTTACTGGTCGGTTTGTGTGCATTTCATGTACTAATTTTGTTACTTTCTTTACATTATTAACTGAATGGTTATTAATAGTTAATTATTATTAAAATTTAAGGTGTCATCTAAGTTTCTACTATGATTGACTTAACATGCAATCGAGTCAAATCCAACCAGAACGGCATGTCATCATTTATGCGGCGATTGGCGTCGCTCTCAACTCACAGTCTCTCAAATCTAACCATTTTATTTTTCTGAATATTGTTTGAAGCTTTGCTGAGAACACGTTTCAGCGTACAAATAGCCTTCAGCGTGGCACGTACACAAACGCAAATGAGCGAACGTTCTATTTCGTGATTAGTGTGTGCGCTCATGAATCTTAAGTTGTTTCTTTTCACCCTTTCATCCTGCGATTATGCAGAAACATCAACAGGCAATGCAAAACACCACCGCGTTTCGATCCCGTTATGTCGATGTGTCGTAGGCAGTAGAATCGGCAGTATGGGCCAATTCGATTGCAGTCAGGGCAACAAGACAAAGGAGAAATATAAAATAAAGCGTTGGTATGCAAAAGAGTAAGTATCCGTCGTAATTACTTGCTCTCTCGTAGCACACTCTCCGATAGACAGTCGTGTAGGTAGGTCACTCACCCTTAGACTTGGACGCATATTCCCTAATCTTGTCGAGGAACAGCTGCTGGATCGGGTCGGTCGCCTTGTTCAGTAGGACGGCCGAAACTCCATAGTTCCTCTTGACGAGGTTCTGTGTAAACTGGATCGTTTGGCGCGTCAGAATCATTCTGAAAATCGTCCGAACCCGGCTTGCTTGCTCGCGATACCGTCGAGACCTTACCACTGCCCTTCAGCCGAACGTTCTCGGGGACGAGGATGGTGCCCGTGTTGTGACACTAAAATGAGTGTGGTACTATATCTCAAAAACCGACACACCCACTAAGTTGGTCAAACGTGTCTGGCAATCGCTGAGATAATATATATTAACGGCCGTCACAGAGCCGCCGGCTCACGTTTAAATTACCGCGGTTGAGACGCTTTGCGATGCCAGGGCAAAACGTCGTTGAAGGCCTTCAGGAAGAGAAGTCAGCGAGCGTGTATAGACGGGCCGCTTGAAGGCGCGCGCATGCATCACAACAGTACCACACTCGTTTTGGTGCCACAACACCACAACAATCGAAGCGAAGCGAAACAGCGTAAGGTGACGGTAAAGCGAGTTGTAAACAACCGGCATGTTTTTAGGATGGCTCGGATAAAATGAACCGCGCGGATAGAACTCTGTTAGTGTCTGTGTGTGTTTGTGTTTGACGTTTTTGTGTAGGCTTGACGTCGGGGAGCTATTTCTACGCCTAGACGTAATATCAGAGAAACTCTATAGCATTTTAGTGGTTTGGTTCTTTCACGTTAGCTTGGCCGAGATAGCTCAGTTAGAAGACATTTAGTGTCAGTACTGATAATATAATAGTAGACCCAATCCAATATGCGTGTTCCATGTGTGTTTCTCTTTAAAGTATCTGAATTTATTTGCGGTATTGTTACAGATAATAATAACGGCAGAAGAACAAACATAGCCAGACTTCGCTAAGCAAAAAAACAATTCAAATTTCGTTGAAGGAGAAATGTCGTTCGCATTTTAACAGACGTATCTCGTTTAGCCAACTTTTCCAAGTTGACCGTTGTCATAAATTACACTTTGTGAAAAACATTTATGCGGATTTATGTCCACAACATCTGGATTATGTGACATGTCACTCATGAGAAACTTGTCTAGTTTCGAAGCGATCATTGCCTATATGTATATATATATATACATAAAAATATATATATACACTACTGCGTTAATGACATGTTAATCAATAAATAAAGCGCGAAGGACGGCTAAAAAGGCGTTTAGGTGTCATTCGCACATTAGAATTATAATTATCTTGAAAATATTTGCTTCTTGATTAAATAAATTACTATACACGTGTTTTATAGTATTATATTCTACTTATCTATTTTATATTATTATTACTTTGATCAATATATTTTAGTTTTTTCCATGCAACAAACACATGATCTCCGATATAGCCCCCTGGACGATGGGAAAAGCAGTCCATGGATGTTAAATCTTGGTTGAGGGTCAGCCCAAAAAGTTTTAATACAGTATTTGGCGTCTTCTATCACAGATATTACTTGGTGTCTTATTGTGAGCGAATATTCAGTTTTAGATTGTGTTAGACGCTCATTTGTAAGAGACAACTCTATCACTTCTTATATAGGGGCCTTGCTTACAGAAATACGAGTACATGAACAAGCTTGATGGCGGACAGAATAATTTATTAGAGTGGAACGGTTGAAAATGCTCTATGCGAGAGAGGTGAAAGCAACTCTTCCTTATCTCAGATTCTCTACTTTAAATCGCGAAATCGGCCGTTGATATACAACGTAGCTGATTGGTACATACAAATTAAAATTGTCACGAATTGCACCTCAGGCATGTCTAAAGGTCTTGCTCTCGTGGATGGTTTTATTTACATTTAAACATAGTTAGTATCAATGGCCCGCATTGATATTCTCAAAAAGAAAGCATTTGATTGTATTTACTTTAATGTTTCTAAGGCATTTGACAGAATAGAAAATTTAAAACTTTCACAGAAACTAATTGACTTAAATATATACAAGCTCTCAATATATACAACTCTCGTGGATATCAAGTTATTTAACGAATTGGAGGTTTTGAATGTGGATCAACAACAGTTTTAGTCGGTATGGGTTGCGTTCCTCCGAAAATAGTTGCACGATCTGACCGAATCGAACAACATGTTTTTGTGGCGCACGGCGAGAATGTTAAGAGACATGAACTCATGATAAAATAATATAAACTGTATCATATATTACGCAGTGGTATTATTGCGCGCTATTATATGGTAAATTGTCCTCTATGCCTCTTATATTGTGCATTATATATTGAATACAGGATTTTTGTGAATAACCATGTATATAATTATCCACCATTTAAAAGCAATAAAGGAGCACTTGAGTTGAACTAAATTGAAATAATGATTTAATGTTTCCATAATATAAGTTACCGATGTACCCTCTCATATTTATAATAACAGTGAGATCAACAGTATTCAGCATACGTTCATAGAAACACTAATTTATGTGTATATCTTTGTACTTGATATTTTTTCACACTCTAAAAGGGTACGTTGTTCATTACATCTGGGCGATCAAGTGTCGTCTCACACTATTTTGGCAATTTAGACTATATATGTTATAAAACATTACAAATGCATTGCTTGATGAGTGGATAATATTCGTTTTTATTATCGTTTCGAGTCGGCTGTACTTACATATATATGTGTACACTGTTGCCTTATAAAACGATTGTCGTTAGCGTGACTGTAAACGGTGCAGTGAGTATCAACAGGATAGATTATCGTAAAAGTCTCGATAATTATATCTTCAGTGCTATAGAGTCTACGAGCCTACTTTTTCTACGAATGCGGCGTCAATAAAAAGATGCCACCGAATAAAAGTTGTGGTGGGTGCAGCGGCCGTTACACAAGAACTCCTTTAAGTGGGAAGGTGTGGGCAATCGCTCCTTTACATTGGCCTTTTGGCGTTCACAGTTGCCCATTTAGCATTTATATATATACGGGCAAGACAATGCCCTAGCAAATTTATAATTTTGTATGCAATATAATATATATATATATATATATATATATATATATATTTGGGTATGTAATGATTAGCGTATATGTAAATGCGTAAGGGTTATCTGGGTGAATCCCAGGTTTAACAGCGGAACGTTAAAGTCCGGTTGTCGTTTCGCTCTTCTACGAAACAGTATTTGATATTTGACATGTATTTAATTGCTCGAATAGTGGCACACTAGTGGAGACGGGGGTTACGTTTTAATCCCCCCAAATACTACACATTATAGCAGTATTAGAAGCGTATGCTAAGCAGAATAATAAGAGTAACACGAAACCAACTATAGGCATTGTATATAATGGTAGTATCTAGTTTGTTGTTTAGCTTGTTGACCATCCAACTAATTGCGACAGATTGCGAAGCCAATACTTGGCTAAACTGGGAGGCGAGATCATTAGGTAGGTTGCTGCGGCAATAGCGCAATCAACTCCAGTAAAATTCAACCGGGAATCAATCTCATGGAAGACTGAATACGCCATCCACTGATTGCTAACAAATTATCCGATATATATATATATATATATATATATATATATATATATATACAAACACTCGTTTGTAAATGTCAATTGATAACACACTTTTGTCCAACCGGGTTGCATGGTCATGGGGTATTGTTACATGCTCTCAATGTCTGATGTCGCAAACAAACAAAAATCGTTTTTCAAAATAAGGTAGGATATGCAATAAAATAGGATTAAAAGCAGATCCAAGTCACATGCTAGGGCACATTGGCTCTTAGCTTTCCCCTTCAAAGCTTCAGCTGTTACCGGCAGTCAATTATGTTTTTAACTGCCTATAAGTAAGGTCAAACACTCCATTCATTTATGTGTGAATCAATTAACTAAACTAGTATTCGTTTGAACAAGCATTAACGACTAGTGCACAGATCGAACGCCGATGAAGAGAGAGAATTACGTCATCCATGATCGTCACATGTCCAGCGTGTCTGTTGAAACGCCCCGAAATTGCAAGCGTCTAGGGTTTGTAATTCCTATAAATGTGCAGTGCAAAATATAGTTTCACTACAAGCTTACAAATATTTGTAATGCTGATAAGAATTAAAAATTACAATGAAATACGAAGTTAAGAAGATGTTCGTGACATGCAGAACTGCCGTCACTGTGTTGGTACATTGTCGATAGGTCGTAAGTAATGATGATTGATGGAACTCCGGCATGTCAGTTTATCAATACCTATTTTAGAGTGACCACCACCCGAGTGCGAGATGTTGGGAATCCGTACGAGATCACACGGTGGTCATCAGTGATCCGTGGTCTATGCGTCACGGATAAATGGTTTGATTTGACTTGGCGAACTCAGCGGCCTTGGCAACAGCTTCCTCGATACTGTCAAACAGGGGTACGCGGTTCCGGGTGGCCTGGTTAGAGAGGTACTTTCTGCTCCGGTTATAGTCGTTGGCCTGCGTTTTTGTAACCATTTCGCCGTGGATCGTCGAGCCCTCTGATACATCCTGAATACACAACACTATCTTGTGTTTGCCCAATCCTATGTAGTAGCTAGCCTGCAAAGCAAGACACACAGGTCAGGGACAGGGCTGGCAACTGATTAACTGAATTCCGTCTCACTCGTATGACCTTATAACGTTTATGGCAAACTTTACTAATCGCAAGCAAGCAATATCTGTATTTTCTTCTAATATTAAAGATTCATATCGTAATTACTTTCGCTGCCAGTTCTCTACTTCAATGGATCGTGCACATCTTTAGGGAGATTCTCTCTCCTCTGCGACAAATAGTGAGAACGTAACCTCTCCTTCGCCCTTTTCGTACATCTTGTACTAAAGAATCCTTGCTTTTCGGTGTTATAGAGATAATTAAATAATTGATTATTTTTCTTTCTCCATATGGGATATTGGGCTGCCATTCTTCTCACCATGATCATTTCTGGTGCACCCCATGTGTCTGCCGTAAACACAAACAACAACACTTCGCAATGTTCGAGTTTCTGCATCTCCATGCGGCAAAGGTGAACGGCGTTACAGCGCTGTCGTTGCTGCCAAGACACATGCTCCCTTCTACATGAGGGCCGGCGTAACGCCGAAAACGCAATGTTATTTTGATCAACCATAACCGCGAGCGCACGACATGAAAGCAGTTGTAACAGAACAAACAGAATATACAGATCACACGTAAGCTCATCCATCATTGACGCAGTGTCAACAGAAGTTACCGTTATTTGCGTATCTCGTCGATTGGTCGCTTAGGAAAGGTTGACCTAAGCGCGTGCCATGTCTAGACTGGCTTCTGCTGTAGGGATTATAAATGGCTCACTGTCGTATTAGAAGTGACTTTATCTGTAAAACCTCTCTTTAAACTACGCCATAATAATTTGAAGACACAACTTAACAAAACGTTTAAAACAACAAAAGCAGCAGCGATTGAACGATATATGAAATATGAAAAAAGTAGAGCTGTCCGGTTGCGTTCCAGACTCACTCAAAATAGGGACGTGCGATAGTGGAACACCAGTCGAATTCACCACAGGGTCCAACAATGAACACCTGTTTCGCTTTGAATGGACCCCCAGACGATGCTTTCTCTAAGGACGAGGCCAAGTTAAATTCCTTGAATAGATTCGGCTTGATCGTCTTTCGATGCTTGGCGTCAATCATGCAGAACTGGTCAAAGCCGAGCTGCTTGTATTCATCGAGCAGATGATCCTTAGAAAGCCGTCGATGCGTTTGTGCGGGAAATGCCGGCCGGCGTTCGTTCATCGTCAGAACATTGTCTGCGGCATGGCCGTCAAAGGCGCTTCGAAGCTTTCTGTGAGAGGAAATGACAAGAGGGATATATAAATATATATATGCAGAACAACGTGGCATGGTTATTACTATCACATCTGGACGAAGCCAAATTGTTACAACGCCGATGTATTTGTACTTTTCGTGAAACTTGTGATATAGGACGATATATATATATATATATATATATATGCAGAACAACGTGGCATGGCTATCACTATCACATCTGGATGAAGCCAAATTGTGACAACGCCGATGTATTTGTACTTTTCGTGAAACTTGGGATATAATATATATATATATATATATATATATATATGACAACAAATTATATCTACCGGTTCAGTAGTGAAAAAAACTCGATCGAATATATGTCTCGTGTGCGCATTGACAATTGATTGTTTCTAAATTTAAACCTACATAAACCTTTCTCCGATAGTCCGGTCATATATGATTGCCGATTTGTCGGACTTGCTCAGTTTGTCTTTACGCCGAACAACGTCGATGCAGCCCCGGACTGCTGAGCGAATCTCGGTGTAAACTCGAATGCCACACGTCTCGGCAATGTCACGCATATAGTTTCGCGCACGCTGCATCTCTTCCAGCTCCCTGCAAAACGTACGAAATTAGCTTAATTGCGACAAAATCACATTATCTCTTCACCGAAATACGTATATATATGGTGCCAATAATCTCGTCTAAAACTCTGGTGTATGGTCAAACTCGGTGAGAAAATAGTTTTTGTTAATGGAAAGGGAAGAGTGAGATAAAACATTTGCGAGGCTGTGATTTTAGGTAGGTCTTCCCACGTAAGTTTATAAGACGCACGATTGAGGAACGCATTACTCAACTAAAAAACCGAGCAGACATATGACTGGTCTTAGTTAGAGCAGGGATACAATTGTTTATACAATTTATATATAATTTTGCAAACTCTTCTTAATTTCACGATAATTCCTCCGCTGGCTAAGGCCAGAAATAATTTAGACATTGCAGAATTTTCTCCCGAATGCGGAAGTACTGCGTTCTCTCACATTCGTACATTTGGTAAACTTAAGTCCGACGGCCTACCTAAAATCACAGCCTAGAAAAATATTAAAATATTATCCCGCTCTAAACGACACTTTTCTGCTCTCTTTTTCCAAAAAAATGGCTAAATTGATTTTCTCACCGAGACATACCCTAGAATGTTAGAGAGAGATTATCGGGACACCCCGTGTATTTTCTACGTATACAGGGTGTTTCAGGAATATTTGAAGCGCGTATATGTAATTGTAGAGCTCGTTAAAGCAGATGTTTTTTCCAATGGAACATAGTCTCTAAGAAGTCTTGTTTCAGAGTGAGAGTGAAACTACTACAATTTATGACAGTAGTGTTTTTTTCTCGACATCGGCACAATTTGTGCAATGGCGAGACAACTAGTCCTCCTATAGAGAAACACACCGTCGTGTTCGTGAGAAAATTCTGCTCCGAAGAACGGTATTCAATACCATTATGTTTCTTTTGCTAGCCAACGTTGGATGTATTCTCTTTGCGACCAGCAGAATTTTGTTCCACATAGGCTGGCTGTTCATTTTCTCGTTTTGTAAAGATCTGCTTGACCAGCCATATCGGTACAAGACATTTTAGTAAGTTCACTGTCACTCCTAGACAATGCATGTCCGCTTTCTCTCATTCCATTAGTGAAAATGCTTATTGTA
Organism: Dermanyssus gallinae; assembly: GCA_003439945.1. Lineage (NCBI taxonomy): Eukaryota > Metazoa > Arthropoda > Arachnida > Mesostigmata > Dermanyssidae > Dermanyssus > Dermanyssus gallinae. The sequence goes on from QVRM01001617.1 coordinate 291,704, forward strand.
ACAAGTTCTACGCCCTCCTTCCGCACAAGGAATAAGAGCCTAGACAGATAGCTTCTTCACTTGTCTATCGATCCATGAGTCTGGTGGTGTTCACTGGTGGAAGCAAAACAAGATCGAGGTGTCAGTTATGATGTCATTAGCTATCCATGCATACATTTGTATAATTTTAATTGCACCTTCGAAATATATATATATATATATATATATATAAGTTTTTACCTATCAGAAAGGAGCTTATATATATATATATATATAAGTTCTTACCTATCAGAAAGGAGCTCGCCCATAACTCCTTGACCCTGCTCCTGGATGGCGAGCACGAGATGCTTCTTGCGGGCGCTCAATTCGCCCACCTCGACCATCGACGCAAGCGAACGAGTCGCCTTGTCATGGACGAACAGGAGAACGCGGGCGTTCTCCTTGGCTTGCTGTTCCAACTCGATGAGTTCGGGTCGCCAGTCGGCGCGTTGCTGTTGGCGTCAGCCAGCGTTCACACGTTATACATCGACGCAACGCAACGTTTAGAAAAGGCACAGACGCAACGCAGCGTTTAGAAAAATCGGAAGGAATTCCATACAAGAAGAAGTAACAAGACAACAGTGACAACAATAACTAGACAAATTTAACGATTGTTACAATCACAAATCGACCTTACTAGACGGGCTGTTTGTAGAAAATAGGCCTTGCTGATAACGTCGTTACCCAAACTCCATGCTCGCCCCAGTAGTTCATACAGGTCGGTCGAAACCTAACTTCCCGCGAAATTGTCACATTAACAGAAACTCCCCAGAGCTACAACCGATTACTTTGCACGCTTGCAATAGTGAAGCAAAATATGGCTCCTAAAAAAGTATGTATATATATTTATCTATAGTTGCATATAGTATGTGTACAACCATGAACAGATACACATGCTTACAACATTTAAACGTTTTTTACACGTGCGGCAAAGGACGATACAGAAGGCGGAATATAGCTGAGAATTTGCGATGCTATGGCAGAGCTACAAAGACCCTTTAATCTTCTCTTGGGCCACAGAGGTAAGCACAGAGTCCGCAATAATTCACACGACGCATGAGAAACTAATGTTCTAGGTGATTCCGTCATGTGTGAACGCAGCCCATGAAACGGGAAGCGAAACTATGCATTCGCACGCGGCCCTTTAACTATGGAGTCTACTATTAGTTCACCAAGGTTTTACTACATGTTTGCACCCCCGACTTTAAAATATGTCGAAAGCTTTGCAACTTACGAATAGACAGCTAGGGTTGTTCCATGCGCGGCGTTAGCCAATAGTTTAAAAAGCAAGCCTTTTAATAGGCTACGGGCGACTTGGTATTAAGAAGACTACGGACCTCGTCACAGCCTGTTATGCTGCATGATTGAACTAATTTCAAGACGGAATTATTTGTTAATAAAGATGCAAAAATAAAATAATATAAAGTAGCCATTTTGACAGATGCGGCGATTAGGAGCCAACTTGACCAACTTGATTTAAAGCAGCACTTGAACCAAAATACGTTCGATGCTTTTAAAAGTAATAAATCTACAAGGGACATCATATATTACGTTGCATCAATAAGAGGACGTGCCGTTGCCCAACACGCACTGCGCCAGAGATAGCCAACTGAGATTTTTGATGTCCGTGTTCATCATATCATCCTCTTTGGCTTGCCAGTTTAGATGTCGTCTACGATGGACACGGACGCTACGACGAAGCTCTTGAGGAAAGTTCAGCGGATCAACGCCCTTCGTATCATTCGGGGGTATCGCGCCATCGGTACGGCGGCCTCGCTCGTGCTGGCAGAGACAGTGTCCTAGGATCTAAAGGCAGCCGAACATCGGTGCCTGTGGAATGACCAAGGTGAAGAATTCGAAACATCAATCAATCAAGTTTTATCGACGTGCCCGTACCAGTATATGTACAAATAAACAGTGTATGAGCAATAAATCAACAAACGTGAGTATAATTACCACAACAAAAGTTTAAAACTATATAACTAGCCCAATACGAGAGACGAGACGAGCTTGAATTGAATATGAATAAAGCTGTTCACCTGACGTCGGAGTGGATGGACGCAGCAGCACTTACACTGGCCCCTGAAAAGAGCGAAGCAATACTCCTCACAGGGAGAAAGTGGATCTGTCCGCTCACTTTACAGCTCGACGGTCAGAACATCAAAATGGTAAAGGAAGCCCGATACCTTGGGGTCACACTGGACAGAACGATGAGTGGCCTCAGCCACATAAAAAAAGGCAACGACAAAAGCAGCCAGGGCAGTGCGTGTTATACAGGTAGCCCAGATTCTGCCGAACATCCATGGCCCCCGGGCCTGCACAAGGGCACTGCTAATGACGGTCGCGGAATCAATGTTATTATTTGGAGCGCCAGTGTGGGTAAGGGCGACTGTCAAGACGAAGAAAGTAAAGCAAACTCTACGAAGGACCCAGAGAGTAGCAGCTCTAAGGGTAATCCAGGGGTATCGCACGGTCAGCCCGAATGCTGCTCTGGCGCTTGCAGGGTCGATCCCCTCGGATCTCAAAGCACTCGAAAAGAAAAAAGGTGCTCCTACGAAGTCGGAAAAAGACGGGGAGAGGAATGTCACAATTGAGACATGGCAGGCGGAGTGGGACGCTTCACTAACATCCTCACAGGACACGGGAGCTTCAACTCGTACTTGTTCCGAATTGGAGAAGCTCCGTCGGCGACGTGCGTGCTCTGCCAAGAGGCGTGTGAGGACACTTCAGGTCACACACTGATACAGTGTTCGGCCTGGGAGGGTGCGCGGTTAAGGGCAAGCAGGCTCGTCCAAGAGAAATGGCCCAGAGAAGGAGACCCTCACCACGAGGTCTGCAATCCACCTCGATCCAAGCTAATAGAGTTTACAGAATGCATCGTCTCCAGTAAGCAGGCCTGGAAACTTGGGGCAGTTACGGCAAAATAAATTCTCCAGGGGAAATACGAAAAGTGCAAAGAAAGACAGACACAACTGCTGCTTCAACCCGAGAGCAATCGTAGAGAAGTGCAGCTCGAAGAAAACGGGCTTGCAGGTGTTAGACAAGTGCGGGAACCTTAAAGCGACCCCAGCCAATTGATCTCAAAGAGCGCTCGCCACTTCTCCTAATAGTCCATAGTACTGCTCTAGAAAGATCTGGGCTATCAGAGAGTGAAGCTTAAGGGGGGAGGTGCGTTTAGTGGGTATGGGTCTCAGCGGAGTAACATCCAACCGTTGGGGGCGAGTCCCACACTGCTTGAGAGAAAGACTCGTAACGATAGTGCTTAACTGCATTTAGCATTTCCTCCACAAAAAAAGTAGAATACCAATAGATCGATTATCCACTGACCGTCTCTTATGCATTGTTTGGATCATGAATGTTGTGCAAAAGTAAACTCGATTGACAATCAGTAGCGTTAAGATATTTTAAAAACGTTGATAAGTACAAAACAATTCTATTTTTTGCGATCAATTGCGTCTCCCTTTCGCTAAGAAATATGAGCTGTATACAACTTTTCACCACCAATTGGCAAAAACATTGATTGTAGAGTTTTGTTCAAATAAGTCATCTATAATCTACATTAGGTGTTCAGAGAGAACAGAACGCGATCCTGCTAATTTCCTGTCTTGTCTCGACACATTGTTTATTTCCTTATAGGAGAAATTCGAAACATCTTCGATAGCGTTAATATCCGACAGAATGGTAGTTTTTCTCAGAAGATTTAATATTCTGTTCCAAAGGATTCTCTCAAAACAATATGTTTTGCCTGTTGAACATATTTTCTCCTAATATTCTGTGTAAATGTAGTGATTTTACATACGTAACCGTAGCTGAGATTCCAAGATAGCTGTATTGCGTTCTTAGCTTCGAGGTTCATTGTCACGTCATCTTTTTTTACCATAACCGATTTGGAGTTTATCTCCACGTTCCTTCCATTTGCTCTATAAGGGTTAGCGCCTACGTTCGACACTTTCTCTATCTCGTTCATTGTGCAGCTTATTCTACACGATTTCAATTGGCCGCGATACGGGCGAAAGTAGATGCGTTTGGAACACACGGACGGGTCAAATTTATCATTAAACTTATTTGCGTCAACTTGCGCGTAATAATTACAAATAGTACGCCTGATTCATACAAAAGACTTTGGTTAGATTCACGTTTATGTCGCTGTCGACTATTCTGCTAACGTAGGCGTAATTTCAGAGTGTGCTTGATCTGAGCGGCTGACGAAAAACGCTTTAGCTCTTGAGTGGTAACGCATAATGTGCGCCTCCACAGCTTTCATCTGTGTCATCTTGCTTGTGCCCACAGCAACGTGCATGGCACGTCCCACTCAATCAAATTGTATGATTCCGGTGGCTGTCTTGTCTCTTACCCTTTTTGTTTGTCCTACCTATGACTTGGCGTCGTTGGCTTTCATTGAAAAGAAACCCACGCGGTGTACGGCTCTCTTCGAGAACAATTGCTGAAGGGGTTTGGCTACTGTTTGCGTCTGTTTCAAAGGTTTTCCTTAAAAACAATAAGTTTCCAAAACAGCAAAGCAGAAGAGGCATAGTTGTCGTAGTGGGTGCACAAAAAACTATGCTAAAAGCACAGGGGTGACTTGCGTACCGGATCGTAGTAGGTTACTTGGGCGGCCTTCAGTTCCGGGATAGCCTTATCTTGGCGCCATTGCGTCGGATTGCATGAACCTCCGAGGAAAACTAAAATAGAGTAACAAATACGCAGGCAAACAAAATGAGGGAAATACGCTGGGTTAGGTCAGTTGTTGTTCTCCTGCTCACGTGCTACGATTCGCACATCCACTAACTTCTTCTACCTTGTGCCCTGAAAACGTGGCTGTATATTGTCGTTGTGTTTCCTTCTTCCCTCTTTAATTGGTTGTTACGCACATAAGAAATATTGATTTGTTTCTTAATTATATTATAACTATACAGACATAGACACATGTGATTCCAATATATATATATATATATATATATATATATATATATATATGTTTCGATGGCCTTCTCGAAGTTGCCGCCTCGGTATGATAAGCCTCTTTAAATCTCCACACCATATGCACTACAGCCGAGAGCGAGATACTATCTCAGTAAGATACTCATAGAAAGCTTATACAGCGAGCTAGAAATAGCCTAACTAACGCTTATAATGCCAAAATAATTAAGCCAAAATATATAATCATACGAATAAATCTAGATCAATCAGAGAGAGAGAGAGAAACGGGCCACGTCCGTCCAAGAAGTAAGTGGCTGTGACGTTACCAAAAGAGAGAAATACTTACACTCCCGCCCTTTAACCGCGATTTAATACGCGCGGACCCGAACGGGAGTGCCTACCAGCCCGAATTGACAGGCCAGCAGATCCCCCACCCTCCCCCCTATCGAGGTTTGGAATGGGGGTACCACACTACTCCACCGTACCGATTAGACTCGTTCACCTCGCGATTCCGCGTTACACCCCGGAATATACCTTCTCCCCGAAGGGCATTGGACCACTCCAGAGCAGGGGTTACCCCGTAAAATACGGGGCCAGAAGGTCCTCTCGACCGGTGGTCTGCGTTCATGTGGCCACTTCTCGCTCATTTTGCCTTCATGCGGTCAACGAAAAGGAGCCATTAAGTAGTCAATAGTGGGAAAAGCAGCTGCTGCTGCTGCAGAGGCAGCAGGGCATCAGCCTCAACAGCAGTAGCCGCACCAGCTCGAGACGGGTGAGTAGACATACGCTGATACGTTTTATGGCACTTCGAGATTATGGCCGTCATTCGACGTACGACCGACGGCAATAACCACGGCGACGAAGACTGACTGGGTTGCATGGGAATCGCGTCATACGTTACGACACAGTCATACACATGACGGAGGTAACGATGGGCACTAGGATTGCGGAGTCGGTGTTGACCACCGGACAAAGTTCGATTAGCGAACACGGAATGAACGAAGACGGCCCTAACAAGCCGATAGCCAGTTATAGACTGGGACAGGTGTTGAATTCGCGCGGGCTAAAGGCAGATTGGATGGGAGAAAAACAACAACAACAACAACCACAGCAACAGCAACAACAACAACGATGACGGCGACGACAACAACAACAAGCACAACAACAACAACATTAGAAAAAGCGAAGCTTAGCAGTGCTAAAAAAATGACACGAAGCTACTGACGTATACTTGGAGCCGAATAGCTAACTAGATATTCCTGTCTCTTTTTTCCTGCTCCTCTCGTGATAAGCAACAAGAGCGACGGCACTCCACAAAAAAACCGGCAAAACAGCTATGAGCACGACGAAACACGTGACAACGAAGGCCGACATCAATGATTGCTTGCAGCAAGCAATGAAACAATGGCGAGCTACCACGATGGCACTGTTGGCATGAGGAAGTGTCGCCTGCCGAAAAGCAAATCAACAACATACGATTCTAAACGCATCAAATCGTATATCGTATCGACATAGAGGAGATATGAGCAAGCGATACAAGGGCCGAGTGGCATTGGCGGCGACTGAACTAAACCCTGTGCAACTGTCACGGCTTGCGTGATGCAAACCGTGACCGAGCCGCGACGGCGACCACTACGCACGGACGAACAGTCTGATGGCGCGGCAGTTCTTTGTCATTAAAAACGAGAGAGCGGAAAGAGCGAGCAAGGAAGGAAGAGAGAAAAAAACGTCAAGCAGGTAAAAACTTAATGCTGGCGTCTTTGCAAGAACAATAGCAAAATGCCTAAGCGGCGGCAACGAAATACGACCATCGGTTGCTATATATATACATATAAATATGGAGATCCTATCATAGTTGAACACTTTCAGAATGAGCAAGTTACGAATTTCGTTTATGGAGAACCGGGAGGTCAGTAATCGTCATCATTGTAATCAACGCGATGGTGACCGTGGTGATGGCAACGCAGGCCGCGTGCTTAAGCCATTTCTAGCTGATAGAGGAATTGGATGTGAGTCCGTGCTTGGACGTGCCACTGATTGAGTCCCGGCTTGAGGCCCCGCCCTGCCTTAAGTTTCACCCCGGATCCCCTGCTTGAGTTCCGCCATAAGGGCCCGTGTTATGTGCTCCCATAAAGCCCATCTCAAACGCCGCATTAAATGCTACCATAAAACCCACCTCAGGTCCCGCAGTAGGTGCCACCATAAAACGTCGAGCCCGGTGGCGTGATGGATTAAGTCCGCAACCGGAGGAGACACATAGGTGCGCGGGTTCGAGCCTCACCGTTGCACACTTGTATTTATGGGGGTACGTCTATGAAGCAATGTGAAAAACAGTTTCGTGGACGTTAAATCTTGGCAGAGGGTCAGCCCGAAAACTTTACTGCCATCATAAAACCCCGCCTCAGTTCCGCCTTGAGGCTAACAAACTTAGGGCCTGGATTTGCCGATAAAGCGAACTGATAATACCAAAGCAGCCAGCGCTTAACAAGCGATCAGAGCAGCAGACGATGACTTCGTCTCGACCCATTGTGCAAAGCGTAATCCTATGCCTTAAGATGCAAAATGTCGCTGCAGACCAAATACGTCGTTTCCTTATTGAGCACTATATCCCATATCATAAACAACATGGCGTTACAAAGAGATCAGTACTCAGTTGCTTGAGATTGGTCGCAACTGGGCTATAGCGCGTAACAATGAGCGGCCTATCCCTAAAGTGTACTTCGGTTTTTCAAGAGCCATCGGATGGACCATAGTATAACTACTGGCAAAAATGTCAGTCCAGGTGGAAGTTATTCTACTTCTAGACTTTTTTCGTCGGGAGTCATGTAAGGTCGTGCTTAGGTCAGCTACTGTATGCCTTAGTGTCTCCAACACTCTACGCCGTCTTAAGTGCAAAATTCAAACTGTGTACACTTTTGAAAGAAAATCAATATTTGCAAACTGTCTCTCGACTAACAGATCTAATTATGCGAGTGTTTGCTGTTCCCAATGCGGACGTTTATAGTCGACTATATTAGTCATTCGTCGTTAAAAGGCTTAAACACTATTTAAATGTGTGGGTTCCTTTCTACAAAACGGACATTGAGCTTTTACAAAAGACGCGCGACAGGTTTCTTAGGATAGTCGCATACTGTTGTTCTATTCAGCGTGACGGTTTGATGATTCTGGATAAAATGCACTTCCTATAAGCAGTTGATATGCAAAGCCAAACTTGGCGAATATTTTGTTGCCCGGCCAATCAACATCCGCAGTAGCGGGCATTAATTTTGTCTTGTTGTCGAGTAACAGCTGCGAGTCGTCGCAGCTTGGCCGGAACGCGCGCAGGGTCGACGACAAATGTTGCTCAAAGCGATCAGATTTCGATTATGATAATGTGTTAGTGATATTAATCGGTGTCATAATATTTTTTATTATGATAAAATATCTGGCACCTTATTGCTCCAGCTCCTGGGCCGGCTGCCGCAAGGCTTGCGAATACACTTGCATTTGTAGTCGCAAAAATGCGGCTGTAGGTACATTGGGAACTATTTGTGGGTACCTTTCGCCATCATTCGTTAGGCCCTGCCAAACTTGAAGGAGTGAAGGCGGCGGTTCAGTCCACTCGTTCGTTCCTCAGTACCCGTGAGTCACCCACAGTACTGGTGAAACTAGGCTTTTGCAATACGTTACGTACTAATTTTGCTCGCCTTTTGCTTGGGCCAGATGATGGACCCACTATCAAGTAGCCCGCGAGTCTCTCCGCTAAGCTAAGGCTCTTCCTCGGTCAAGCACCAGGATACCCGACGTGCCTGTGGTCCACAAAAGCATATGAAACTCTTTTTGGCCCTCATTTCCAAACAGTGGTCCACAAAAGCATAAGAAACTTTGCCAGACCCTCACTGGGGCTGACGCAGACGACCCTGAAAAGGCTTGATTGCTGTTTCCCGTCCCAGAGCGGAGACTTCGGTCCACGTCCTACCTTCTACAGCGGTAAGTTCCTCCAGCGTCTCTGTGAGCCTCAGACTTTCAGATGGAACCCCTATAGGAAACCAAGGTATCAGCCCAGTAAGAGCCTTCAGACGGCATGAGCAGTCATGTGCACGATGCGCAGGTCGTTGGCCTAGACACGGGGCCAACAATGAAACCCTCGCGCGGGCTTTACGACTGCCAGATATTCCATGCATTTAGAAGTGATCTTGACTTCTCAATGACGACGTACGCCGACATGGAGCATCTAGTCCTGGTTACGCGGCTACCCTCGCCAAACAACATCAATTGCGTAAGTACTCTGAACTCCATTGTACGCTCAACTTCGTTCCTTAAGCACTCGATGCTCTGGAGGGCCCGCCCAGTGACTGTCCAACTGCTTCACAAGGTAGTTGAACGATTAATAGCCTCCGAAAAAAGAGCAAGAGATTTTCCCTTTTAGCAGCTCCCGATTGACGTCCAACGGAGTCGATGTCGCAGCCCTGCTAGGAGCGATGTTGCAAGGGTGTGTAAGGCCATTAAAAGTGCCTTAATTGTTTTACAACTATACAAAACAGATAGCATATTTCATATTACCCATTAATATATATCACCTAAATGAATTTTAGTGGTTTGCTTGCCGGGTGCACCAGAACGATGCACAACTGCGAGAGTGCGGTTGTTGATATCCTCCAACAGTTTTACGACGTTGAGAAGTGTCATTTGTGAGCAATTATTTAATATTATACGATTACTTGCATTGGGTAAGCTGTAATTCGTATGCGTCGCTGTCATTATTGTTCCACAATGTCGATCAGTAGCAACAGCAACAATAGCAACGCCGACGTAAAACAGCGCCAAATTGCAACAATTCGACTCAAAAGCACTCTATTGTAGAAACCGATTTAAAAACTCCAAGACGAGCGTTGTGTCGCTCGATGATAGCCTACGTATGATGTCTGTGGTGTGAGTTTCGACTTATTCCCATCTGCATTAGGAGTTTCTCTATCATCGCATCATTCGGACTTTGTTTGTCTATTGGTTACCTTCGATACAGAAAGGCCCGATCGTTTCGACGTCATCGTCGTTGTTGTCGTGCGAATTATCGAACAGTGACAACGGCTTTGTGGGCAGTAGTGGCGCTGACTGTCGACGAAGTCGTTCGCAGGGCAACACGCGTTGGTCTTCATTGTCGCCGACCGGTGTTGTAGCCGATTTCGACGACAGTCGGTGCAGATAGGGTGGTGCAGCAACTGTCACGTCTGTTGCTACGAGCCGTTGAGGCTGCACCGGTGCACGTCGGTCGCGTGGTACGGCGGCAGTTCGCGACGGCAACGATTTAGTAGTGGTCGAGTGCACGCACCAGTCATCTTGATGCTGTGGGGATTGGTGGCGGTACTGGTGGTGGTGGTGATAACTGTGAAGCCCCAACGAAAACAATGAATTGTCCACCTGGGTCATCTTGGCTGCGATTCACGCTCGCTCATCACCGAGAATGTGCGCGTTGACAGTATGTACGAACGTGCACATGTACGAACCTACGTGCGCATGCTTCGACAAAGTACACCACACTTCTTGGGCCAGCAGCCAACCTTCTGCTATGTGGCGTCCCTCTTCTCAATTTCCCGCTCTTTTTCGCCGCTTTCACACAAGATGCAAGACAAGTGAAGCACCGCCTAGCAGAGAGAAAGATCAACTCGTGGAGGCGCACTCAATTTTAGAGTAAGAAAGCGTTCTATATGATGAGAATACATCCGAGGGCGCCTGCCGCCCTCCAAACTAGAGTGTGGGGCAATTGCAATGTTGACGTACGAGTTGTGGGGGGTTGTTGTTGTCGTTGTTGCAGTCGTATTTGCGCTCTTCTTCTTGATTAGAGTCGTCGCCGATGGACGTGTGATTGTTGAATGATCACCACGACGTGAGACGAAGCGTACTCTCACAGCAGGTCTTCAGTCAATCAGTCTGAAGGAGGACCACTTGCTCTGTAGCAGAGCAACACTAGTGGCGTAGTAAGGCTCCCAGCAAGTAGTAGTCGTTGAAGAGGTGCGAGCACAGTGCGGAGAAAAGCAACAGCACCAATGGCAGCAGAAGCAACGCTAGAGTAGAGTGGGAAATATCGCCGGCACTAATCGCATCCAGTTCTCTCAGTACAGCACAGAAACGGCGCTGTAACCATCCTAATTGGTCGCTTGCTGCTACTGCTGAAAACAGGTGTATGAACGTGCGAATGTTGTCGTCGTGATCACATCGCAGCTAGGAATGAGTTCCCGTGTAAAGCAGTGGCCATTTGGCTCTCGCCCTTTTAACAATCTCCTCCCCAATGGCGGAGAGGAACAGTGGCAACGGAGGCGGCAACATCATCAACAACAACAGCAGCAACACCAATAATGGCAAGTGCAGTGATAACCAGAGATGCTGTTGCTGTTGTTGTTGTTGTTGTAGCAGACGTCGTTGTCACAATAGCAATAGGCATGCTGCTAATAGCAAAAGAACAGCAGCACAAGTCGGACCCAAGACGGACGACACATCTTATTGTGCATTCCATGCCGCGAGCAGCTGACTGTATAATTGTATAATCTGTATAATTGTTTATGTTATATGCATACTAAATATGAGTGATATTAATATGATGATGATTTTAGTGCCAAACAAAAAATTTGTGCACTCGACTTGTGTATTGCATCGCGGTCGTGGCCGGTCGGTCGGTGATTGGTCATTGTCAACAGGATCACACCACTGAACCAATCAGTGCATCATTGCCCTATCATAGGCTAGATCGCCTACCGTTACCTAGTTACATGGCCTGGTTAACGGCAGAGACGAAGTAATGACATAAACTAATCTTCAATCAGGTAAGTTTGATTATGCCTAGAACACCCCTCCCTCCCGACGAGTCTTTAAGAAATTGCCACCGATTTATCAAAATTGTTAAATGTACAGATTAAACTCTTTATATATAAAAATTAGTTCCTATAGGTTTCTCCCGCTCGGGAACAAGTCAAAAATCGTCCCTACTTAACAATAATGAGAGAAGTTAATAATAAACTTATTAACTCTCTCACAAAACACTCACTACACTATTTTGAGAGAACAGTGTAGTGAAGATGGCTTGCGACTTCGATTAACATAAATCGTAATATTGATCGTGAGACGACGTATATTCAATAGTATGTAATATATGTTGGGGCATATGTGTGTGAGGTTTCTCTAATTTTCTATTCTATTTACACACATATAGACAACAGAAAAAGCTCCAAGAAAAAGGAAGCGCCGGGGGAGGCAATATATATATATATATATATATATATATTCTTATACAATTTGAACATTTTACCGGGCAAAAAAGTGCAGATCCGCCAATGCATCTGGCAGCTGGCATCAGGCGTGGTATTTACGACAAGGACATTGATCGCCAACTTGGTGAAATCCTTGGGTCGAAGATACCATGTGATGGTAGCCATGCACAGCATAGGAGTCACTCGAGGAAACATGACAATAACATTTGAAGTCATCTGCATAATCAAGATAAAATTATAAACCGTTCTTAGAGCACTTGTGAACATATTCCAGTCCTGAACCATCTTTAAAAGTTGGGTTATATCTCCGCAAGAATCTCAATAAATAAATCACTAAACATCCCTGACACGGTCAGCTTCGACTGACACCAGTGCTTCTAATAGACATACGGCCAGGCGATACGCAATTTTTTATGAGTAAAGTTAATTTATAACAATGCTAAAAAGCAGACTTCACCTACCCAGCAAAACATGTCGGCAATTTTGCACGATGAATCGTATTGAATTAATTATTTTTCTGCATTTTTCACTTGTAACCTAAATGAAACCTGGCCGAATCCAGCTTACCAGTGAGCACAGCACGAAAACTGTGTTTCCCGTTCTATATCGATAGAGAGCGTCTGACAAAGGAACTTTTGTCTTCTCCCGTGGTATTTAACATTTCTTCTAGCTTCATCAATAGCAGTCAAATAATCTGGAGCGCATAATGCGTCGAAAGACACAAGGCTACAGTTGTGTAATTTGGCTAGTTCTGCACCTTTTATTATTTAATCTGTGCATTCGAAAGTGACTCGTTCCGTCTCTTAGCAATTGCTCTTACAGAAGCCAGTTGGCTCCAGAGTTCAAGCATTTCTTTTCTCAATGCCCTCGCATATATGGAGTTAATAGCCGCATGCTTTTGGCAGCGGCTTTCACTCAAAACCCATTGGAGTGCATGCTGGGACTTTTTCTATACAGGTTCGCCGCATTTGCACAGCTGGAAGTGGGCAAGCGCTATCTCAACATGCAAACCGAGATAAATCCTTGGACTCGAGTCGTCCAGCAATGTGCCCAGTGAAACACAGATTGAGCCTGCAACCAGGCCCGGTATGGTTTATCATCTATTCTCAATAAGCATCGCTCAAGGAAAATTCGATCAACAACAGGGATCAAACCGGCAACACCCCGGTAGATGACAACTATGACTAGCGTACTTGTCCCCACCTAGAGCAGCGGCCATGCTGTCACAATGACTGTTGGGGAAACCCTAGATATCTCAACATGTTCGGCCCTCGGTGAATTGAAGCTATACCTAACGGTGGGTGCCAAGTCCGTAGGGGACGGAGGATGATCTAGAATTAAAAAAACCTCCCTAAAAAAATTTTAATTCTAGACCACGCCGCCACCTTGAGTCGAGCCCTGGTGGAGTCGTTCTCAACGTCATCAATCAGCAATCAACGCTAGTCGGTGAGCAGGGATGGCCATGCACTCGGACGAACGACACTAATTGAAGTGCTCCGGGGGGAGTTTCCACAACTGCTACAAGACATTTCGTTAAATGGATGCCTGGACGGAATACCGACGCAAAAGGCTGGATGCCATTGTAGGGATTGTTGTAGCGTTATCGAAATGCAAGCCCCAACAAGAGTCGGCTGGTGGTTTAATTTAGCGTATCGTGCCTGGTAATATGTTTGGTATTATTTTGCAATAATAAATGCACGATTCATATTTGCAAGCTTTCGATCGCGGAATTCCACCATTCATATTACGGTGCACCGCACTATCGAATTTCGGCTATGCTCTGAGCCGTTACACTATAGCAAAACCGCGTAAATAAAACCAACCGTCATTAGTTAACGACTATACTATCCAATTTTATTTGCCATATTAGAACTATGTACGAAAGCAGAGCGCGGTGACTACAGTCGTAACGATACCAATAAAACTTGCATACGCAGAGCAAATAATACCAGCAGAAACAACGCAAGCGACAGGAACAAACATATATGGCATAAGAACTTGCAGCGTCAGTCCCTACTGTTCTCGACGCCAGGGCGCTGAACTTGGTAATGTCACGAATGCATTCGGATAGCTGGTGACCGTTCTTCCACTTGTCATGATTGTCATCTTAGAGCTTTGGATTTCGTAGCCATGCGTTTTGCGAGAGGTGCTCTTGCACGAGGACATCTTGCATCTCTCAATTGACGACGAGCTTGTCAATTTTTGTTGGGCACTTGGCAGAAGGGTGGCGTGTCTTTTTCTCGTTTCCGTATTCACTTAGCTTGCACTTAATCCTCGTGACAACAGTCGTCGGCGGGAGTATGTAAACGTGAGTGCACGCACGCGTCTCATAGCCCGAGGCCAGTATTAGACGAACGGACGTGCCTGCCTGGGTGTGCGTGTGTATATTAGCCAATGCGACTTACGATTGCTCATGGCATGGGCACGAAGAAAGCGCGTCGTGTCGTTGTTGGTGATACGACACAGTGGCGGATTCTTTGAAACCGTGGTCTTTAGAGGCGGTGAATGCGGTGATGCTCTAGGATCCGGTGCTCGCTGTGCACTTCAGAATGTGTTTCAGCTTGAGGACGCCCTTCTACTATCCACCCCCATCTTTGTCTCTCGATATATATATATATATATATATATATGTATCGTTTTCTCTAGCTTCTTGTCTATAGAAATCACGAGTCTATCCCGTGGAAACCGTCTATACTGCGCGTGTAAGATAACAAATCATTTTAACGGGAAGATACAGCACGCGTAGATGAATATCACAACAGGAGTCAGCTCAACAGTATGGGGCTTTAACCGCCTTATTCACCAAAGGGAGGTGCACAAACGGCGGTTATACGCGCATCTTCTTGAAGATCGGTTTATAATGGCGTTTGGTCTCAAGTCATCTGGCGTAACGAAATTGACAAAAGAGCATAGGAAGAAGCTCTTTAAGGCCCCAACGGAGCCAAGATCGACCGCGTTCCTCCGACAGAAGGTCTAATTGGAACTACAGAGGCAAGGCCAAGATGATGTTAAGTGGTCACTGACAGTCGAGCAATAATCATATAAGCAAAATTGTAGTTGTTATATAATCAATATATTAGTATTTGTAGGGGTTCTGGGCGGGGGCCAATATGTTTAACTGACCGTCTGACGGCTGTCGCGTAGTGGACAAGGTTTATCTGGAGCTGTTAGGCGTACCCTTATTGTCGGATGGTGTTGCAAAAGCATTAGCAAGTCGAAAAGTCCAACTTGACTTCGCCACAGGCAGACTACATTATTTGGAGGCTCACTGCGGCTTTTTCCTTTTTAGATCTTTTTTTTAGCCACGAGGTTAACACACTTGTTCAGAGGTTACAACCTGTTCTCATTGCCAGAACTCTTACATCCATTTAATGGATTTAGCTTAGAGAACATACTAAATCTTAGACTGACCGCTGTGGCAAGGGATCAGGTAATGCTCCCGGTCTCCTTAGGCGGCCTGTAAGTGCCGGGCGCGGTCATGATGGCAGGACTCGCAATCGTATCGTCACTGACGCAGTCTGCGGACAGGGCTAAGGCATTAGTGGAACTTCAAAGGCTGACCCACGGATTGTCGTCATAATTCAATTATCCTCCCAATAATAAGGCTAACCAGGGCAGACAGCCCCTCTACAAGAACAGCGACTAGCAAGCCTGATTAATAGAGTACCTTCCGTCGCTGATAGAGCCATGCTTTAAGCTCTTAGTAGTCAAGGGGCTAAAGTTTGCTTACACGCCCTATCCTATCCGCGAATTGGGACTATTTTGGACGACGAGACGAAACGCATAAACGCAGGATTGTGGCTTAATGTACCCCACCGATGTCAGTGTGGTGATTTTGTGGACGCAGTGGCCTATCATGGCATGTCATGCGCCTTGAGTGCAGGCCGACAAGCATGCCATTTCATCTTAAATGACACCTTTAGTTGCGCACTGAGATCTTCCGGCTTTCCGTGTGCTCTGGAACATCCGGGTCTATCCAGCGCAGGACTAAGGCACGGTGTTGACCTAGCTGTACCCCATCGATGTCGCTGTGCTGATTTTGTGGACGCGTTGGCCCATTATAGCCTGTAATGCGCCTTGAGTGCAGGCCGACGAGCACGTCATTCCGCCTTGAATGACAACTTCAGTCGCGCGCTGAGATTTTCCGGTTTTCCGTGTGCTCTGGAACCCCCGGGTCTATCCAGGGATGATGGAAAAAAAACCTAACAGTCTTACGTTGACTCCCTTTGAAAAAGGCCGAATGCTTGTTTGAGACGCAACTGTAACCGACTCATTAGGCCCTTTGATGGTCGGTGCAGGTGCGGACCGAGCAGGTCATGCTTCCTCTAGCGTTGATTATCCAGCAAATGATTTTGTCCGTTGGCGTTCGAGACTATGGGAGCTGGATGCCCCCGGACACTCAAGCTGATTCAGCGCGTTAGTAGAACCCTTAACTTTTCGACGGAAGTCTCGAGAGTAACCGAATTATCAGAGGCTATCGCTCGACATTTGACGAAGAAATGCAGCATCTGTTCAGGGCACATTGTTGAACTGGGCCAACTCTGGGTTAGAGAACCCGTTACCACACGTTCGCGCGGAGACAATTGATGACTCGAAAGTGCTGACTTAGCTAAGTTATATAAATAAATACAATCTATATTGTAATACCTGACCATAATGATAAAAATAAACATATTAAATAAAAACATATTATTAATATTATTCAAGATCTTAAACTAGTTTTAGTACTAGTATGGAATTAGTGAACTTTGTGTTAGCACTGTCTTGCAGTGAATCATTAAACTTCGAAATTGTGAGCATTAGTGGAACTTTTGAGGTCACTGGCGCCACCAGTGGAGATGGCAGCAGCTTCGTAACAATCGGAAATTGCCCAAAATGCAGATATGTCTGAACAGAGCAACGGTCGTACGAAACTTGAATCGTACTCAACGAACTAAAGGGGAGTGTGAAACAGTGCCATCAAGGTATCTTTGCAGGGACTCTAGTGTATATATACACACACTAGAGTCCCTATATAAATATATATATATATATATATATATATATATATATATATATATATATATATATATATATATATATATATAATACAGCGTTGACCCAGTGGACGATATTGTATCGCAGATTAAATTGTGGTAGCAGCGGAGCCTCATATCTGGGAGATGGTTT
Organism: Dermanyssus gallinae; assembly: GCA_003439945.1. Taxonomy (NCBI): domain Eukaryota; kingdom Metazoa; phylum Arthropoda; class Arachnida; order Mesostigmata; family Dermanyssidae; genus Dermanyssus; species Dermanyssus gallinae. The sequence goes on from QVRM01001617.1 coordinate 309,052, forward strand.
GCCAACTCCCAGGTAGGGCCAGGGAATTGACAACCAAGTGGGGGGACAGGAGGTAAAAGTAAAATAGAAAGGGAGAAGATTAAGGCCGAGACCGTAGGCGGAGACATCTTTCACGCAATGACTGACGAGCAGTCCGAAGTTAGAAATAGAGCCGCCTCTGGATTACCGGGATGAGAGATGACGGAACAACAAAGATTCGAGAGGAACTTATGGAAAAACAAATCCAGAACGCCATCGTGGCGTTGAAGGAACGAATATATAGCTTGCTGAACCTGTGCAACGCACACGCTTTCACGACGAAAGAGATTAAAGAAGGGGCCACGGAAGGACTCTGACGAAGAAAGAAATTAAAGAAGGGACTCCCTAAGCTACTAAATAATCACGGCTAATCATGCGGGACAAAAAACAAGACCATCAAAGACCTCGAAGAAGAAACCTCAATACAAGGGAGACAACAAAACGCTGGAAGGACAAGCAGAGGTATCGAAACGGTATTGGCCGGACAAGGTCACCAAACATATCAATTTATCTATCTAATATTACCCAGGCAGATCCCGTCTAAATGGTCCGTCTCGGACAAAGTCCTGCAGGGGAAGCTCGCGTCGCATAGTAAAGCCATAGAGCTCATTGGCGATTCAGGCAAGACGACCCAACGACAATGATCATTGGGGTGATGGACCCGGATGAGCCCATTGAACCCTATGTTTGCTACAAGGCGTTATTTTGAGCCAGCGAGCTTGCAAGGGGAGGCACCATTGGTACACTTCACAAAAGAAGCGAAGGAAATCTTTCTAAGAGTTCTAGAACTTTGGTGCAGAAAGACCCGCGACGGCAGAGGAAACCTGAATGTCGAGCCCGGTGGCTTAGTGCATTCGTAGGAATCGTGGAGGGGGTGCGAGGCACGCTAAGAGAAAAGGTAGAAAGTGGTAAAACCTTCGCAGACACCCTCCGGGGACTTATATCCATATCTGACCAAACGGAGTGGGGACCTCATCATTCGTCTGAAGGAGCACTAGGAGAGCGTAGGGAAGTCGCTGGTAGCATCTGTTTGGGAAAATACAAAGATGCAAGTCGACTGCCGAGACTCGATGACGACCCGCATGACTCTGGGGGATCGACCCTTTCATGGGTGAGAAGGGATTTATTATTATGAATGCCCTCCATTTGCCGAGAGATTCCACAATTAAAGCCAGTGAACCAAGGCTTTGTAGAGCAGGGGTATGGTACTCCCTGGTTGCCGTGCCCTTGACGGTGGCTAGGGACCTTCCGGCCCATAAAACCCTAAAACTAAGATCGAAATGGTGCAGGCCTGAGAAGTGGCTGACTCTTTAGCTGCTTTAAATGCCAGAAGGCGATGGTTAAGGACTGCAATGCGGAGGTACCGAGATGCCACGTTTGCGGGGTAGATGATCATGGCTCAGATAGCATGGTCTGTCCCTCTTACAAGTGAAAGGTGTAGAAAATTAAGAAGTTCTGTAGCGAAGGTGCCGTGAAAAACAGGGGTCCGCAAAATGGATAGGAGAAAGCACCAGAGAACTAGCATCAACAGGGAGGAAGTGGAAAACAAGAGAAAGGAACAATGGGAAAAACGCACAAAAAAAGGCGCGACGGTTGTTTCTTACCCCGAAGGCCACTGGACGGTCGTAGGGGAGGGTTCTAAATAAATTCACGATGTTAGAAAATGATGTTAGCAAATAGATGATGGCAAATACGAGATTAACTGAAGCGGCGCTTGTAAAGCATGTCGCGGTAACGGCTCAGCGAGCTGCCATAAATCTGGCACGGATTATGCCAAGGATTGGGGGTTTATCAGGGAGGAACGGAAGGCTACTAGCTTTGGTTACAGACTCATCGGTTATACGCGACGCTTGTTTGGGTGGACATGACACTACGGACGGATGAAAATAGGAGAGCACTGAGGTCGGCCCAGCAGACACTAGCGTACCGGACGGTTTTGACCAAAGCCTGGACCTGGCTAAGATGCTGCCATGGGACCTAACGGCGGGAGGAGGAAGCGAGATACTTTTCGAAGCAAATTTGGATCTCGCCCGAGCCAGGAGCGCCTCAATTGCGGCCTGGCAGGAGGAAAGGGTGGCGTTGTCTAGGGGACTAGCGCGCTAGTCATGGTTGTCATCTACCGGGGTGTCGCCGGTTCGATCCCTGTTGTTGATCGAATTTTCTTTGGGCGATGCTCATTGAGAATAGATGATAAACCATACCGCTGAGAGTCAGTGGCCATGCTGCCACAAAGACTGTTGAGGAAACCCTAGATATCTTAACATGCATTAAAGATATACCTCAGGTTAAGTTCCAAGCCCGTAGGGGACGGATGATAGTCTAAAATTAAAAACAACTTTATTAAAAAATGTTTTTAATCCCAGGGGGAAAGGGTTTAGGTTACAGCCGGGGTGATCAAGAGAAGCTGGACCAAGAGACCACAAAACTTGATATGATTGCGGACACGGGAAATTAATCTATTGTACAACTCAGGTCCTGACCGGTCACGGTCAATTCTGTGGTGTCCACCACCCTTATTGCTGGGCGGCGACCGTTACGAGTACGCCATTCTCTCGCTTAAACAACACACGTCCTCTGTCTGGCTCGCAGCAACAACTACTGACTCATTTATTCTTATGCCTCCTTATATACTCACAGATTGCCCGCGCATTTAGTAACTCCCCGCGTCTTCGCTAGTACAGTGGCGGCATATTCTATTTGGCGCCATGTATTTAGCGTGCTTCGGCATTGCCGCCAACCGACGCTGTCTATGCCTGCGCTGCTTAACGAACTGCTATCCTACATTCTCCTCCCCTTCATAGGCTTGTTTTGAATTCTATCCCGTCTTTGCTCACGAACTTCCGTTAATGGCTTGGTGCCGTGGACGCCGTTCAGAGGGGGTGCGCTGTCGTCTTCATGTCCTTTATGTGGCGCACCCGGCGGCGGCTGGCCTCCGTATACTGACCCAGTCGCCGGGCACGACAGCACGAACGTGGTTCCGACTGCCGTTATTCTTCCGTCTGCGTACTCCTTCGTGAGAATAAATGAGTCAGTAGTTGTTGCTGCGAGCCAGACAGAGGACGTGTGTTGCTTGAACGAGAGAATGGCGTACTCGTAACGGTCGCCGCCCAGCCATGGGGGTGGTGGACACTACAACTGGCGCAGTCGACAGGATCCGGAAGAATTAAAGAAAGTCAGCGCAACAATGCCACAGGTCTGCCACCCCCACCTTCGGTGCTGCCATCCATGGACCGGCCAACAACACCGTGGAGGATATGGCACCAGGCACGAAGCCGGAGGAAGACGGCGAGGCGCCTACGTCAGGATGGTGACGAAACTAACGGAGATGTTCAAAGAACACAAAGAAGCAGCCGTTGCTGACGACGAATTCGGCAGCCGTTGCCGGTGACGACAATGGTGAGTATCTAGCGGCACTGCGGTGACTGGTGGTGAGGTGCAAGCTCGACGTTCGGGGCCTGGTGTTGAGGAGTCACCTCATTCTGGGGCAACAAGGCCACAAGTGAGAGAAAGCGAAGCCCAGGATGGATTGCAGCACGACACGAGTTGGTGAACGAGGGCCGGCGGAACGAAGCGGACCTAGGCTGGCGGCAGGGCGAGAACACGGAGCGGAGGGATGTCAGGCGTGCGGTTGGGTAAGGCACGAGTACGGGGCCAAAATGCGTCCGGCGAAACGAGTAAGTAACCGGAAGTATGGCAACGGTGGGACGTCGTTGGACCAACGGCAAATGCCAAGAAGCGGCGGAGGATGCAAATCACGGGATGGCGAAGACGAAGCATCGACTACGTAAGACGTTCTGGCAAAATTGGATGAAGTCCCAGACGAGGAAACACCGAACGAAACGACGAGGACGGGCGGGCGCGAGTGGACTAAAAACAAGACAAACAGGAGTACGCAGACGGGAGACGAACGGCAGTCGAAATCAAGTTCGTGCCCGGCGACTGGGTCAGAATACGGAGGCCAGCCGCCGCCGGTGCGCCATTGAACAACACGAAGACGACAGCGCGCCGTATGAAGGACACCCACGGCGGGTTAGACGCGCGCCAAGCCATTTACAGAAGTTCGTGAGCAAAGACGGAATATAATTCAAAACAAGCCTATGCGATAGGGAGAATGTAAGATAGCAATGTCCGTTAAGCAGCGCAGACATAGATAGCGTCGGTTGGCGGCAATGTCGAAGCAAGCTAAATACATGGCGCCAAATAGAAGATGCCGCCACCCTACCAGCAGAGAAGCGGGAAGTCACTAAATGCGCGGGCAATCTCTGAGTATATAAGGAAGCGTGAGAATAAATGAGTCATAAGTCGTTGGTGCGAGCCAGGCAGAGGACGTGTGTTGCTTGAGCGAGAGATGGCGAACTTGTAACGGTCGCCTGGCCAGTCGTGGGGGTGGAGGACACTACAAATTCCAGAGCTATATGGTCAAAATAAGGAAGGCCACCAGTGACATCTGTATGCTATGCGAATAGGGAGGCGGACGGGGATGGGAAACACTGTCCTGATGCACAGGCTCCACGGCCGTGAGGGGCCACTCGATTAAAACGGTGGTGAATTACATAATGACCTCGACGAAAGCATGGAAGAATTCGACGGTCTGGTTAACGCCATTTGACGCCCACGACAGCCAAGGAAACCGCCAGGCGGGAAAGGCTCACGCGACAGGGTCGGGAAAGTGGCCGAGACGAGGAACCGAGGGAGGTGGGAGGGGAGGCATAACCAGGCTCTCAAAGTCTTGATTGCAGGCTGCTAGTGATGCATGTGCATTGTGCATTTCCGAAACCTTCTACTAAAAAAAGACGCTTTCTGTACGTCGGTTAAATATGGACTCAGAGAGGTCGAGAGAGAGAGAGAGGCGTAGATGACAGAGGATCCACTTGTTTATATTTATTGTCGTCTAACTCGGATAACAGTTCGTACGACATATTTGCCAAAAATAAATGTTTGTGTTAAACCAAGTTTGTTCGCACAAATGTATACGTTTCGTAACTAATTGCCGACGGACGACTTATGTGCAGCGAAATGCAATGCTCATTGGCCTAGATACATCTGCTACTCCCATTACAGCTGTAATTAAAGGTATCATTTTTTATGGAAGTTGTTTGACTATTATCTGCCTCATACGGGGTCGTTTTCCCCCGCCGCCCTAAATGTCGGACTCCGATAGGGTCCGGTTATAACAGAGGAGGGTAAACAGCTGGTGTACGGTCCGTATTTTCGAACGTTCGTACTTCAACGAGGAGCTTTTCTCAAAATGTAAACACATCTGTCAGCTCATGTCCTTTGTTAACGCTGACGATAATGGTTAGTACAAACAGCAGAACAAGCTTGGGAAATACCAAGAAGATGGCACACAACAAGAAATAAGCAATATTAAGACGGACGTGAGCATCTCCTAGGTAGATGGTGTCACGCTGCATCATGTTTGCGCACATGTAGTGTTACATTCTATACAAGAAAAAAGACGCGCGAGAATTCTGAGGTACATCGTACTATTCACCTGTGTTGGTATTCACGTAGTGAAATATAAATGGTTGTGCACCGGCACCCCGCTGTGCACAATGTTAAATTATGTCTAAAGGCAACCCTAGATAGTGAGCATAGCTGCTCTTGTAGTGAGCAGGTTCTGGCGTCTAGACATTGCGGCTTGTCTTGTGCTCATTGTGCAAGCCGGAGTTTGCGACACAATACTCTGAGTGATGTGCTGGTGTTACCCCTGAGGTTCTCGGGACAACCGTGTATCCTGGAGCTCCAAGTATTCACTGACATTCTATAGTAAGTCATACATTTCCGCCGAATATTCCGGCCTAGATGTTTTCGAACGCGAAGAAAACTCAGGTAAGCCTGAATCCATAACTGCAAAGCTGTTCAACAAGATCAGCTAGCGTTTTGTTCTAGCTATCGGTGGTCATTGATTGGGATTTATTTATGGTAAACCTAAAATTTCAATTATTACTGATACGTGCTTTAATAAAGTTCGTATATTTTTGAAAATATACGGACTTATATTTCACCCCCCAAGGAGCGTGTGAATCATTTTTAAAATGACTCCCACGGCGCCCACAGAGGAATTCGCTGCCGAACGACATCGCTCCCTTATTAAGACTTTGTAGGTCCCCAGTCTAGAATAGGGCAGCTAGATTGCCAATCACGTAATTCAATCGAGGATTGCGACTCTGACTTGGACTTCATTTATCACGGCAACACAGCTATCTGATAATAATAACACAGATATCGAGTGCATCTGTTGACTGTGCTCTCACATAATTTGCATAATTGTATATGTTGTATGCATATTCATTACGAGTGAAATCAATATGATGATGGCAACACAGTTATCGGCTTGGTCGGCCTTCCCAGCTATACTCCCAAATAGACCTCATCACCTTGAGCTGGCGCCTTAAAGCTTTCCTTTCCTCGTCGCCTCTTTTTCTGGTGAGAGTCTTTCTCTGTCTGAAACATAATTTCCGTACCGTAATTAAGCATGTTTATTTTAAGAAATTGACGGTTGCGCAAATCAAAGCCTGATGCTGGAGGAAGTTTGCGCCGCCGCGGATGTTGAGTAAAGGTAAGTACGCCAGAAATTGGTTGCAGGCATCCATGTATCGTCATGGAAAGTTGCGTGAGAAAACTAAGATAACGTTGGCATCTGAGCCGGTGTGGCACATAATATACGTACGAAAAATTCGAAATGGGAAAGCTGTGTGCAAGGTAGATCCCATGATTGCCAACCATCGATCAAAAACACAAGAAAAAAATTTGCAGCAGTGTTTACCGAAGTTTAGGTGCAATCCTCTAGAAATTTGGCGGATTTTTACTATACGATATGTATATATCCGAGTCGAAACAGCAGTCAGAGCAATGGACAGTGCTTAGCAAATATGCGACGATAAAGGCGAGGCTGAGTTCTCGTCCGGGAGGGTAATGGCCATGCTCTTTGGTACAACCAAAAATGTTTCTTCATTGAGAACTTCACCGAGCAAGATGACTTCGTGGCAAAGCGGCAAAAAATGGCTTTCATTCGGAAGGACCGGAGTCAAGACCCGGGCCGGCCACGCTTAAATAGGTTTTTATAGTTCCCAATTTAGACAAGGTGAATGTCAGAGTACACTGAAAAATCGGTCATGACATGAAAAACCGCACACGGGCATTAGCCTTGCGGCCCACTTAAGCAAACTTACATAAGGCCGTTTTATTTTCTTTAATTTTTAACGAATTACCTATAATTGAATTTACCACAACATTATCAACATAACTAAGTGTTTAGTAATATTGTTTAAACAAAGTAATAATAGGAACAAAAATAAGACAACGACTCCAATTCCGTGTTCTCTCCTTCGTATATCGTTTATTTGCACTTTGTTGCTGTTATTGTTAGCTGTCGGACAAAGTTGGTTGTCGCGACTGAGATCATGGAACGTTTAACTTCATGTACACAATGAAGCCGTTAGGCTGACAACAAAGTAACACAAGTCGCTTCATTCTCTGTTGCGAGTCATACATTTCCAGCACCTGCTGAATGCAACGCCACGGCTCCGGATAATGAGATGCACCACCGATGGGACTGGAGCCAGCATTGAAAGCATGTGTGTGTACGTGCGTGTGGAGAACGTTTCTCGAAAGTACCGAAAATGGCATTACCGGTTTGCTCAGCTCGCTCGTTAACTGTCGCAACAGTCTTTGATACTAACCGGGAGCTCTTCTTCTAGTTGTCAGCGTCGCACGTATGCACGTAAAGCATCATATCGCTATTGGCGATAGCGTTCACGCATCGCTTTTCATTTGCAACGGCTCCAACATTTGTTGCTGGTTGCTTCTTCCCTCTCCCACTATTCTATCATTCAACTTTAACAACATTTAGCTGTCTTCGACATCAGCGCATCATCTTTGGCTAAAACGAACAATGTAAGCCGCTTATTGCCCTGATTTAACAATTTGTTATAGTTTTCGTTGCGGCTGCTGTTTCGTCCGTCGTTCAGAGGTTCTCCTTGTAGTGCTTTGCGTTGGTACATGTCTATGTTGGTGTCGTTGTTTGACTTCAGTGTTGTTTAATGGTAGCGCTGTTACTGTCTAACTGTGTTGTTGCTGTTGTTGTTTCATTGTGATGCTTCTATTGTGTGCTATTAGTTTTAACCTTAACGCTTCCACACTAACACCACCGTTGCGGTAAACATGATTCTTGTTATTGCTGCTGCCGCTTTGTTGCGGAACTTCATCGTGATTGTTGTTGTTGTTGTCGCCGCCGTCGCTTTATCATTAAATTACGGGCTTCCTAGCACTCTATGTATGCTCGTTATGGGCTAGACCATAAAGATCCTCTTCTCAGAAAAGAGTGTTCCGGTTAGCGTTGGATTAGCATACAGGCATACAAATGATGTTACATAACTAAGCTAAAATGGATTGAAGATGCTGATAAAATTCGAGCCCCTTTAAAATATTAGCCATTCATTTGTCTTTCGTCTCTGCAAACACTGCTAATACGCATTACATTGAAAAAGAAATGCGATACCAACTTAGAGTTCCTGGAGGGAATATATATATATATACAATCCCTACGATGCTTCGTGATCGCTCACAATAATAGTCATCAACCTAAATGTACTTATTTTTACATAAAATCAACACGTTGGTGCCTTTTGCACACTAGCACAAAAACAGTCATATACGTTTCCTTGGAGGCCAACAGGTAGCGAGCGGATTTAAAATGAATGTAGCCATGTGAACTAGAAGAATTGATGTTGTTTTAAGCGCCGACGTGAGGACTTCCTCAGCTCAAGTTGGGCCGGCACGTGAGACATTAGAAATTCCGGCAGTAATGATTATGATGATGATGACGACGACGACGATGATGGTTCATATGCCAACTGCGGCGAAGATGACATCTCGCTCTTGCCAATGTCACGCCAGGGGTTATGGGAGTCCTATTTCCCCTGTTCGTGATAATGCAAAGAACCACAAAACAGAAGCCCTTACAACCTCTAGGGTGCAAACTGCGTCTGCAAACGCATCGTGTGTTCAGGTTCGCCGCCATTTGAGCAATTATCATAAAATAAATCTGTCGTTCTTGTTGTTGTTGTTGTGGCTATTGTCGTCGAAGTCAAGTAGTTCAGCGGCCAAAATAAATAAATAAGACAATGCATCAGTTGTTGTCATCGTCGTCGAGTGAGACTTCGACGAAGCCCTTGTGCGGCGTCGAGGAAGCCGTCGGCGATTTAACCGTGAAGCGTTTGTCCTTGTTGTGGAGGTTGTCGGGCAGCGACGTCATGGACGACGACAGCGACGAACACTGCGATAGGGAACAGTCGAGGCTGGCGAGGTAAGAATCGGAGCCGAGCCGCGACTGTGAATAGCCCTCATCCAGTGACCCGCCGAGTATGGCGCAGTCCTCGAGAAGCCGGCTGATCGTCTGGTCACACAAGTCTCCTAGACGGCAAGTAGAAGAACGACAAGTGTTAGCTGCAGGCTAATCGGTGATACAGCTAAAGCTAGGTGGGAATGTACTCACATACGCGAATCATTACGGAAGTATGCAGGTCATATATATATATATATATATATATGCCAACGTGCGTATATTTCAGAGAGTTTACATGGTACTGGAGGGAATACTATCCGATGATGAATAAAACGGGTGAATATGAATCATTTTATCGACCATGAGGTGCACTCTCTTTCTCCCATGTTTCTATATATATACCTTTTTTCCATAGTAATCTGTTTTGTAATTTTTCTCTTCTATCATGATCGATAGTGTTCTCCTCAGTATCCTGTAAACTCTCTAAAACATACACGCCTCGGCCATTATGCCTAGCAATACACCAAATTATGTCTCTCCCTATCATAGTTACCTCCGGAGCCACTTCTGGACGGCGCCAGGTCTTGGAATCCCGAATCTCGGTAGTTGCGTTCAAGGGTCACGAAGCCAGTTCGTGTCTTGCGACGTTCGTGAATCTCGGATGAGATTGTCGAAAGTGCATCGAGAGCACCCTTGTACTGTTCCTTTGAATGAGTTACCGCGCGACGCTTCTCGTCAATCCTGGTAACAAAATAAAACCGAAAACGTTTTTAGCATCTTCCACCTTGATTACATGAAAAAAAAATAGTTATATTATAGCATAAAATCACGTTTATGTTATCACATAAAATGGTGTGTGTGCCATCATGGTCATATTTGTATTGTTTTCAGTATACGTACTCCTAACGAAATAAGGACGTAACTAATCGCCAAATATGCGAGTACTATTTGAATTTGCATGCGCCTATTTGGCCATCCACCAAACAAACAATACGTTTACGAACTCACAACGGCTACGCTCTTTGAAGTGATTGATCGCTGGCTCCTTCGGTTATTGGGCAATTCACATTGGCTAGTTGACGTACCTTGCGTGAAAAGTAAGTTAATACTAGACACAACATTAGTTAACTCACTTTGAGGGCACCTGGGCCGCAGGCGCGTTAAGGACGTGGCTTGGACGCCTTCGCCTAACTTTCGGTATTTGGTCAGATGGGACTTCCAGGCAGGAGAGTAATATGTAAGTTTGGGGAGAACAAGAAATTTATAAAGGCGAATGTACACATGAGGAGTCATTAGAAAGAAACAGTGGAAGATAGTATTACTTTTTTTTTAGTTGAAAAATGCGGAACGCACATACGGTCACCACCGCAGTATGGTATTAATAATGTGCAATGATGCCTCCACAACCTCTGTAATGTGGATGTTAAAATCTATATATATATATATATATATATATATATATATATATATATATATATATATATATATATAATCTTTTCTACTTGCCTAGCCTTAATCTCTTCGAGGCTACGCTCAAAGCGTTCTTTGGCCTCAAAGTAGACTCGGCTCTTCTTTATTTCTTTTTTCAGATGCTCTTCGAGGCAATGTACACTCTCTTCGGCTTCCTTGAAAACGGCGGCCCGTCGCCGATGCTCGCTCTGACTCTCGACCATTTGCGCCTTAGCCATGGTGACCTGCCAATGCCACAAAGGACATTTTTCATTATATATATATATATATATATAAATATATATATATATATATATATATATATATATATATATATATATATATATTTAAATATATGTATATATATATATATATATATGATGAAGACGTTTTGTTCAGGATCGGAGTTAAGTTTAATATAGGCCTTGGCTTATTTAACTTCTACTTATATATATATATATATATATATATACAGAAAGAGAGAGAGAGAGGGGGATACCTTTTCGGTGGCGTGGTTGAGCATCTCCTGCCAGGCCGTATCGAAGACCCACTCGTTCTGTTTGCTGAGGAAGCGCTGCTCGGCGAGGGCAATCGTCTCGGTGGCCGCCTGGTGGACTTCAGACGCCCGCTGGTACTGGATGGCGGCCCGCTGGCACTCCTGCTGTGCCGACTGGGCGCGCTGTCTTGCCTCGTAGTAGGGTCGAGCCAACTCGATTGCTTTGTCTGCGCGCCGTCCCGCCAGCCAATAAGGTAGGTAGACGCCGCAACACGAAACATAGCGGATGATCACGATTATGATCATCATCATAACAGCAGGTCGACGTTGCGAAAAGGCGGCGATGATGGAGGTGATAATGTCCACCACGATGAGCGAAATTACACGAAACGAAAAGGAAGAACAAGATAATCCAGTTTTATCTCAAGGCTTTCGGTCGTAACGAGCCAAATACGATACGCTCCGTCGACTGACTGACGAAACAACTAGCGTCGTACTGTACGGCAAAGAGAACGCAAGGCGACCGTTGCACGTCGTACCAGGTAAGTATGCATCCCGTCTGGCCCACCCACTGTAAGGTTCTTTTCGAGGAAATCCCGAAGAGAAGTTACAGTTTAATTCGCCATATATTCGTTTCGAGCTTCAACACGAGGCGCGTTGTTGCCGTTCGATAGCTCGAAGGCTTGTAGCTAAGTGTAGGTAACCATCTGTTAAGAAAGCATTCGAAACTCGCTACCTCTGTATGAGTCCCCCATAGTTTGATACAAAATACGGCCACTGTAATTTGACCAATTGTATGTACATGTGACTCAAAAGAAAATGACATGTATTTTTCCTGTTTGTGCTTTTAGTAAGTTATCTCCTAAACGTAAGACGTGCATCCCTCCGAAAGACCGTTAGCTAAGGCAATTTAGTGGTATGAATTCTGCGTAATAATTGCTTTTTCTCTGAAATAAAGGCAGGGTATACTTTTACCCCACCTTTCTGTCTGGGAGATCAATGGCTTGTTGAATATCCAGGGTCTAAAACACAGCAGCTGTTTTACTGGCAGTTTTCAAAACTAAATTAAGCAATGCGATTTTTATGGAAAAAAAACTTAGACAATTTTGGCTCGCTACAACAAAGGGTCTATAAATGTAAAAAAATTGGGGAGTTCGAGCGGTTCCTCAGCATAGGTTATTATTGACGTCTATAGCGTGATAATATTACTAATCTTGTCTTCACGCTTTGAGTCAGTCGAGCTGTTGCTATATTAATCCGAATTACGTGAAAAGTTGGCCATCCCAAACGTTAAAAATGTTCAACAAAAATGAATATGAATGAACTTTGTCCGCTTAGAAAGTCGAGGGACATACCAATCAATCGATTTGACCAATACCTATAAGCAGCTACACATACAGCGGTCGTCGCGATTTATAAAGGAGCTACAAAAACTGGAAGTGATGGGACTTTCTACGAAAGGAAAGCGGCAAACACTACAAATATGGCAGGTTCAGCAGTGAAGATAACGATTAACGTAGAATCGCCTGCATGTATGATATATATTGGGGAGGACAGTTAGTAATTGGATTATTCAGCTTAAAAATCATCTGAATATGAACGAGTTGACTGTTTTTTTTTATTCAAAAAGTACTCTCCATTGTTAGCCCCCCATCTCTGGACTATTTATTTTGCAAACAAAGCAGACTTCTCAAAGGCGTGGCGGGCGTTTAAAAATAATCTAGAAATTCCTGTTACATTCTGTCCAGCCTAAAGTTACACAATGTTCAATCTTCGTGTACGAGTATATATAGAAATTAAAAACTTGAAGATGTCCTTACCACATTTCTTTTTTAGTATATTGAGTTTCCGCGAAGAGTCGGAAAGAGTCTGTCGAAAGTTGGCGTTGGCCTCATCAAGCTCGACTTCAAGTCGATTGATCTCCTCAGTGCATGAATTTAGTTTCTCCAACTGAATCTGTAAGATCAACAAAATCAACAACCGCAAAAGAACATTGTTATATTAAACAGGGTCACACAGTGATTTTCTGCGCAATGCTATATGCTGTTGAAAAACTTTAGATGTATAAATTGTATATATATATGTTAATTTTATGGCATATATATACACATGTGTTGCGGTGACGAGGTCGACTCCCTAAGTCACTATGGAATTTCCTGTTCGCAGAGGTTAGGCAGAATCGCACGCCACTCAGCCTTGAATGAGACATTTAGCAGAGGGCTACGGTCGTCAGGCTACCCATGCATTTTGAAGCCTCCTGGTTTAGTCAAAGACGATGAGAGGAGACCTGATTGCATGACCCGGGTTCCCTTCGAGCGGGGCCAAATGCTGGTGTGGGATGCGACCATAACCGACTCTTTAGCCCCTTCAATGGTCGGTACGGGCGCAGCCCGCCCTGGACACGCGGTAGTCCTAGCGGAAGCAGCCAAGTGCAGAAAGTATTCAAGCGTCGCTTACCCACACTTGTTCTCACCCCTTGCGTTCTTGACATTGGGGAGGCCTGGGTTGCTCACGAAGAAACTGCTCAACAATGCCGGGAGAAAATTGGTGCTTGCAACAGGAGACAAAAGGGCGGGCGAATATTTACAGCAACGTCCGTCACTAGAAATTCAGAGGGGAATGCCGTTTCGGTGAGAGGCGTCCTAGCTAGATGGATCGGTCCACGCATGGACCTAACATCTTGAGTTATGCCCCGAGCGGGCTGTGCACATGTTCTTACATATATCTGTCATATGTAAAGTACTATCATAGTCGCACAAAATAACAATTCCATAAATAAGTATAATAATTTGCAGACGTTCATTTAAAGAAGGAATTTCGCTCGGCTTAGAACGATAGGCTGGGCGCATTCTGTAATATAGTCGTCCATCTAGATTTCGAGGTGCGAGAAAATATATGCTTAAAGACTTTAGTACATCCCGTTTGACATGGTAACCGTCTCGAAACCTCCTCTCCCACGAACTTCTTCCACACGTTTGCCCAATGCCTAGCAGTAGCACTAACCGTGGCCGGAATACGCCGCATTCGTCTGTATTTGTTTGGCATTCGAAGCATCATTACAGTTGTTGCTGTTGTGGCCACTGTTGTTGCGGCTGTGCGTTATTGTTGTGATAACAATAAGTGAACAATAACTACCGAAATCCACTGCTCCGTTTCTATCAAACTAATTGTAGCCATCAGTGCAATAGCAGTATCACGAGTAATCAAACTAGTTTCTTAGAATGTTGCGTAGAACTGCCACGGCAATGATAATTTTAATAATAATAATAATAATAATAATAATAACAACAACAACAACAACAACAAGAACGACAACGACAATGCATTGATACACGACGATACAGTGAGAGAGAGCGATTCTGCAGCGGTTTGCATAAGCGTATCGCCGGCAACAGCAGCGGCTAGCAGTCCCCTACGGAGATGACAAAGCGAGACCACGCTTCACGTCGTAGATGAGATGGCGCACGAAGCCAAGTGTGGACTTATGAACGAAACTGCGAGCAAGCGCGTGGATAGATATGGACATCCGACAGATGGATAGATGAACTGTTTGTTGTTCGCGTACGCAGTTACTCATGCGCGATCGAGTAATACGTGTGTGGGTGGGTGGGTGAGTGGATCGCAAGACGCCACAAACACAACTCGATCCGCTGCTCTACCAAAAACAAAACACTTTGTTTTTGTGTGCGTCATCCTCATCTCCGAAGCAGCAGCAGCAACATCAGCATCAACAATTGCAAAATACATATATATATATATATATATATCCGACTGAGTGAGTCGAGACGCGTGGCAGAAATCGTCATCGGGCCAACGCGTGTACGAATGACCGACGTAGCAGCAGTACTCATTGTCGCCGTTGTAGTGGAAGTAGTAGTCCCAGCTTCATCCTGCTGTCTGATCAATGCGTACTTTTTGCAACCGAATCAACAATCACCATTCGCGGCGCGTAATCTGTACAAACGAAGTGGCTAACAGCTATATATATATATATATATATATATATATGCCTGTGGCGGGGCCGCAAGGCAGCAAGATAGTACGGGGACTGTATGCTGCAAGGTGTATTAGCAAGTACTCATTAATAAAGCTATGTTGTTTGTTCATACATTTATGTAAAGAGAGACACACAGATATAACAACACGTGCACTTGGCACAAAAATAATATATATATATATATACACATTTATTTAGATCTGTATATACGATGACACAATATAGCGCACCCACGACCTCGTTTGGGGCACACGCTGAAGAAGAGAAGAAAGAAGAAGACGATATAGACAAAAATGCTAGACCTCCAAAATCCGATTAGCAAAATTAAACAAACGGAACGATAAGTTAGCGCCACAGTTTTTGTGGTTTACTCCCGATCATACACAGCGCATAATAGTAAAAAGATAATAATGAGTCGCCGCCAAGACGGTCAAGTACCATATCCGCGGAAATAACAGTGCCTAAAACAGTTTCCACAACGTTTGGTAGTACGCTCTCAAGTATTATGAAGGCTCGACGCACCCCACCACTACTAGATCGGCGATCGACCGCTCGAAATCGGTGTTGTTGTTGTAGTTGCTGTTTTTGTTCTTGTTGTTGTTGTTGTTTTTGTTATTGTTGTTGTTGTCAGCATCGTTGTACGTTGTATGTTGTCACATTACGAACGACACCAGCATTAATTGATGTTTCATGAGCGTCCCCATTTCATTCCTGAGCCTGCATATAAGCCATGTGGCAGTCGGCTCAGTCGGCTACGTCGTCATTCCACGTTGCGGTGGCTGAATACAGAAAGACAGGCAGAAACCGATACATCCTGGCAGACATAATAAATGTGTGTCACCACCGCCAAACAAAGACTGGCTGGTGGTTTATTTCAATGACAGGCACGGCTCTTCGATTCGTTAGCAGTTGAGGATTGCGCAACAACACCAGCTTACCACTAACACCAAACAAACAGCCAGTCATCATCAACATTATCATCATCACCATCATATTTATCATCATCATCATCACCATCATAAGTGGCATTACCATAGCTAGACTTCTCATCATTGTGTTGTTATCATAACTAGACCTTATTATTATTACACTTGTCACCATTGCCTATTCGAGTGCAACATAGTAGCGGCAACAATAAGAACAACGGCAACAACAATAGCGGCTACAACAACAACAGCAGGGGCAACAACAATAGCGGCTACAACAACAACAGCAGGGGCAACAACAATAGCGGCTACAGCAACAACAACAACAACAACAACCACAATAGTATAGAAAGAGTAGCAGCAGCGGCGGCGGTAGTAGTTAAACTGAGTCATTAGACTGAGAAAACGACAGCGAGAGAAAAAGGTCGTCGTGGTTGTGGCAAAGATTATTAACGACACATAAGTCGCGCGCGTTCGTTATTCAAAGCGAGCTAGTAAATATAATCACTAACTCACTCTGGGCTTTGTACTCCATGCTTAGCCGCGCGACGCCCGCAGCGCCCAATTATAGAAATGCAGGTCTTTGCATCCGCTGGTGCCATGATATATATATATATATATATATATAAGGAATGTAGTATGCACCAAACGGATACTGAGTCATAGGAGACGTCATAGGGAGAACGCTGTTCAGACTCAAGAATAGGTTGTGGTCTGAACGAGTATATCGTACAAACACAGGCACGTCACAAGCGCTACTTGGAAAACGATCAACGTTGAAGAAACTATGATGGCATTGATTTCAACAACGTAATTTGTGTCCTTTAATTTATGATCATTTCACTCTATTTCACTGTATTATACATAGTACATTATCTGTGCTAGATTAGATAATAACTCATTGACAATACTTGACCGACAATGACAGATAACTGTGCATGTACTAAGTAGACGTGACCGAATCTTGCCACACAATAAAAAAAAAAGAAAAAACGAGAATGTTGCCAGCGTTACTGTTGCTGACCGACACTGATTCTGCATAGGCCACCACAATGTTCGCTAAGAGGACTCCGCTATGGCAGATGCCGTCTTCACGCTGATCGTATCATCTCGTCGCCTTCTCCCCCGAGTTGCCCGAGTGTTCTTCTCGAATACCATCTTGTATCGCGGCTTCACAGAGTGGCGATGGTGGTAGT
Source organism: Dermanyssus gallinae (assembly GCA_003439945.1). NCBI lineage: Eukaryota > Metazoa > Arthropoda > Arachnida > Mesostigmata > Dermanyssidae > Dermanyssus > Dermanyssus gallinae. The sequence continues at coordinate 326,423 of QVRM01001617.1, forward strand.
GGTATGCTTTTCGCATTAGGTTGGCCAGAATCCACTAAGTGCCACTTTATCTTCTTCTTCCTCTTCTTACTATTATTATTTGAATATCGCCGGGCGGCGGTATGTGCGGAACCCCTCGATACGTTTTCCCAACAGTCCTTATGGCAGCATAGCCGCTGACTCTCAGCGACACGTGGCTTATCGTCTGTTCTCAATGAGGATCGCTCAAGGGAAAAATTCGATCAACAACGGATGATCGAACTGGTTACAGGCACACCGGTTGATGACAACCATGATGGCTAGTGCACTAGTCCCCTAGACCACGCTGCAACCCAACAGTAGGTAGAAAACTACAATTACAACGACAGCAGTTACTGCTGTAGCGCACCGCAACGGCTCCACCTACTTATGCATTACGTATCTGTTTCTTTTTCTGTCTCATCCAGCTGGCCACCATTCAATTCAGTTCCTCGCGTTAAAGCTAATTCGAATCGGTCGGTATTTCAAATCTATCTATCTAAATCACGTATGTCTATTTATTTAAATCACCTGTGTAAACTGTCAAGTCGTCGATTGAACGGGAGTAAAGAGTATTTTCAGAAAAAACTCGCCCTATCGAAATTGCTTTCGACTATAAGGAGCTCTAGAGTCTGGAGACGGAGAAGCGATATAACGCTAAGAAGTGGTGTCGCACTCCCTCTCTCTGTTTTTCGTTAATTTGCCAATCGGCAGCACCGTATCGAAGCGGGCATTGCCTAGCTGAAGTTTATGCAGCCGAATAAGTAATTCCCATAGGTGTTTTTGGTTTCGCACGCCCCCTTTAGGAAACGCTCTCTAGAGAGTTTTCTCTAGCTTCACTGGAAAGACGACATTAACACAACTAAAACACAATCGTACTCTCTATCCGTCTTCTTGTGCCAATAATGTCCTTTCGCACAATTTCTCATCGCGCGCTCGCGCAAATCATGCGCACTCTATATTCCGAATCGGGCAGCAGTTCGATTACCAACGCCAGCTAAGTGCATTAACCATCGAGACGACGGGATACAGCTTTCGGCCTGCAAAAAGTAGACGAACTAATAAGTCAGATAAGAAAACGTCACGGTCAGTGCTTATGCAATTTAACAATATGTTTAAGCGGTGACAAAGTGATGTTTTTTTTTTATATGCATATAATGTTCTTCCTATGTTTCACAGCAGTCAATCTGTGCAGATAACATATTTATCACGAGAAGGACGATGGACTTCTAACTTCAGACGACGATCCTTCGCTACAGGTTTCGTTGTTCTTCACCAACGAGAGCTTCGAGTGGCGGGTCGTCATTGTCACAATATCTTTTTACGTACGCTTCGCAAATTTTTCCCAAGTATCTACGTACGGACGTGCCAATAGGAAAATTCCGCTGTAACTCATGCGTTCGCTTCACGGCGTGCTGTGAGGTTACACTGATGGCTCGACTTTCTGCTATGTTGGAAATATTTATTTGCTTAGTTTGACCTTTGGCGCCGCTCACCGTTTCGCTCTCGTCATATCGCCCAAACCCGTACTCAAGCTAATCGTATGAAAGATTTAATTTTTGCATGAACTACTCGCCAAGCCACTAAACAAACTGCCATTATCGCAAACACAATTCTTTACCCAAAAGCAACGGTAATACGCGCCGGACGCCTATACGGCAGCAAACAGAAGTAATAGCGATGAAACATGTAATATATATTTTATAGAAATACAATAATGCAATAATGTGCGATATATTATCTCACTTATATACATATATCTATATATATACAAAGATAGATTTGGTGAAAATGCGTATTGTAAACTGTTTAAATCATCGTGCATCGCTCTAGATGATTGTTTTTTGCGAATATTACCCGTGCCGCTAACGTTGCTTGGGTAGCGTCCTATACTACCTCGTAACAGTCCAGTAGTACCTAAGCTATCCGTTTTATTTCCTCTCCAAATATACGCGCCGGTAAATATATATATATATATATATATATATATAATGTAGTAAATTAAACGTCATAAAACGTAGTCATAAAGAAACATTTCACGCTTTAGGCGAAATATATATATATATATATATATATATATATATATATATATATATATATATATATATATATATATATATATATACATATATATTATAGACAACTGGGGTGGATAAAAAAGGATAGAGATGTGATTATATATATATATATATATATATATATAGAGAGAGAGAGAGAGAGAGAGAGAGAGGGGGGAAAGAAAGACCCAGCAAGGGTTAAGAAAGAAAACTTGTTAGACTCAGCAAGCCGATCAATACAATATTGAGTTCCGCAATGCTATTCGGAAACAAATCCTTTAACGACATTGGCACATGGTCGAGAGGCAAACCGTCCGAGAAACGAGCCAATAAAATAGGAGCTACCTTTCGCGACGAACCTCTGAAGGCAATCGATAGTAATGCATGAAGCCCACAGTCTATGGGCAATTTCCTTAGGGAAATGATAGGCTTATGAAAGACTTCGTCCTTTCATTTCCGGTAATCGTATTGGAGGCTAGTGTGTGTATTTTTAATATTCCTTCTCAAGCCATGTCTCACCATTACACACTACCGTGTCCCACTACTCACTACGTGTCTCAGTACAAACTCAAAACAGAGTTTAGAAAAGTTATATATAAACATACATATATGACAATTTCAGACTGAATTTGCCTCACCTGGGTTGAATGATCGCTAAATCTCACTGTCAATGTCGATCATTACAAACGTTGTATATATATATATATATATATATATATATATATATATATATATATATATATATATATATATATATATATATATACGGTGTTCCAGAATTCGCCCAACAAACTTTGGGATCTAGTACAACTCGGCATTTTTTTATCAATCAAACGAGGAGCGGACATATCTTCCTTTGGGGTGAGATCGAAATTACCAAAATTGGTTGTACCGATTCTTTTTATCCTGACAAATCTTCACTAAGTCTGCGCTTGCGAGAGTTGCAGTCAATCTATCGACAAACCAATCATACCTGCGTGTTTTCATCTGTCGAATTCTAATTGAAGCATTCTACGTTAGCTCAAAGCGGAACAAAAATTGTAGTGAAGATAATCCTCGATAAATGAAATTCTTTGCAATTCTTATATTTCAGTTACCAAGCTTAATTTTTATTTTTTAAAAACTTTTCCGCCTCCTCGTTCCCTTGGAAATGTATATATATATATATATATATATATATATATATATATATATATATATATATATATATATATATATATATATGTACATATACATATATATATATATATATATATATATGTACATATATATATATATATATATATATATACATATATATATATATATATATATATATATACATTTAGGCTACCTTTTGTCTGATTATTTTTTACATATTGTGTGCATACATGCATATTACAAGACTGCCTACTTGTAAGACACCATAAATTCACCAGCTATGGATGCTCATTATCTGAACGGAGTCGTGTAAATTAGTTAGTCGTGTGAACATGTGTGCCTTCTTTGGCTAAGTTAAAGTTCACCCATACGACCAAATGACGGCGTTTACCGTCATTCTTTCTTTGAAGGCCTTGGCTTCAGAACATAACTGAAGTTACGCTAAACTTCTGAACCAATCGGCCCACTAATGTTCTCTACCTGTCTGGCACAGCCGGCAAGCCTACACAAAAGTCAGTCACTTTGCGCTCTGTGTCATTTGTCAAAGCCACCTTCTCTGACAAAAAAAAACTGTAGAAGATGAATATTAACACCTATAGTAAGAGAAACGACAAACACGCTGCGCTGCTAGACCAGCGCCAGTAGCAAAAGTGCGAATATGCTTGAAGTTACTTGACACACACATATATATATATATAGTAAATTCTAATTTTCAATGCCATTACTTCATATATTTTCAAGCTGACCCAAAATGGCTCAAACGTATAAATCTTATCTTACAGATGAAAACCTTACAACTTATCGTCTCTTTAAGTATATACATACGTAACTCATGTAGATGAATAAATTAATAAAAATAAAAGTATGCCGTTCTCTATGAAATGTATACCTTAGGTATAAACTTCGTGCTCTCTATGCGTAATTGGAGCTATCAAAATGACTAGTAAGCGCATTGTTGCCGTTCAGTGGGCAAATGACTTCCTCTTGTACGTGAAGCAGCCGTGAAGCGGATTACAAAGATGCAGTTGCCGCAAAAAGATTGCATGGCAGTACCGACGATCGGCACACACGTGTCATACAATGGCGCCAGTGATCTGACGCATCTGCACTTTGAAGGTGTCACATTTGAAATACGCCCATGAATTCTCGCGTCCTTCATCCTTAAAGCGCTGCTATGTATGTAGTTATAACTCGGAGCCGAGGCGACGCGCAGCCCGCCACAACCCGTCAATAGGACAATATGACTAAGATGGGTAAGGAGATGGCGTACACCCAATGTATACTTCATAACACTAAACATCGTTGGCTAAAATAAGGATCAACCGCACGTGAACTGAGCTTTTTCGACTGAGCCATCTGGCGCGCAGGTTGACGACGTCCTGCAAGACGTTTGCCTTAGGCATCCGTCGCCTCTACTCACGGCCGACTCTGCCATCCTTCCCGCTGTCCACCTATAATCTATCCTCGCATCGAAGTCACTCGATATGCACAACAGGAATCCGCCATGTCATCATCATTTGTATGGCCGAGAATCTGATGGCCCGGCGGCCGGCCACATATTCCCCTGCTTTTACATTCCTACGCTGAAGAAAGCTCAGATAATTCCACTTAGAACACGCACAATATATATATATATATATACATATAACTTTCGCGGAACATGAAGCGTAATTAATGCGAGATCTGGTACAATGAAGGTGCGCGCGTCAACGAAAAAGTTGCGAAAACCCGACGTTACAGTCCGAGTGATAATATTGGTAGTAGTAGTAGTAGTAGTAGCAGCAGCAGCAGCAGCAGCAAAAGCAACACCAGTTTCGTCAGTATCGGCAACCACCATCGGCGCAGAAGTTGAGGAGAGAGATTTACAGAGGAGAGATAAAAATACGGAGAGAGCGAGAGAAAGAAATTTAAGACACCGCAAATATACAAATGATACAACGATCCACTGCCGCTGTACGTAGGACATCCATCTCAGGTTGGTTTCCTCTGCGAAGGCGACCGAAGACACTGGCTAGCTGGGGGACTGGCTGGCTGGCTGACGGATTCACCAGCCATAACCATCGACGGACTCAGAGAGCGCTTCGACTTCAATATTGCGCCAGCGCAACAAAGCTTTTAGAGATTTAGAGAGGAAAGGCCGCGCTGGCGAGCGGCGTCTAAACGTGCGGCGTGCCGATGACGCACAGTACATAGTCATGGAGAAACACAGTGAGAAGGGTGGTGGTGAAGGTGCTTCCCCCGGCCGCCGCCGCCAATGGTTGGTTTTGTTGTGGCCAGACGGCGTCGCCATTCGATCGCTCGTCATTCTGGACCGCCGTCGCTGCCCCTGAGCCGCATTCTATTCTCCCGCAATTCACGCTCTGCGCGTACGTTTATAACCATATATGTACTGCTGCTGCTGCTGAACTACTGTGTTATTGAAGAAGAGGTATTTCGATTACAAATGCGTATATATATATATATATATATATATTTCACTACAATTACTTGATTCATCCTATCACCATCGTTAGGTGTCGTCACCTACCGGTACCGACATTGGTGGACATTCTGCTTAACATTGGCACTTGTTTGCGCTTTATCGATCGCTCAACAGCGCAAGGCCCTCTTCTAAGTCTGCAATTGTCTTTCGCCCGTTTCTCTCTACGTGCGTATGTTTTGCTTTTTTTCTCTGCTCAAATCGAATCAAATCAAACGCACGTATGCGAAAGAACCCAACAAAGAGCCAATACGGCAGAGAAGAAAATGCTATTAATTTACTTAGCATGTCGCGAGTTATAGTTAATTGTTATTATTGATAACGAAGATCTCGCTGGGACGGCACACGCGTGAAACAACAGCAGCGGCGGCTGTAACGACAATTGCCGAGAAAAGAACAGCTCTTTGCTGAAGATGCTAGCCACACAGGCTAAAACAGTCGCAAACACACGTGTACAATCGGCCCATCGGTACACAACAATATAATCTTACAATTACTATTAATTAAACAAAACGTCTAAAGTTTTTGTCGCCTAGCTATGATGTGCAGCAACCGCGACGGCAACAACAGAAACAATAACAATACCGCCAACCAAAAACCATAACAGCGCCATCAACGAGACAACAACGAGAGCGACAACATCAACAACAAAAACAGGAACGGCAACAAAAACAACGCCAAAACGCTGTCCAAGATATCAACAACAGAGGCAACCACAAAGAAGGCCACTTAGAGGATAAAGCAATGATCAGCAGATCCGAAAGAACATCCATAACTAGGGAGCCATCGGCCCGTAAATTGAAACTGGCTTCTGTGTTACGAACTGTCTTGTCACAGTTCGGCGGCGGCGGCGACTGCAACGGCCTGGCTCAGAAAGACCTGAAGGCGGCAAAATTTAGTCACGTTCACAGTCTCACGCACTAACTACGTCTTACACTAACACTTGTTATTGTAGTGACCACAGCCGGAATTGTATTTGAAGAGGCACAAATGGCATTTCATTTAACGTCGGCAATACATATACATCCATCGTGAGGCTCAAATCGTGCAAACCATCAATCTGACATCGAGCGGACTGAAGACCGTGCTCTGCAAACGAGACCACGCGTACCATGCTCCCTCCTGCTACAACCTTATCACTCATTTATATCACTGGCATTCGAGACATTGGGGGGGAGGGGGGGCTGGCCCGAAAACGCACAAACTTACTCAACATGTCGGCAAAGCGCTTAACCGTTTGACAGGGGACACAAGAACTGTCGAGTACCTGCACCAGAGACTATCGCTGGACCTTCAGAGGGGTAACGCCGCCTCTGTGCGGCTTTACTCGCACCTAGCTTTGTTAGACTGGGCACGCTCGAACCTGGAGGATATGTGATGTTTTCATTTATTTTATCCGGTGTACACGTTCCTAACGAGACAATTGTTACCTATTATATATATGAACAAACATAGCTGTAAATCGAATCACTAGATGTCGCATTGTGTAGTCCGTGATTCGCAAAAGTCGAATAAACAGTCGTCTCCCTTCGATGCTATAAAATGACACATGAGCCCATATGTTATGTATCGTTGTCCCCTTATGTTTGTTGTCGCGATAGTCGCGTAGTTGCGCATCCTCAACCTGCAAGCGAATATGCTCCGATTAATTTATTCAGTCTTGCATCTCTGATTAGCAATCTACCGACCACCTGTGTGTGTCTCCTATTTTTTAGCACATATCCACGTGTATCGCTGTAAAATCCGATGGGACCTAGACTGACCTTGATATATGGACGCAAGTCGTCTGGACGTTTCAAGGTGATATTTCAAGGGCAGATGGTTTCCTCCAAGCCTAAGAGGCAGACTTACACAGTATATGTATATAAATATACACTTCCGGACAAAAAATTTGCATCGTCTGGCGCTATACTAAGTACACCATCCACAAGCTGATATATCAGCTAGAATTTTAAGTTAGAACTATAATTTAATTTTATCATGTGTCTTAACTTCAGGTGCTCTAATAACGACCATGGTGTAAAATCTCATAAGTCTAATTAATCTTGTCAAGTAATTCCCGTGGGATACTATTTCATTCCCCGCGCATAGCATTCACGAGCATCAGAATCAAATGTCGCCATAACTGCCGTTCTGGCTCTAACTAATCGAGCTACCTCATCCACAACGTTATCACCAGCAGCTCCTGCATTAAGCACGACGTAAGCTATCCAAATCTCATAAACGTTGAACAGTCAAGATTCTTCCTCTGTAACAATCGTTGATTTGAGACCGGTTCTTCTGCCTAAGGACACCGCCGCCGTAACTGACACGCTCCGCAATGCAAGATTGCACTAACCGCTCTACTTAACGATGTTTTTCGACACGTTTTTTTCCCGATAATTTCTAAAGAGCATCCTGATCTCATCCGAGAATAGAACGACCGGCCATTGGTAAGCGGTAATCTCGTGCAAGCCGGCATTTTGCCTATCGGTAAGCTGTGGTCAGTTGTAGACGTATGGCAATTCTGTAGTGTGTAAAGTCCGAAGCGCCGAAAGCATGGCAGAGCTGCTATTGCAGCAAACCGTCGATTTGCCGCTGAACCGCAAAACACCCATTAAAAGGAAACATCTGGTAATCTGGGAAGGATGGATGAGTTCATATTCAGTTGGCCTTCATCATTTATTATAGCATAGCCAAGCAAAGCAGGGCGGTTTTCTTTACCGTTCTTAAACTGGCGATCCATTTCTCAGATTCCGTTATTGACTCTATTACTAAACAATGTTACCGGCTAACTGAGAATTCCTTACTTACTGACCGAGAGATCGTTAATCCGAGCGGTCTGCAGTTCAAGGTTAGAAATGGGACGCTTTAACATTCTGGCCGTGTTGTAAATCGAACTCACTCGTCCTTCCAATAGTAGAGGCCATTTCCATTGTGGCCTACTATTGTGAGTACAAAATATACCTAAATGCAATGGGTCATGCGATTGGTCCAGAAGTGCATAAATGTATCAGATCACAGGCCTATCAAGCGTATTTCGCACTTCAGTCGCAGCCATTCAAGAGTCAACGTGGAACGTTAAAAGTGTCGATATTTTGTGTTTTTCAACACCCCAGACACTACTGTCATCACCGTTATTGGTACTTATCATTTATGCTCAATCTGTGCAATCGGGTCAAGCTTCATTATAAGGTAAACCGTAAAGTGAGTTAGGCAGGAGTAGATATTGAGAAGACAGTTTAATTTAATTGGCAACAACAGCAACAATACCGACAGCAACTACACAATATAAGCAAGAATACGACGATGGACCAACAATACAACAAAAACTGCACCAAAAATCTTTGCAATCGACAGGAACCACAGCCAAGGGTATAATTTCTAATAAATTGCAGCAGATCGTGTGGGTGGGACAAGAGCAGATATTTTCGAGCAGATTTCTGGCGTCTTGATGGACTGTTCTGAAGAAGAGAAAAAAAAGAAGAAAGCACGTGCAACGCACAAATAGCAACTCCTGCTGTCTTGGCGATACGAAGTGAAGAAGAATTAGCTGATGTGTTTCATATTCATATTCACACTTCGGATATACACTCAAATGGAGCGTCGTCTCAGCAAATTGAAATGACTAGAATCTTGTGGTCACTCCGACTTAAATAGGACACCGTCCCAGCAAAATCGATCTAAAATTGTCGTAGTGGCAATGCTAACTCAAACACGCCTTAAAGGGACGAGCGGATTCATGTTACATTTTGCAGATGTCACACAGAGATCAGTTCTGAAGATGTACATTAAGTGTACATTAAGGTTGCAATACTACATTAATGTCGCCGAAAATGAAATATATGGGAACGATCTATTAACCTTTCCTATTTCGATAAACACGTGAACGGATCTTGATACAGCAAGTGTCAGGTTGTTTTACTAGCACAAACTCCAACTATGAATTAGAAAAAAAATAATCATCCTTTTAGAGAACAATAATATGTAGCAGACAGCTGCTACCTAGTCGACAACCAAACTTCTTGGTATTATTTCGAGTATATGCTGTGGGTGGAGCGTGTCCCTTTATTTTATACCATCTTTTTTTAATTGAATTTAACCAGGTGTTTCGGCCAGGCCTTGCAGCTACGCGAGCCAAACAATCCAAGATCCGCAAAGACACGAGCCCCGGCAACATCTCCATCCTACGTGTATGGACTAGAAGTTCGCTTCACGAACTCACCGTTAACGAATTCGGCACGGGCAACGTGCAAGTACTTTTGTGGACTCGTGATGCAATGCTCATAGGAATCGAGGGCAGCACCAATGTCGGCCTGATGCCGCCGCGCACCGCGCACACGAGGGTTCTGGAGAGAGGCCAAACACCCCTAGCCAGCGGAATGCTTTAGGATTTCGCTAAGATATCATCTATGGCTATCAAAAGCTACTGTTTATTATTACAGCAAGTGTAGACCAGACCTAATCTCTAAGTACAGCCTAAGTGTATATGGTTATCATCGGCGGACTTATATTAGCGGTGGCAAACGTGGTAGTGGAATTAGTCTCGGCAGCAATAATCTTCAACCACACCACAATTTACGGCCAACTGTCATGAACAGAGCAGCGAAGCTAATCCCGCGCTAGTAGTAGGTGTCGTGTGGCGGTATTTCGGTTGCCGCTAACTCCTTCTCACGTAGTCTATTAAAGCTCGGAGCTGCGGTGGCCACATTGACCTTAATGCCCCTTAAACACACTGCTTTAAATGAAGTAGAAAACGCCTTTGTTTACCGAGTAAAGAGTTGAAGGAGGCTGGAATGCAGAGAATCCTGCAAAGCCGCCTTGTTGTGCGATTATCTGGCTACACGTCGGCCAAACATGTTGTTGATGATTTTAATTCATGCAATAAATACATTTAGCCAGAAGCATTATTTGGTTCCCACGATTGTTCATTCGCACATCACTAAGAAGCGGTCATTACGTTTTGAGCTCACACATTGTGGTAGCACCCGTGTGGCGTTATTCTTAAACGTTTGTTAAAATGCAATATATATATATATATATATATATATATATATATATATATATATATATAAACTGTTACAGGACTCTTTCAAAAGCGACATAACGAATTGTAGAGCTTGTTAAAGTGAATATTTTTTTCTAATGGAACATGGTCTCTGAGAAGTATTGTTTCGAAGTGAAATTGAAATTACTACAATATGTGGCACTGGTGTGCCCAACATGGGGGCATTAAATAAGCCATTGCGTGACAACCAGCACACCATCGTGTTCGTGAGAATGTTCGACTTCCTCTGAAGTACATATAACCTAGAAGATGCGATATGGTTGTTTAGAAGAACATTCGCAAAAATGAAGTTCTTTTACTAGCTTTCACGTTCAATACCTCAAAATCATAACCCTATGAACGAGCGCTAAAAAGAATTAACACGTTCATGCAAATGTGCATTTCATGCCATGATCATTTTGGTACCAAATCTATGACAATGCGAGCGAGTGGTTGTGGAGTAACTAAGATTTTTCGACGGGCATGTCGAGATTAAGTGCCTGCATAAATTATTTTGTGGCGGCGACGTTGTGGCTATGGCGCGACAAGCCATCGACAAACTGAAGGAAAATATTCGGCGGAAATTTCGAAAAAAACAAAATGATAAAATATTATGCATAATATTGTAGCTATGTTATATATTACCATTTGTGTGTGTTTTCGTATATGCACAGGTATCACAATCACTAAGATATTTATTATATAATATTTACAATATGATTTGTATTTTAATTGCCTGAGTGTTATTGACCACTTCTCTCAACATTCGCTTGGCGTTGCCTTTATGTTAGTTCCAACCAACTCCCTCTGTCAAATGAACAATAATAATAATACCCAAGGTACGCCAAAATGTCAGCGAGAATTGTGTACTTCGTATAGACAATAGCAAAAAGTTCCACGGCCATCTTCTTAATATAATGTTTCAGACATAACCATACGTAAAATATTTGCTGAGAAAACTCGAATTTTCGAATGTACTTTGTCTTTTATGTTGTTTTTCAAATTGTTTAGAATCCTAAAGTGACTTTTGCTGCACCCTATATACACCAATATATATATATATATATATATACATGTCGTTGTTGTTATGAGGTGTATATTATTTCTTTGTACTTTAAATCTGCCAGACTCATAACAACAACGACATGTATATATATATATATATATATATATACATATATATACATGTAGTTGTTGTTATGAGGCGTATATTCTTTCTTTGTACTTCAAATCTGCCAGACTCATAGCATGCCCTCAATCGAACATGAATATTTTTGGGTCGACTCGACGGGCAACATATGAACAAAATCTCCGGCGATTATCTGCTTGTTTAATTTCTATGTTGTTCGTGGTTTTGCCGACAAAATAGCCGAAAGAAATGCCGCTATCGTAATTAAGCAGTAACGCTATAATACGCGACAGATGGCAGTCAAAGTTGCAGTCTGGCACGACAAGAATGGCGGACTTAGCTTGACGAACAGGCAACGATGACAAAGGTTTCTCCAAACCAGCTTCATATACACACCATCGTATCTGCATTCGCAGGTGAGCTCATTTATTGTGAATGTTGGGAACAGCGTGTGTTGTAGATGCGTAACTAAATGAAGATAAATGGGCCAAGATGTATTGATACGTTAATGCAACGATCGCGACGAAGATAATGATAGCTCGTTGCCTCTGAGCCTCACCATTTGTTCCGTGCAGATCCTCATTTAACATTGTTCTGGCTTTTTCCATTTTCAGCCTGGCAGCCTCCCCTTTTTCAGTCTATCTTCTCGCTGGCACTGTTCCTATCTCTTTCTACTTTATTTCGTCCGGTGGTGCCCGGCGTCCTTCATTGTCTGTTTCGGTCGTAGTGTTCTGAGTTTGTGGGCAATGCTTTCAACGCTCCCCATGTCTGGCGGTTCCCGCTGCTCTGGGCATACCTATCGGGACATGGGCGTTCTGAATCGTATTTTTTCTACCGACTGTTCTTTCACTATCTACATGCGATTTGCGCTACATCGATCGATGCCGAAGCGTGTCATATCGCCGTTTTTACCAGACACAGGGTTCTCTCTCAGGGCACAGCCACGAGTGAATACTGCGTATGAGTAACCGGTCGGCGCCGCGCTAATATCGTGTGGACATGTGCAAATATCAATAGCCTAAGCTTTTCCTTGCGACACTATTACCCCAGGAAAAGGGGTTCGTCACACGAGAAATATAATAAAGAAGCAAATATAATAAATCTAATAAATAAATAAGACTATATACTGGCTGGCTCGCTGGTGGGACCACCGTGCAAGCGGCCGGATTCCGAGGAAAGAAAAACAGAGGTGGCAGACAGAGATCACGTCACCCTCGTCAGACCGAATAGCATACGTACTACAAAGATTAAACCGGTGCCTGAATTCGAAAAACAATGTGCTTATTTTTATCGTGCGACTGTCGATCTCGACAGACTTGGCGATGTTCAAAATGTCGAGGTTACGTTGTTGATGATGGTCAACAACAACAACAACAACAACAAAATGGACAAAATCATATCTCTGGCTCAAGCAAGGATTTCCTCTGACACGAATATCTGTCACAACGACAATTTAGAGCAAAAAAACACTACGACAAGAAAAAGACACATTGCCATTAAGGTTGCTCGACTTTGTGCCGCGGTGATTTTCGCCTCGGAGAATTCGTAATTTCTGAGGAGCGCCTCTATAAGAGCATAGCATGTCAGGGGACGTCCTATTAGTAGGTTCCGAGACAGTACCTCTCGCTCAGAACTAAAAAAAACACAGCATTCGTAGCAGTGCTTTACATAGTCAGCCTGTCCTGAATCGCGCATACGGCATAAGGGAAGTCAGCTTTACCAATGCGGTGCAGGCCAAAAGCAACTACCGTGGCCTATTAGGAGTTGTGCGTATGGCTAGGTAAGCAAGACAAGGCTGTAGCATTTTTTTTAATATTACGGAGTACAAATTTTGTCCAGTATCCCGGGTAGCCCGTCTAACTTGTTTCCACCTTAGGTTTCCACCGTTTTACACATACGCGATACGATCGGGCAAAATACTCGCTCCGAGCCCGTCCTCAAATATTCATTCCCGTTAGCTTTAGTTAGCTACTGTGCGACTATTACAAGCTGCTTCGGAACGTTTGAATCTTTGCGCACATCCTCTCTTGAGGTGTCGCGCGTAGCGACTTTCGAGCTGCTGCACTTGGCGGCAGTTCGAATTGTTGCACGTGGCTGAGGTTCGACTTTGAATTTGGCGGCGCTCGGATTGATTGCCACACGTAGGTGTCGAGGAGTAGTGATTGCGTTTGCCGCAGAAACGGGAAACTTCTACTATCACCTTTATCACGGAACACTTACAAAACATATCCGTACGCAAAGGGGCATGTATATATATATATATATTGTCCGTTTCATTTGAGAGAGTGCGGTCGTGTTTTTGTCGGCTCAACGCACCAACGAATGTATGCACAGTTAGTGCTCGAATGGTAAATAGTGTGCGATCGGAGAGAGTCTCATCGCGTCTCTGAGGAATAGGATCCCTTTCGGGCACTCCGGCTGATTGTGTTCGATTTGTGGGAATCATCGCAGACCATGGCCTTATACCTAGTTGCGGCGAAAGACGTTGTAGTTTGTTTTCGAGTTAACCTAAGCCAACACGTTGTCGTAGTCTGGTGGCGATGTTATCGAGCACCTGCTCCAAGCAGCGCAATATTAGGAAAATGCAAGCAAAAATTTCAGCCAGGGACACACAAGGTTTTTCGTGTAACCTTCAGTGCAGTTGAAGACGGCCCCTTATCCGGAGGCAACGTGCTAGGAATGTACAAGGACCTACACCTCAATGTGGCAGGCAGATGATAACATCTTGGCACAGAATGGACAGATCTCGGCGACCGTCCATAAGCTTGAAGAAGATCGAAAACTGATCTGCATCATGAAACTAGCCAAACTGCAGGTCAAAGCGGCGTCAAGGAAATATCGACAACATTTAAAACAACATGGATTGATGCATTGGCTCCTTGCTTGGGCACCCTCGTTTCGACTGCGTGCCGACCGCGGGTCCACAAGGCGCTTTCGGCGCAGGTCCTCTGGGCGACTCTTCTGCCTCGTGATGATGTCGAAGTATCATATTTCGTGAAGCAGGATCGCGAAAAATGGACGCGACAATTGCTGGTGTCGTCTGTTATAATAATAATAATGATTATTATTATTATTATTATTATTGTACATAATGGCAAACCGAATTATCGGTTCCCGCAGCAGTTTCCGTTTCTGGGTAACACCCTCTAAATCTGTGGCGGGCGGGCGTGAAATGAAGTGACGTTGGCGGTGAAGCAGATCGCCGTAGATCTAAATAGGACCCAGCCTTCGCGACGGGGCCAGGCCACGAACGCCAAATGCCAGTCTTAGCGCATAAACGTATCCGTTATGCGTGACATGCCAATCAGTACGTTGCGCGTCAGAAGGCACGTGCGTTTGCGCAATGGTTAGTTGATGCCCTTTCATCCATCCGTTTGCCATGTGTGTCGCTACGAGAACGCGGTCATGACAGCGGCCGTACGATAGTCACAAGGACTGCGCCCTACTAATAGCAACCACATTCGGATAATAACAATTACCTTGGCCTATAGAAGCTAAGCCGCTAACACCAAGTCCATGTCGGTTGATTAAGGGCGTTCGCGCCTATATCTATAGCGCAAGGTATATATATATATATACTTTTAATAAAAAAATACTCTTGTCTTTACAAGCATTTACAAAAAGTAGACGAACTGTACCTACTAAGTTATAACTACTTCAAACATTAATACTTAATTACTTGCATAATATAGGAAAATCAAAGCACGTCAGAGCCCTATCAGACAGGCATGTCGAGTTCTGTTCGGCGGCTTGAATTGCTTCTAGCATGTTACACTGCACATGAACGTTTCGAGCGCGCAATACTTAACAAACGCCACCTATATTTGTAGCACAGTAATTTTATATAAGCATATCTCTGTTTACAAATATGCGAGTATATATATATATATATATATATATGAATTAGACGTCCATATATAAAAACGGTTATGTGTCGCTTACTATTGAACTACCATGTTTCGTAACAGCACAGACGTAATTGGCTACTTACTCAACTGGGACTGGCCGTTCCACGTCTCGAGGGTCTTAGTCAGCAGCTCAAGGCCCGACGACATTCTATATTCGAGTGTATAATCTACATGTAGTAAGTGACCTCGGTGAACCGATGCGTGATGCGACACATAATGAAGACGTTCGACTCGCAGTGTCCCTCTTTCTAAAGATTTCCTAAAATGTTTGTCATCTATTCCTGCCTACTGGTACTTGCTACCTTACTGTTTGTCTAGTTTACGCTCAAACTAGTTGCCGCTGCCAAAAAATTGCCCAATTCAGTATTTATTTCACCATAAAAGAAAAGTCGCTAAGATGTTATTGGACAGATAGAAACATATATGTACGCTTTTAGTATATAGATTTTTTTAATATCAAGATGTCTCTTGAGTGCTCCCGAAGCTATGAACGATGTAAGCCTTCAGATGTCTGTCAAGACGGACGCTGTAGACGCTATGCTAACACTTAATCATCTAACGAAAATGCACAAAAAATGAAATACATGATAGGTCATATTACAGGTTCAGACCCGATCATTTTCTAAGTAAATAGCATGATAGATTCTGAACAACTAAAATCCATATTACATCATTATAATTATTTTGTAAATTACTAAACTGTAATTGCTGTAATTTGATAATAAAGTAGCGTTATATATAGCAGAACTTCGGATATTTTAGTCGCTTAACATATGTGTGCAATGAGTAATGAGGTGAATCAGACGCGAAAATACGTTCGCTGGAGGCGAACGCTCCTATAGGCGCATATATATATATATATGGCATGATCTAGTCGCAAGCCTAGACCTAATGCCTTGACATATGCCCCAAGAAGGTCACGCACACGTTCATATATCACAAATGTATCTCTTACCATACATAAGTAAATAATGAAGAAAATATATTTAAAAAAAACAGTATATATATTGAGCAAATGTATTACTACTCTAGCAATACAGCATGGTTACCCACACGTACGTAGCGTCAAATGCCTGTAAAACAAATGCATTATATATATATATATATATATATATAAATTACCCACACTTGTTCTCACCCCTTGCGTTTGAGACGTTGGGGGGGGGGGGGGAGGGGCTGGCCTGCTAACGAAGAAACTGCTAAACGATGTCGGAAGAAGATTGATGCTTGCTACAGGAGACAAAAGGGCGGGGGAATATTTACTGCAACGTCTGTCATTGGATGTTCAGAGAGGGAGCCTGGACCTAACGCCTTGAGTTATGCCCCGAGCGGGCTGTGCACATGTTCTTACATCACAAATGTATACCTTGATACACATATATATATATATATATATATATATAAATATATGAGAATCTAAAAAATACAGCATAAACTACCGCTGCAGCAGCAGCAGTGAGGGACAACTGCAACGCATAGATGCTGATCCCACTGTTACGTTGTGGGAAGCGTTTCTTAACAAAAGCCAGTCAGAGAGAGAGAGAGAGAGAGAGAGCAACCTTGCGAATCACCAGTGCTGAATCCACTTTGATGTCGCCAACCAAAATGCATTGCGAAAGATCAACAGATGATGGCTTATTCGATTCGCATGGCTAAATGTGTTGTTGGCAGGAGACCGTCGAAGAAGCCACGACAACGGAGCAACTCGTTTCTGATCGCCACTGCTCGCGCAGAAAGATATATATACTACTACATATAAGCTTTCCTGTTACTTTTAAAATACTGTTGTTGCTGTTAAGCGGCAAATTAATTTTTACCGTCGCAATTTTTACCGTGATAAATCGCAGCATATTCGAGTCGACATATGCTTTTCATTTGGATGTATCGTGCAGGCCATAACGCTCCTACTTCAGACGCTGTACATATATAAGATCGCAAACTGCGAATCTCAGACAATTGTACAATGCGTTACCATCCCTGATTAGACATGGAACCCGTGGGTCGGGTGGACGATGTCCAAATCTACCTTGGCCATCACATCGTCGACCGGGCATAAACATTTTGGGTATGCGGACATTACAGAATATCCAAAAAAAAAGGGTGTATGTATCCTTTCTATAAAGTATAGGTATACGTTTTATACAGCTACTGGTATATGTGAAGGGTAGGCCATAATTACGGCAATACATCAAACAACTTTGGAAGCTCACTATAGCAGAACAACGACAGATACTAACATAGCAAACGTTTAGTTTATAAGGTACACATACACACGCCTGCAGCCTCCTTAAAGCTCCATCGACTGTTGATCGCAGGTAACAAACGTTCCAACAGGACGGGGTATCCACTACACGGGCAGAAACCCCGCACAGGAGTGGTGGTGCAAGAAACACCTTCCTGACTTTTTGGACAAGTCGGAGTGGCCGCCGCGGACCCCGGATGAATGAACCCACCGGACTAACCGGGAGCGACCTAAAGCGTCCCGACGGGATGACCCCCATCCCCCCACGGGGCCGGACCTTTTACGGGACGCCACCTTGAACTTTCTCCCTCTATGGTCGGTTTCGGTGTACTTAGAGTTGGTAACGCCGTGACCAGAGCAAGAAACCCTAGCAGAGAACAACAAGACGAACAAATACGCCAAACTGACCAGAGCCCAAAGCTTCAGCCCAGTGGCCTTCGAGACCCTGGGACTACCTGGTCCCTTAACGGAGAGACTGCTTACTAAGTTGGGCGAACTTTGAAGATAACTACGGGGGACAGGAGAGCCGCAGAGAATTTGTACGTCAAAGACTTTCCATTGAGTCTAGTGGGACGATGCGATCTTAATTCTAGGAGCGCTTTCCAAATGGCGCGGAGCAGGGTTATTCTAGAAAATAGATACCCTTTTCACAGAGGGTACCTATATATATATATATATATATACTCCACACGAAATTTACACAGACACACAGAACACAGGCGTGCGTTGTATAGCACGCATGCCGGCTATAAATGCCGATTATACGCATCACCTCTTCATTGTTGGCCAATAAGGTCATTTTCCAGAAGATCACTGATAGTATATCAATTACGAATTCGATTGCCAATCGGACGTAAGAAGTCAAGCGTGAAACAACGATACATATTGACGGCAAAACCACCACGCCGCCATATGTAAGACGCGCTGTTTACTATACTATAGACATGCAGAAATACACGCCTTTACTATATCGAGCTGTCAACAATGACACCCCTAGATGACAAGATCCATTAACCATTATATTATTACCCTATATGGATATATATATATATATATATATATATATATATATAATATTTAGTAGCGGCGGTGGCTAAGGAGGCGAACGCACCGTTCAAAACGGAACGTTGCCATGGCAACCATAGTTAGCAAAACAATCGCAAGTTCGAGCCCCGGCCTTGCTGGTTGTATTTGTTGGATGTGGTTGTCATTGCCCTGCTGCTACATACCTCTGCTGGAGAAAGCCTATATAAATCCAGTACGAGAACGCGATGACGATAGATGCATTTAGACGATATCGTGCCACAGGCAACTTAGCATTACGAGCGTCTAAAATGTAGTTGTCAGGGCGTAAAAAAATATATATTTATATATGTATATATACATATATATATATATATATATATATATATATATATATATGTATATATATTTATATATGTATATATATATATAACTAAATATGTTGATGAACGTGTGTTTCATGTCGACGGTCCGGAGCGGTTGTTATCCTAAGCTGTAGCCGATCATTCGTATAAGTCTGTTTGTGCATTTGTGTCGCTTGATGACGACAACACCCAACGGAGCAACGTCAGCAAGCACGTGCGCGTGTTTGCGTGAGCATGCAACGAGCGTGGATGGACATAGCTGAATAAAAAGGATGATGATGATGATGGTGATGATGGTGATGATGATGGCCATTGTTGTCACCTGCCCGGCAGTGGCGGGCAGCAGTGCCGGCGCCGTTACTCTCAAATACAATCACAATCACCACCACCATCACTGCTCGGCCCTGATCTGCTCATTCGACATTCGTTACATAGATATGTATGTATGTTTGTATATATATATATATATACATATATATATAGACGGACGACCGTGAGCACTATGGCATGCCAAAGTTCCATAACACAACATGGCATAACATAAGGTCCTTACATCATCATCATCATCATGATGCAGTACTATTCAACTAGCTAGTCGGACAGCAGAGTCGGCTGCGTGTCCAGCTGACCAACGAACAACAGAGCAGCAACTGGACTGCGCACACGTACCTACGATCTCTCGATATATAAAGTGGCAGAGGAAGCCAGAGAGAAAGAGAGAGAATGCGAGAAGTGAGGAAGAGGGAGAGAGAGAGGGGGGGAGAGGAGCAGGAAACGAGAAAGCGGGACCCATAACCTCGCACAAGCTCGATCGACGACGTACTTTGCTACGAGCTTCGGGGAAATGAATTAGCGTACCAACAACAACAACAACAGCTACATCAACAACTACAGCAACAACAACAACAGCATGAGGATGATGGTCAGTTCGATGGCCGAAAGGACAAACAAATAGACAAGCGTGTGCCTGCGAGTAGGAGCGAACCGCCGGTAGCAGGTAGACTCGTCTACAGAACAAACTAAGAATAGTCGAAATAATAATAATAGTAGTAACGCCACAGAAGCAGACTCTAAGGTAAGTAATGTACGTCGTCTTCGACTGTCTGTATAGCAAATGTTGCCTCTATAGCAAGTGCCGTAAAGAGGAATTTAACAACAATAATAATAATAGTAATAATAATAATAATAATAGTAATAATAATAATAACCTTGCAGTGTGCCGAGGAAACGCCGGCTGTATTGTCGGTTCCATGGAATAATATTTAGGAGTTAGAAAAAGACAAGGAGTACACGTTCACACCTCACAATTGTAACATTTAAACAATGTTAATAAAAAATAATAATAATAATAATAATAACAAAGAATAACAATAAGAGCATGCGTCGGAAGCGAAGGAACATATCCCCGGGCTCGTATCTAAAGGCGACCGTAATTATACAAAAAAAACAGTCCAATAAAGGCATACACTAAAACTGCTGGAATACGACGAATTTCTATTATGACGCCGTATCAACGTAACAAGAAAACAGTTGTAATAACAACAAATTCGTACGAAGATGTACCTCTTTTGGCATTTACAATATGTATGCTCTATAAACGAAACCGTGTAGCAAATACTACAGCATCAACGATATATGAATGAGGTGCGAAGCCGCACACGAAGCACATTCCATCAGACCAACCTATGCGTTCATATTAAACTCGTGTTTCGATCACAATGTGATCAACAGATTACGAATAACTAATCACATGTGCGCTCTAAATCACGCCAACAACAACAACAACAACAACAGCAGCAGCAGCATCAACAGCAACTGTTACAAAAACGGCTGGACTAAGACCAATCATAACAATCATTAAACGAAACGACATCGAATTAATAAAAGCTCTAGCGACAGCTGCAGCAACCGCAGCAGCAGAAAGAGCAGAAGCGGCGGTGTCAACTACGGTCATACTAGACTAGTCATACATAGCAGCTGCCCAAGAGCTGGGCACGGCCGAAGGGACGCGGCCCGCTCTGTTCTATCTGTGTGCCTAACGCAGTCCGTTTGTCAGTCAGTTGACCTTAGCTGATGCGACGCGACTCAAACGTCGCCTAGGTCATATATACATATATATATATATATATATAAAGAGAGAGAGAGAGAGAGAGGGAGAGAGAGGAAGAGAGAGAGCGGGGGGAGAAAGAAAGAAAGCAAGCATTACAGAGAAATAAGCCAACATATCTATAGCTGTGATAGGATTATCTGTGTTCTAAATGATGACCTAGCTTGCCACAACGCTATCATCATCATCATGAAATGCGACCGCGCCTGCATTTGTCCCAGATGTGCGTCGCCCGTTCAGGTGGAAGTGAATTGAGGTTCGTGACGGCACACGCACCCACAACAGAGCAACAACAACAACAATCATAACAACAACAACAACAACAACAACAACAACAACAACAACAACAACAACAACAACAACAACAACAACAACAACAACAACAACAACAACAACAACAACAACAACAACAACAACCACCACCACCACCACCACCACCACCACCACCACCACCACCACCACCACACTAATAGTCGTAACAGGAACGCTGTCAACAGGGCTAAATCACAGAGCACAATGGCATAGCTGCAGATCTGCACATCATCAACGGGACTCAATGGGCAGAAATGGCAGTTGAAATCGTACAAGCCCATGGGAACGTCAAAGAATATTTTAAACATACAATTAAATGTTTTTGAAGATGAGAAGAGATCAAGAACAAGATGGCGGCGCCCAGCAGTGCGTTGTGTTTTGTATGTAGCTCCGTGATAAAGAGCTCGTGTGAGTGGACCCAGTGTCCTACCTGTCTTGTGGGTGTAGCCCATGTGAAGTGCTCATCACCGCGCACCGATGTAGGGGCAAACCAGCCCGCTCGGTGTCCTGGATGTCCGGAACTAGAGGGCACCCGCTCAAACGACGCCCTGCTTGAGATCCTGCAGCGGATTAGTCGCCTTGCGGCGGCAAATGCAATCCGAGTGTCGGAACTTGAACAAGTTGTCTCCCAGCTTCGTCCCCATCCCACCGGGAACAACGTGAGCACAACAAGAGTGGAGAACGAGGCGAAAAAGCAAGTGGCACAAAACAAAGTGGCACAAGGCACCGGCGGCGGCTCAAATGTTCCCGCCAAGCTCATAATTGGTTCGAATGTCTCATATGCGGCCACCGTCACTCGTACTGTTGGTAAACAAAACCAACAGCAACAACAGTGCCAGAGACAGCAGAGACATCGAGACGAGAAACCGCAGCAGCAGTCGAAGCAGACGCCTCTCACAGACGTCGCCAAAAGTGTTGTTGATCTTGGTCAACAGCGCCAGCAACGGCGAGAAGAGAGAGCGGTTGAGCGGCAGCAACAACAGCGGGAGAAACCGGAGAAGAAAGAGAAGCCGGCGCCGGCAGTAGAAAGTGACGTCACGAGTCCGCTGCAGCCGCGCGACCAGGCTGTAGAGACAATGGACTGTACAGAGACAGCCAAGGAAGATCAGCTGGACAACGAAGGCTTCCAGCTGGTGGAGAGACGAAACAAAAAGAAGAGGAAGCTCGCGAGTGAGAGTGGCGGATCGGCCAGCAACAGCCCGGAGAAGCAGGATGGACGCCTGGGGCCGAGCCAGGGCGATCTCTCCCAAATTCACAAGCGAACAACAGTGGAAAAACGCGAAACTAGCGCGATAAGGAAGCACCGTCCTCTTCGAGCAGGAAGTGCAGTCGTAGACTTAGGTGAGCTAACACTGTGTGAAAACCGTGTGCTGCCTATGAAGGCTCTCCGTTTGGAGGGCTTCAGCCGAAAAGCGTCGGCAGAACAGCTGCGTGGTTGGCTAACCGGGAGACATACTGTAGTGCGTGCTATTTGGAAACTCAAAGTTTCCCGGCCGGACTCCGTCTTCTGCGTGGCCTTTGGTGATGATGATTTTAGTAAAGTTTCGAGTAGCGCCTTCTGGCCGAAAGGCGTGAGTTTCCGGCGCTGGCTGGGGGCTCCGCCGGTCCAGACTAGAGTATGCGAAGAGTTTACTGATGGGCATGGTTTAACAGCTAGGCAGCAATGACGCCTTCTGCCAAGGCAGCTGCATGCTGCTCGCAGCTGCAAATTATTGCTTTGGAATTGCGAAGGTTTATCTGGGGCTTTACAGCTAGCACCAGAGCGTTTGTTTGATGATGTGGACATTGTACTCTTGACGGAGACTTTCATGCGGAAGGAAGTGCATTTCGATGAGATGCGAGGTTTCCATCTGCTAGCAAGTCTTCCAGACGGAGGGCGGGGAAGACCAGTAGGTGGACTTTCAATCTATTTACGAGCAGGGTCACCCCGAATGCAATGTGTGTGTCGAGGTGAGTGTTGTATGACACTCACCTCAGGTAGTTTCAACCTCGCATTGTTCTACCTGCCACCTCATTACGATGATGTTGACGTTGCCGATGCGATCAGTGCTGGTCTAGCGGGACTGAACCTCCAGCTACCCACTCTGGTCGGCGGCGACTTCAACTGTCGTATTGATAGTGGCGCCACCGACAGGAAGGGCGATGTGCTTCTTAAGCTTCTAGAAAACAGAGGCCTGCATTGCGCAAATGAGCGTGATAAATTCACGTATGTTTGCCAAAGTGGAAGAAGCACTATCGACCTCCTGTTTCACAATCTTCAACATCCGACGGAATTTCAAGGATGCGAGGTACTTGATATTCCAGCACGGAAGCACCTGCCGGTGCTGGCGTCTCTGTGTGTGCCTGGCCAGGGACGCGCCCCACGTCGGCAGCCGATAACGTACTGGTCTAGGCAACTAGATTTGCGTGTATTGACGCGCGAGTTAGAGCTGCTGAGATCAACTTCTGACATTGAACAAAGCAACCACGCTTTGGAGGCCACTGTCAAGGCGGCTGTAGTCAAGAAGAAGTACAGACAAAGACGGGCGCGGCCCTGGTTTACACAGGCCTGCTACTTAAAACGTCGGGAAGTCTTGGGGCTCCTGCGCCTAGCACGGGCTCTACACCCCGACCCCCAGGTAGTTGCTGATCGTAGGGCGCTCTATGGCCGACATAGAGCAACCTACAAGAAACTGCTTGTGGAGAGTAAGCGCCGGTATGATGAGGAGGAGGAGTTTCGTTTGCTTGAGAGAGCAGAGCGCGAACCCCATGTCTACATTGTTCGCCGGCAAAACAGAAGCATGCACAGCATGACAAAGGAGCAGTTGCGGCAGCACTTCACTGCCCTTCTGCTCGATGCAAACGCCCCCGCGCCTAACCCAGTTATTGAGCAACCGCTCACTCTGGAGCAGCACGACATGAATTCGCCGTTTACGGTGGAGGAAGTTGTGCAGATCTTGCGCGGGTTACCCAAGAAAAAGAGTAGTGGTCCTGATGGGATCTATTACGAACATTGGGCTAAGTCGTCCGATGTTTTAGCGGAGGAGCTGTGTAAGCTGTTTAATCAGATACTCAGCGGGGGACACATACCCCAGGTTTGGCACGAGGCCAGGCTTACTCTGCTATTCAAGGGCAAAAACGGTGACAACGTGGACGATCCAAATCTCTATCGGGGTATCGCGTCGGAACGCACTCTCAAGAAAATCTTCGCCAAGTTGATTATCTCGAGGGTGCTTCCAACTGTGGAGAAGGCCTTACCTCCGGAGCAATTCGGATTCAGGAAAGGCCGAGGTACACAGGACGCGATCCACGTACTCCAGTCGGAAGTTGAACGGGTGCTGGCTGTGCCCGGGGGTCACTTGTACGCCGTCTTTATCGATTGTGTCAAGGCCTTCGACAAAGCTCCCCGTCACCTACTAGTCGATTCATTTCGACATGCTGGGGTGGTTGGTTCTTTCCTACGAGTGCTCTCCAGCTTCTTTGCTGAAGACCGCCTTGAAGTAAACGTAAGGGGCGAAGACACCTTGCAGCTCTGTCAAAACGTAGGGACCCCCCAAGGGGACCCTCTCAGTTGCCTGGCATTCTCCTTGCTCATCGCAGACCTAGCTCGCCATGTGCGGGAGGAGTTTAGAAACGCCGTCGTCGTCATGTATGCGGATGACATAATAGTGGCCCACCGGAACCGCGGTGCCATTCGTCGAATTGTCGGTGACGTCGAAAGTTACCTTCACCGTAAGGGCCTGCAAATAAATGCGCGGAAGACGAAAGCCATGAAGTTTCGCCGTGGGGGTCGATTGGCCGCAGCAGACGTAATACCCTGTTGTGGCCAACCGCTGGAGTTTGTCAACTCTTTCCCGTATCTGGGTCTGAGGCTACACTATACGGGAACGACCTTTACCCAGCACATCGCCGACAGGTGTCGAGCGGCTATTACCTCTATTCACACAGAGGTGAGAGACCCTCGACGACTGTCTGTGAGTGCGGCCGTGCGTCTTTATGAGCTTAAGATTGTGCCAATGTTGAGCTACAGCCTTGGCAGGGTGTGGGGCCATCTTTCAGCGGCAAATTTTGCGCAGCTAGAAAGATGCTTCACAATATATATGAAGCGGGTCCTTTGCTTACCCCGGACGGCAAAAAGCCGCTTCGTGTACCTGCTAGCGGGTTGCGGGCCGGCAGTGGAAACAATCAGAGTCAGGCTTAGGTCACCTATTACTGGACCACTTCAACAATTTTTGTTGGAGTGGCAGGGAAAAGTGACCGAGGCCTCGGCAGAGGTAGCGCAATTGGATGTGTACCTCGCCAGGGAGTTTTGGGATGGAATGGCATGCACTAGCCGGCACGTGTACACAAGATACATTGTGCATGGCTATCATCACTTGGTATGTTCGACTCAAGGATTTCACCAAGTTGACGATCAATGTCGTTGCCGGTTCTGCTCGCAGATATGCGCTAAATACCACGCAGCGAGCTGCCAGAAGCATCGGCGGTCTTTGCACTTTTTCGCCGGGTGGGACGGTCGCTGAAGTGTTTAAAGTGTATAAAAGGAATGAATTGTATTGAAATTATGTACCATCTTGAAATGCAATGTTATTGCGAAATAAACCATTTATTAATAATCTGGTTAACCAAAAAAAAAAAAAAAAATTAAATGTTTTTTTTTTTCATTAATAATTCAGAGTCCGCGACAAATTTTCTCACCTAGATGGGCAAATAATCTTCACAGGTACTGCGTCAAAACTGGGTTGTATGTATCGACATGCGTGCAGGGGATCGAACCCGCAACTTATTGTGTCCGAGTCGTATCGACTATTGTTTGCTTAGCTTCAACGTCGACAAGGCCATCTAATGATTTCGCTTAAGTAAGTTAGCCCCGACGACAGGGTAGCGGAGACGAGCCACGCATGCCCCTTACCGATGTTCGAGCACTTATCGAGCTTTACCGGAGACTTTCATCACATTTATGTCACTCATATTGAATATGCAAACAACTCTCAGTTCTCTCTCAGGTCTCTGTCGCACTTGTTCAACTTGAGTTACGCATGCCGAGACAACGGCATGCTTTCGAACGTACGCGACGTCTTCAACCGTAATCGAACTATCTCAACAGTCGGTGAACAACTTGACATAAGGTACACAAAGAGGTCTCTTACCCGCATTGACAAGTAAAGTACTCGCTTAATTGTACATTGTGGAACACCTTTTAACCAAGCCAAAGTTGTCTCGGGGACTTTTGATTGTCAACTAAATAAGTGAATGCTCACTGTCCGTACAAAGTAGACAGCATCGTCAACGGCAAACACTATAAACTCGACGACGTTGAAAGGTCAAATAACAGTAACAGGCGAATGGTTCCTTCAGTCAGTTCCCTGTTGTGCTGATGGGGAGCATCTGCCCGTTCTTTGTAATTCCACATCAACACTAACACTAAATCGTAGTTAGGACAGTACTGATACTAAAAATATTTTAATATATTTAATATTTAATATTATTGACTTATTTCCTCATCACCTCATGAAGTCATTCAATACTGCAGCTATGCAAGCCGTTGTGTTCATGTGAAAGATACATGTGCTATTCCCCGCTGTTATAGAGTCACACAATCATTGTAAAATGATGTCGTTCTGGTCCATACAATAAAGCCATGAGCATTATTAGTTATTAGTGTTAACGCTGTCATTAAGGATATCAAAGGCGTATCACTATACTTGTGTAACAAAAACACTTGTAGTACGGACTCACAAGAATAGAAATTTTAACGATGATTGCCTTTCGTTCTAAACCTACTTATCGGTGCGATATTACAAGCAAGAGTTGGGAACGTATCGTTATAATAACTTGAAGTATACGAATCACGCCCTTTGCCAACTCGATAAAAGTTTATCCTTGCCAAAACGCTCCGCGACAGAAGGTTATTCACGTCGTTGCTTCACGCCGAGACTGCGTCGCCGCCTCTGAGCCCAGCAGCTTGACTGCTTACCTCATTAAGGCGCAAAATGTCAAAAGTTGCGCCGGTAGATTAGATAGATGTGTGTGGATTTAAAGAATATGTTAGCGGGCGCGGGGTAGTAAGACATTACGCAGGCGGGGTGATGGCTTAGCGAGCATACGAGATTCTTGGCAGCGTGGCAACGCTCCAACAGCGATGGCATCTACAGCAAGAACAATGGGATTAACGAACAGGATCCGGGCTACAGTCACCAGTCGACTAGCGGCTTATGACCTACTTTGTAAACATATATATATATATATATATATATATATATATATATACAACGCAGAGAACATTCATTTAGAGCAGAAACTTCAAGTCATCTCGAGACTTGAACGAGTTCAAAGAAAAAGAGTCGCCGTGATAAACTGATTTGTTACCACTTTTTTCCGTTGCTCATAATACGAGAGCCCGTCATTTGGGGATGATCTATTCATGTGACCTTTGCAGTATTGTGTAAAAGTTTGTAAACACCAACAAAAAAAATGCCATCGTACGGTATCGTTTTGACTAGACGTCCTTTGCGTTGTCTTCCGCGGCAGACGAGGTCGCAAAAGCTTCAATTGGCTTCTTTATCCCACTATAGAACATCGGATCGTAGTGAGCGAGTCGAGTTTAGTTAAGAGCTTTACCACTGGTGGTTCAGTTATGCCGCAGCAACATGGCAAACGTACGTAGCCGCTGCGCGTTGCATAATTATGATTCAACGCACTCGAATGAAGCATTTCGAGTGACATCACGCATGTTACGCATGCATTTCTAACGCGAGCGCCGGCGTCTCTGTCGTGGTTGACATAGGTCGTTGCTGTATGGAGCCTCCATGAACTCGCCACTGCCACGGTGTTGATGTTGCGGCTGCCGCTGTTGTTGGCAGCGTTAACAAAGATGAAGACGAAGCAACGTATTAAGCTGGCTGGCTGGCTGCCTGGTCGGATGGATGAATGAGTGGCCGTCTGGCAGCACCTAGACAAAAAGATGAGATGCGAAACGCGATATAGTGTGGTGTGCTTAGCGCGGCTTGGCCGCGTTGGCAGGCAGACAATGAATTCGCCCGCCTGGTTGGTTACCGGAGCCACTGGCAACATGACAACAACGAGGATGTGAGGAAGGAGGAAAAATAAAACGACGACGACGACGACAACGATGCTGGCCGTAAGTTCTACAGCAATAGTCGTCTTCATCTTACGAGAACGCAGCAACAACAACAATAACTTTAACAACAACGGCAAATCCAGCAGCAACAACAACAACAACAACTGCAACGACGACAACAACAATTCCAGCAACAACAATAACTACAACAATTATAAAGACCACAATGAACAGTAGGACCACAGCGACGGCCGTGACTGCGATGATAACAGATAACCAAAAACAGCAGACGTCTACAACAATATCAGACAACAAACAACAACAACAACAACGGTATTTGTACCGACTGTATTCGTGCTAAGTAAAAAAAGGTACAAGAATAAGCAGAAAATCTGATACAGACAGACCGACAGGGGTACATTCATACATACACCACATGCATACAGACACTAAAAGCACATGGAGACAGAAGTTTGCTCTGTCCGTGGTCAAACGTATACGCCACCTGTCGTAATCCACTCGTTCTTGCTAATGTCACCACCGTAACCATCATAAGCATCACATTCACGACGAACACGAATAGCGACGCAACTTCAGCGCGAGGCAACAACAACAACAACAATGACAACAGCAACAACAACAACTGCAACAACAGTAACAACAGCAACAGCAATAATAATAACAGCAGCAACAACAACAACAACAACAATAATAACAGCAGCAACGACAACAACAACAACGGAGTTGAGTGGGTGGATGCCGGTTAGGCTTCGTTCGTTTTCGTTCAGTGCCTTCCTTGTCTGTTTTGTTATCGTTGTTGTTGCTTGTTGTTCGTCTCCTGTCGATGTGTTGTTGCAGTTGTTGTCGCTGTTGTTGTGTGTGCTGGACTGGCGGGTGGCGGTCAGCAGCAGATGAGCTGATCACAGCCACACCACCTGCGCCGGCGCCACCAGCTACAGCGATGAACCGATATAGAACAAGGGATTTGCTCTTGCTCAGGTAGGTCATTGGCATAGCACCACAGTACTATTACAAGAAGATCTGGGAGGCCTGGAGTGAATCTTAAGAGAGGCTGCTGTTTTCAGCCCATCGAAAACCCGGACTTTTAGTCCGTAACGCCGGTAGTCGCGCGGTGAATCCGACACTGTTCGGCCAACACGGCCTAACATCTCTTCTTAGGATCTAAAGATCGTGTCCATTCGTGCGTAACGTAAAAGTAGCATTGGCAGGGAGCTCGCAGCAACAACAATTGCTGCTACCGCTCTTATTGTTGCTACTTTGGTGTTAACATAACAAAGTTATATAAATATATATATATATATATATATAAATCACGTTTATTTATATAACTCTGTTATGTTAACACCTTGGAATGAACAATTGTCTCCGCGTGGACGTGTGGTCAAAGATTCTCAACCCCAGGATTAGCCCAGCTCAACAATGTGCCCCGAACAACAGATGATGCGTTTTCTCGTAGAATGTCGAGCGACAGCCTCTGACACCGATCTATAATATATGTTTAAATATTCGAGTAGTCGATGTAGGTATGGCATTACTTGTCGCAGTAGTAGTATTAACAATAACTATTTTTGCTAGTTTACCAGTCGTACTGCGTCAAAGTTGAAGCAGTTCGTAGCAGTGAATATAGCGGCGTGGTCTGAAGACGGTGTGGAAGGGAGGTAGTACACTAGTACGCATGATTATTGTCATCTACCGGGGTGTCATCGCCGGTTCGATCTGCCCTGCTGTTGTTGTCGATCGAGTGTTCTTTAAGCGAGCAATGCTTATTGAGAATAGGTGAACAAAAAAACACACACACATCGCCGACAGTCAGTGGCTGATGGTGCTCCCACAAAGACTGTGGGGGGAGCCCGGCACACAACTCATCCGTCGGTGCCTTACTGAAGATATAGAGACTTCACGACGATTTCAGAGCGCAAAACATATGCGGAGGATACGGATGATAGTCTAGAATTAAAAACAACCTACTTAAAACGTCTTAGCCTTTTTTGTTGTAATGTCTAGTTTGTACCACTACCAGAGCAACCATAGCACGAGCAACAAGACAGCATCTTCAGGAACTGCAACAGCACCTGCACCAACGCGAGAAATGGACGCACTATCTTCATTGTCATCATCAGCGCCTCATGATCACCGATGTCAGCGTCTTGAAATTACACCGTTTGGTTCCGAATGACTACCAATGACTAGAGCTGGCACGCAGCATTTACTTGGCTATTTTACCTCGTCTATCCCCCCTCCTCCCTAGACCTGTCTATCTATATATCTATCTATCTATTTAATTCTCCCTGTTTCCCCCGTGATTTCTCTTCTTGCCGTACCTATTCGCGTTTACCTTACCGTCTTACTGCATCCACAGCCAGCCGCCGCTACGCATCACGCCAGCGTAATAACGATTTGAAATCGTAGAAATTGTCTACAAGCAATTCGCAGCAGCAGCCGCAGCAGCAATTCGAAACGAATACGCATCTGATAACAATAAAGCAATCACCTCAACAACGGCAGCAGCAGCAGCAACAACATCAACACAACAACAACGACAACGACAACAATATGATGCTGACAGGTGCAGGTGCAAATGATCATATAAATAGACACATGTTGCTGTTTGTAGCAAATGCTTCTTTCCAGTCGGTAGCCGGTTTGCTGTCAATCGCAGCCAATGGCCGCTGGCTTGCCCCGCATCTGGCCGCGAAGACCTATCTGCACGATGACCCACAACGGTCAGTCAGGCGCGCGGGATAATCGGCAGCGCCGTCAACCAAATCGCTACTTTATTTTGAACGACGTCAACAAACCTGCACACCACCGTCGCGCACAGATCAGGCCTAGTTGACGCATCAAACATTGGAGCGAATCAGCTAAGTAGTACCTAACTTACGAATAGGTTTAGATCGTCGGCAGACGGCTAACTGTATTCGAGTGGCGCAGGACCGGTAACCGGCGACGTAATAACCCCGTAGCAAATACGCGTCAACTGACCCAGTCACTATGCAAACATCAACAACGGTAACGCAAACGACACCGGTAAGGAGATCCAGCTGCAACATTGAAGCCAACGACGATAGTAAGCATGACCATTGAGCGGAACATATATATATATAAAGCGCTCAATGATCATGCTTACTATCGTATATATTATATATATATATATATATAAGGCAACGTTACAGATAAAAAATGTGCGATGTGTTCCTGCAAATGACAAATAAATATACGCATACCCAGGTAAGTGGAGAGATATATGTCTATGTAGACTATATATACGATGGGATGCCGTCTGTTGATATATTAGAACAACTTACGTAACGGTATCATGACAGTAATTGGGCAATCGGCTATAATCCATTGTTTTACCATGAAGTTCTTACTGTGATAGCAACACATTCGCTCATATATATATATATATATATATATATATATATATATACATTAGTCCCTTTAAGCCCCATTGACACTAATCTCCACACGTCAACAGAGGTGCCATTAACAACTACCTACTTTGTCGATATAGGTCATAGTAAAGACAAATAGTCTGCAACGCGAATAGTTTGCTTAAAGGGGGACTGATTGATAGTGTATATATATATATATATATATCCGGCGGACAGACGAGTTCCAGTACTTCGAATTTTACAAATTGAACCGACACCACTAAGGTCTTTCGGTTTGTTTTGCTTAGAAGGACCATTTACCAGCTACTGAAGACCAAATTCGCGCCAATCGGTGGCGACGTTTATTGTTTGAGTTGAGATTTAAATAAGTGAAGAAGACGTGGTTCGGCTGTTAAAGAGCCAAAAATGCAACGAATCTGCATAATGCTCTGTGTTAAAAAAAACAATCGCCGAATTACTATCAGGGAGATAGCTGAGGAATTGGAAATATCTTATGGATCAGTTGTGAGAATCCTGACCTATAATTTATGCGTCAGAAGACTGGCAGCAAAGTTTGTTCCAAAAACGTTGAATTTCCAGCAAGTAAACGCCCGTCAGGAAAAGTCCAAATTTCACCTTCAGATGAGAGCAGAAGACCCAGGATTGCTTCAGAGAGTAATTACAGGAGACGAGTTACGGGTATATGGTTACGACATCCCAGTGGTGCTTCCAAGGAGAGGGCCAATCAAAAAATCAGATAGAGCAGATCCAACACCAAGGGTATTGTGACTGTTTTGAATTACAAGGGGATCATCTTCCACAAATGTGTGCCATCTGATTCTACGGTCAGTAAGGAATACTACCGCGAACTTTTAAGAATATTGCGGGAGAACGTCCGGCGCAAAAGGCCTGAAACTTGGTATGTATACCTACATACAAATGTCATCCTTTTATATCAAGGGCGCTTAAAACGGCAGCATATTCTATATTTTCGCAACCACCTATTCGCCGTACTGGGCGACCTTTTCCTTTTCCCACGGATAAAAACATTGAAGAGAGAACGTTTCGAGATAATAGAGGAGATAAAGAAATAATCGCAAAAGCAACTCAACTCCATTCCAAAAAACGCGTTTAAAAATGTTCCAAGAGTGGGAAAGTAGGTGGCACAAGGCAGACGGTGGGAGTTATTTTGAATAGAACAAAAACGCTTTAAAAGATTAAATAAATGCTAAGAATGTGTCAATCCCCAATATATATATATATATATATATATATATATATATATAGCATATTACATTTACGCATGTATATATATATATATATATAGCATATTACATTTACGCATGTATATATATATATATATAAGAAGGCGAGCACTGCCGAGTGTGCAAACGTATTGCAAATGATTAATAAATCATCACAATATTTTATATATATATATATATACACATACATACATTCATGCATATGTAATAGATTTGATCAACCCGCTTTTTCGGTGCGTAATGTTAGAATATTCGAGTACGTGGCAAGCACTTTGTCAGATCGAGGCAGCTCAGCCTGACAATTGTGGCCTTGAGAAAGAATCAATGACTACTCGAGACCATCCGCGCAGTATCTGCATACATAGATTAGGCGAAGTCGCTCTTTCTGGGTGCGTCTGCTGATGACTGTCGAGTCGCCAACTGTGACCACCTCATCCCAATTCCCCGAAGTAGTCACGTCACCGCGAAATCTTTACCGATTAAACTCTCTTCAGTCCGGCACGGCGTCAAGTCGGATCAAGGTCACAGCCGCTACTAGAAAAGAACATATGTCATAGACGCGCCAGGCAGCTGGACAAAGATGATATACGCCTTCTGGAAGACCGCCCAGTAGACGGAGGTATAACTCGTCAGGCCCTAGGCAGAAAACGAGTGATGCATTCACAAGCAACACTGTGCTTTTAAAAACGTAGACTGGACGCGCCACAATTGATGATAAGGCATTCGTAAATAATGGCATACAGATATAAATCATTCCTTAAAACAAAACACGGAGTGAGAGCACGGCCAGGGTTAGGCTAGTTAACCCGGCCTATTGGATGGCAATACACTTAAATCAACGTTTAAGGGTCTTTCTCAGCGCAAGACCTAGCGTGAAATGAGCAAAAAGAATTCTTGACGGTTTGCCGTCAAGCTCTGCAAAAGCAGATTTTCGAGCTGCTCGGTAGACTTTCAGTAGAGGATGGTAAGGTGGCTTGTGTGGTATGCGAAGATGACGTAATAATGACTTAATAATGATGACAGCCCGCACCGACTTGGCTGCTGCCCGAGAAGCTCCGGTATAGTCTTCAAACATGCAGAATAGAACAAACTTATAAAAAGAGCTCTTAGGAAAGCAAGACTACCGGCAATACTCGAGCCCTCATGTTCTAACTAGAAAATTATAATAATAAACCTGATCTAACGTAACTGAGTATAGTCAAGCAAGAGCGTGGAAAGATGAAACGTATGTACATATAGAGACCTTTAGAATAGCTATAATTTTGTGTCAACAAGCACTGGGGTTAGCAGGGATGAAGTTGCAAAATTACTTCAGGACCTAGTAAGCAGAATGAACTGAGTGACAAGGGGTCAACGCGACCAAACAAAGTATTTGTGACAACTGTTGTCTTTTGCAGTGTGTAGAGTCAATGCCAGTTTCACGCCAGTTGACGCCTTTGGTTGAGAAAATAGGCTACTGCTGCAACTCCGATACAATACGTTTAAATATCACAACTGCGAATTTGAAACACTAATTTTACAGTTATACAAAAGTGCTAGCTCGCAATACCGGAAACCACTCGATGCAAAACAATTCATGGAAGTTTTTAGGGTCGTTTTACAAAATGAATTTCTGCTATGATTCGACCGATAGTTTCACGAGTATTCAGGGACTCAATCAGAATATTTGCCGGTAGTCACACGTTGTCACACGACCCTACAAACAGGCATAACAGGAAAATTCTAAGTCCCCGTTATGCAAAAACAAAGCGATACATAAAAGGCCTTTTTAACATAAATAAAACAAAAATTCAAAAACAACCCTCATAAGCTCATATCTCCACACGCATTTACCAGCCTAAAAGGTACAAAAAAAGTTAAGAAGGTTTCCACTAATGGTATTGAAGCTCGGAAGCGGCTCGGAATTTGACATTTTAAGCCATCTGAAGGGAATTCAAAGATAATGGATATGTGTTGCGAAACTATACGGTGCCTATTTAGACAGCATAAAAATCAAATGCTTGCAAGCACTGCAAGTGTAATCCATAAATAATTACGGCAAGTTTGCTAAATGTTGCATTAAAACTTTGAGATGTTTAGGAGTTTCTGGCTGTGATTTCTGGTGAGTAAATCGTGCCCAGCGTAACGACCAAAAAGCAAAAGCAGAGTCCAATCACCCACACGCTGCTCACAACAATGTTAGCTGAACGGAAAGGTTTTTGCTAGTATCTAAATTACACAATAATAAAATAGACGACTGTTAATGAATTTAAAAAGGTAGTTTGTAAGGGATAAAGCATTGGGTATGACGCAAATTAGCAAGCATATGCCGTTGTAAGAAGAACTTAGTACTATATGTTTAACGGAACAGCCTCATAATACATGCATATATATATATATATACATATATATACCAGACAAGGAAAGTCCAGAGGGCGGTTGAGTGCTGTGTTCATGTACACGTTTGTTCATAAATCATGGAAGGTCCTACAAATCTTGCCATGATGGCCTCTTACTTTATAACGTATGCATATCTACACAACATCTCGTTCAGGATATAGTAGGGTTCTTTCGTAATAAGCGAACGAACACTACAAATTCTGCACCACAGTCTAAAATGGCCCAGCTCATTTAAAACAAATCTATTGTATATACTAACAATTGGTGTACTAAACTGAATGTATTAGTAGTGGTGATGGCTTGGCGGCTAACTATAAAAACGGGGCCTTTCCGTGCGTAGAATTGAATCCTAGGAGGTGTCGCAGGATTCGATCTGAACTTTTTCTTCCAGAATACGTTTTTTTTTAGCTCAATTACTGATGTATACGTAATCATATAAAGTATAATCTGCGCACGAAAATCGCATGTTTCCGTGTTGACAAGACACAAGCAAAGTTTAAGTTTCACCTGCCAGCTGCAAGCACTACCGCAAGCTCTCCTACTGCAAGAAAGCAACCCCATTTGGCAGAGAAGAAGAGACGCATATCTCTTCTGTCTTGTTCTTATTCCAGTGATCACTTAAGTGTTTAGTTAACTTCGGAATAATCAATCGGGTATTGCATGTGAACAAAACATTTTGGCCCATGTTTACCAGCTCATTCTTTAACGAATCGCAAAGCAAGCATAGCGACGAATAACCAGAAATGTAGCCAGGCATCGTATTGAACAGAATGTGTGCCACTTCAATAACTCACTTCACCAGAAGCAATGCAATCGCGTGGCACATTTCTCTCTCGATATATATAAACACATATTTGACATAGTCTATGCGCTTGTTAGTGTATTATGCCTTGTGTATCGTCATCCGTTCAGTAAGTGGCAACGGCTGTTGTTGCTGTTACTGCCATCTTTGTCGTCGTCCTTGTAAATTGTCTTGCGGCGCACAGTACACAGTTGCTAAACAGACAGAGCAAACGCCGGCCGAGAGAATTACGGTGATGAGACATGCGTCAACGATGTGTCAGCTAAGAGTGCGATCGCTTGTTGCGTTCAGTGTATCGCTTCTTTAGCTGTAGAGAACAGCCCGAATGGACAGTCGGGGCTACGACAATTTTCAGTTGGTCATGAATTGTGCGACCAAAAAGTAGTCAGGGACTCACTCAGAATATATATATATATATATATATTGACTCACTCAGAATATTTGCCAATAGTTTGTAAATATACCGCTGGGCATATAGTAGCCTCTACTGTGTGGCTTAAACATGTCCAGCGAATTCCCAAAGTGATCCCAAGCAGCAATCTGATGGGAGTTGGGAAGATCTTTCGGGGGGAAAAAAGGAGAGAGAGTAGAGAGAGAAAAGCATGTAAACAAAGGGAAAATGTATGAGGGTCAACATAATCAATTTAGATTCATATGAGCATTGAATGGTCGGTACTGATTGCACAGAGGTCAATAATGAAGGATCAACTTCGGATTAGACGCAGCTTGGCCAAAGTTCTACTTGATTCAGCCGCAACATAAACCTTTTCATCCAGCCTTCATCTAGCCGTCATGTCATATATCACACGACTCTCAACGTGACTCAACTTCGCTGCAGCGATGTTGTTGTAAAGTGATTTAAATAGATACGCACATACGCACCTGCTAGAAGATACGAACATTATTTATTGCATATAGATAGATAGAATATGCAATAGGCTGGTGAATAAGCGAGCGAACATATAGAAATATACGTGATTGATTGAATAGACGAAAGGCATAACACATGCCTGACGCATGAGTGAACAAGCGACGAATGACTTTTATTTCGTAACGACAGAAGAACTAAATGAATTAATTAATGAACGAATGAATGTGTGGCCGTGTGCATATGGCCACGCATTAATTCGTTCGATAAACAAGTAATCCGTGGGCAAACAAATACCTGTGAACAAATGTGTGAACGCAAAAAAATTTCATTAGTAAACGAAACAAGAAATAAATTCGTGTCTGACAAACTAATCTTATAGATAACTGGCATGAAATGCACTACAATGTATGAAACACGGATGTTCTGTAAGGAGAGTGTGTTTGTAAAATAAAAATGATAAACTGAAATGAACAAAAAATATTGTATTATGGACGAATGAGCGAGTCTACAGCACATGACAGTTAGTAGAGAGGTATGAACGAACGTGTGCTTTATGAAAAATGTATTATGAATTAGTGGTCATAATAAATTAACGATCGAGCAGTCAGTCAATCGTTTAACAACGTGGCAGTACGAAAGGCACGATTGTTCGTCGTCGTCGTCGTTGTTGTTGTTGTTGTTGTTGCTGCTTCTGCTCAGCGATGACGACCCCCCCCCCCGTCTGGTCTGCAGACAAAGGTGTGCCCGCGGCGGCGATGCTGGCATTGAAGCCCTGCTCGGCGCTTTTTCCGCCCACGGCAGCTTTTCAAAGCAGCTCTCACTCATCAAAACATCAAGGTACTTACTACTACTACTACTCCTCTTCGACTCCGTTTCAAGCTCATCCACCCTCGTCGTTGCCATTGTCTCCGCTCGCTCGTTCCACAAGAGCTCCGTCGCACAGGAGGGTCGACGCCGGCATGGCCAAAGCCATGTCGAAGGGGTAAAGTTGGGCTAATTCTCCCTTCATCCCTCTCTCTCTCTCTATTTATCTCTATCTTTCTTTCTCGCTTTCGCGTGCAGTTTGCGATCCCTGAACTGCGCACGTCCTAACGACAGCTTTGCTTGATGGAACTTTGCTTCTGCCGCTCCAGTTACAATATATACATATATATATATATATATATATATATATATATATATATATATATATATATATATATATTGTAACTGGCGCTACTGCAACCGCTGCTACCGTGCTCAAGTGCTACGACTTCTTTGAGTACTACTAACCCTATTTCTTTCGCGTTTTTTCTTTCTCTGTTGTTCTCTCCGTTTCGTTGTCTCATGTCGTCGTCGTCGTCGCCGACCCAGCGTCAGATCTGATCATGGTAGCAGCAGCAACAACAACAACAATAACAATAATACTACCAACAACAACAACAACAACAACAACAACACTAGAATCTGTCGCAGCTGGTCATAGTGAGTGGCTGCTGATGCTGCTGCTGCTGTTGCCTGCTGCCTCAATGAATGAACAACTGCCCATGTCTGACGTCTGTCACACAGCGATGATTTCCCCATGATTTCCCCTCCTCTCTTCACCACCACCAGCACCACCACCATCACCTTTGCCTACTACTGGATGTCCGGCGGCCGTTCGCCCGTGTTGCCAGCTTGACCGCTTGGTTCATGTGGTTGGTGGTGACCGGCCGCTCGCCGGCCGTACCCGTTTTATCCAACAACGGCGAGCCGGCTATGGCGAGCGTCGGTCGATCCGGTCGGCGTCCGTTGTGCTCTGCTACGCCGTTTAACAAACATAGCAG
This sequence comes from Dermanyssus gallinae, assembly GCA_003439945.1. Lineage (NCBI taxonomy): Eukaryota > Metazoa > Arthropoda > Arachnida > Mesostigmata > Dermanyssidae > Dermanyssus > Dermanyssus gallinae. The sequence continues at coordinate 365,785 of QVRM01001617.1, forward strand.
CAGCAACAACAACAACAGCCAACATTACAACAACAATAATAACAACGATAAAGCAACACAAACAAAACGCGTACTGTTGTTGCTCTTCATCATTTGTTGATGTTTGTTATTTGCCATTTGCTGTTGTTGTTGATGCTGTTTGCTATCTGCTGTTGTTGTTGTTGATGCTGTTTGCTATTTTCTATCTGCTGCTGTTGTTGTTTGTCAATATCTGGTATTGTTATTGTTGTTAGTGCTGTTAGCCATTTGTTTTTCCTATTATTGCTGTTTGTTATTGTCGTTGCTGTTTGCTGCGATGATTGTGGTTGTTTGTTGCAACGCAAGACACACAGCTTGTTGTGTGTTTTGCGTTGTTACTATTAGCTGCTGTGGTTGTTGTTGTTGCTGTTGTTAATTATTGCTAACTACTGTTGTTGCTAATGATGTTGTTGTTGCTGCCGTTAATTATTGCTACTACTGCTGTTACTGTACTTTGCTGTTGTTGTTGTTGTTGTTGTTGATCTTGCTATTGTACGTCGTTGTTGTTATTATTGGCTTCGATGAGTTTAGCCGCAACCAGTCTAACGACAACCAAAGTGACAACGATGCTCACGAGGATAAACGATGAACAACACTGACTCATCTCTCTCACCCTTGAGTCGACTTGTTATTGTTGCCGCTGCTGCTGCAGCTGCTGCTGTTGTTGTATAGTGGCCTCCTCGGTGAGGCTCAATGAGCAGACCGATTGGCTGCTTGCTTAGTACTTACTTGCTTAGCACTGCTGCGGATGAGCGCGACTTATACTGTTGCTACTGCTGGTACTACTACTAATAATACAACGACAACTATAAACGAGATAAGAATCATGGTAACAATAATATTAATGGGATAAAGAAGTACTCTTTGTCGTGTCGTCGTTGTATCGTCCATTAGCGTATGTGCTTGTATCGTATATGTATGCGGCTATATATATGTGTCTTTCTACCTGCGAGAGTTAACGTCTGGACGTGACAGTTGTGGTGGCGGTAGGATCTGTGAGCTAAGACGACTCACGACCAAACCGCAAACGCTAGCTGATCAATGTGGCCGAATAGCAAAACGGCAATATGCAATAAGACATTTATGCATTATATATGACATATATATTTATGCATTATAA